>JARQSW010000804.1:5341-257787 GCA_030142375.1 Calameuta pallipes | reverse complement strand
CCTCATTTTACGTTCCTTATGGATATATTTGATTTGTCTTTTTTCATAATCTGGATGAATGTTTCGGAGGAGTCTTCGTAACGTCTGGAAGAAGTCTGTCTTGTAGTCCATGCAAAGTCTGGGTTAAGTCTAGTTCAAGTCTGGCAGGAGTGGTTCCACTGGGACTGCCCATACTTGTCAAAGGCCTCTTTTTTACTGGAACATCCAGCCTTTTGTGCCTCATTTTACGTTCCTTATGGATATATTTGATTTGTCTTTTTTCATAATCTGGATGAATGTTTCGGAGGAGTCTTCATAACGTCTGGAAGAAGTCTGTCTTATAGTCCATGCAAAATCTGGGTTAAGTCTAGCTCAAGTGTGGCAGGAGTGGTTCCACTGGAACTGCTCATACTTGTCCAAGGCCTCGTTTATACTTACAATCGTTATACGAAGTTTTGCTCAAGTGTCACGTAAATATGGAACAAATCTAGTTTAAGGGAGTATTTCACTTTATAATAACTTATACTTATACGAACTTATTTCATACTAAGGGATTATGATTGGTAGATGTCTAGCTCAGCGGTGACTCGATGATATTTTTTGAAAACGGGTAACGAATCGTCACCTAATACGAGTAGTTTTATGATGTATTTCATGGGCGAAATTTGTATTTTTTTTTTCGTTTTTAAAGATTTTTTAATTTTCAGTCTTTTTTTATTTTTGCATTTCATTACCTTTACTTTAGTGGCACACACTAAACAGCTGGGCTCGTCGTAAAGGGTCGCATTTATCTCACGCAATATCGGCCTCCCTGTGGAATTGTCTTGCTGCTAATAAAACTAAAAGTAAGGAAGAAAAATGTCAAGTACTCACCTTGTAAATGACAGTTTCAAAGAAGATACTTAAAAAAAATTGTATCATAAAAGCGCATCTGCGAACTTTTTTTTCTAATCTTTTAAATATCCCTCTTTCAGTATTCAAAATTTTTGGAGCTTTTTTTCTTCCTCGTAAATTCAAGAAATACCTGTTTTTAGATTAGCGAATATGATTATTGCCGATTTGTTTCTGGGTAATCTTTGCCTCGGAAATTAGAATCCTATTTTTTTTTGCTCACAGTCTTTCTGGTACTCACCAGGGTAACGGACTATCTCGGTATATTTTGTATAGGGAAAAGAATTAGAAACGGAAGAATTGGTACCCTTCTTAGTCCCTGCTAATTAATGAATCTAGTGTGTTCTTAATGGGGTACGTACGAAATGAAAAAAAAAAAGAAAATAAAATGCGACACCAGTGTAGTAACAGAGGTGACTAATTAGCCCGAGTCGCAGGGGGTTATTATTTAAAACGTACTTTAGTCCTTGGTTGGCTTACCAGCGTTCTTTTAAACTCCCATCAACCCCCTGAAAAAAAAGAGGTGAGACAAAGGTGAAAAAGCCTAAGAGGTTGAAATGAGTTAATTGTCGTATAATGTTGGTAAGCTCGTGCCACAAGAAATGTCGTTAATTGTCCCCCTTCCAAAAAAAACGGGAGGTCTGCCACCCTTACAATTTTAAAGTAAGTTCACCCCTGGAGGTTGCAAAAGAAAAATGTTCCACGTTCGAAGACAGCACCAAATTATCGCAGTGTAGCCATAGAACAAAAAGGTATAAACAATAAATTTTTGCAAAAGAAGAATTAGATCGAAAAAATAACAACCAAAGTTATTATACGGTATGCGATTCAAACAAGTATCTCAAAATATATTGAAAATAAAAATTTTATGACCGGAACAGAAAAAAATTTTGAATAATTATTGTTTTTCGAGACCATAGTTTTCATTGGCCTGAAAGGTCGGACTCCGAACATCCCTATCGTTCGAGCAGACTTCCAAAACTACTGTACAATAAATACAATGTCCTAAAATAGGAGAGCTCAGTATGATTGTGCGATTTGAGCAAAGCGTTTGGGTGCCAACGAGGAGCTGCTACTGCGAAAAAAATGTCAAAATTTTATTACGTATAATCTGTTTCTGTTAAATTAACGGGATCAACCTATAGCAGGCAGAGTTTTCATTAATTGCTTATCACAGTTATTACATACAATGTGAGCGCAGTCGAACTGCGGAACTGTTCTGTGAAGAATCTGTAAAGTTATCAACTAGACCAAAATAATGGAGAATCATCAATTCAGTCAAACTTTGGAATGCAGTCTGATCATGTACCAATTGAAGTCCCTAGCGCTATCTGAATATTGATCTCTTCGAAAGAAGGTTACGTTTGAGTAATAACAGCCGCATTATTTCTCATGATTCTTTAAAACATTTGAAAATTCAAAAGTCATCCCCTAACGAACCTAAATATCTGCTCGATCTGCGCCGCTACTATTATTCAAAGTGAAAGATGGGTACTCTGGGGTGAGTTTAGGTTCATAGGTCGCAGGGTTTATATTATGATGGGGATTGGTTTTAACAAAGGTGCAAAAGCTCGGCATGCTTTACTCTCACTAGCTACGGATCTCTTTCTGAGCCATTTACCCCCCGAGGTACTCAGCAGGTCGAGCTTTTGAGCTCTCGCCTCTTGAGCGTAAAGGAAAACTACGGCAATGGGATGGGCTACTGAGGGGCTGCTGCTAGAAACTAGCAGGGAGTTGCTCTTTCAATTTCTTTCTTGAAACCACCCTACTTGCCCTCGCGTCCTATTTCATTCTTTCATATTCATATGCGCTGTGTGTTTACATTTTTTGTTGCTGGCACCCTCATGGAGCTCTTTTGAAATTCGCTGGTCCAGTCATCTTGGGGCTGGAGGATGCTGTGGTCATTGACAATTTTTGAAAATCTTTATGATTAATCTTGGGCAAATGGACTTATTCTTCTTTTATGGACTTAATCTTGGACTTAATCTTGGGCAAATGAAGTTGTCACTTTTTATGTATATACCGATAAACTGTTAAATATTCACAAGACTGGACTGCCTGGACCATGTTCCGAATATTATAGGGGTTGATATATTTTTATGGAGTATAACCGAAAAATGGGTGGGGCATTTAAGAGCCTTCTTGATAAAGTCAAGATCCGTCGAAGATGTGGTCTGAAAAAAACGGACAGGGGTTGATTCCGGGGCTCGACCTTAAGGGATTATGAGATTAGGACGAAGGGTATTTATGAGACCGCGAATGAAACTACCCTCGGAGTCGACTATGCGTAAAACGTGACGGAAACAGTAACCTCCGGGGGTTGGTAATGTGTGTTCAGTTTCATCCCCTATTTCTTGACGGTGGTCTGAGGCCAGTGGAGAAAGGGAGGATGTATGAGGGTGTAAATGGCATAAGGCTGCGGTTAAATATTACAGAATGAGACACGGGGTTAAAGATAATGAGTAAAAAGGCCGACCTTTTACCCCCTCCCGTCCCCCAGGAAACCGCCGAATAGGACGAAAAGGGTGTAACTCCATATCTCCTTGGACACCTTTGCAACCCTTAGTTATTCAAACAATTTTCCCATATCTAATAGTTAAAATGTATTCATTTATCTTATAGTATTACCGAGTTCGTTCAAGTTATTCACCCCTAATATCACTCGAATATTGAGAACAATAAATAGAAGAAAAATACGAAAGCCCCCTTTGACGTTGCTCCAGGTAGATCCTCGAAATTTAGGGGTTGTAATTGTAAACGCACAAGAAGTGAGTTGGCAAAATGCTTAGGGGTTGTTTCTGACCTATAATGCCAGTCAGCAGGCTAGAGCTTAAACACTCTCGTAAACAAACCCTTTTGGTAGCTACGAGCGCGTATCTATCTCGATTAACCCCTGTATACTCCGTGTGATTCGTCGAGTCTTCTAACAGACTCCGTAGGGGTGGTTCGGTTTAGCTCGGAGACAGTAGATGGGGTAGGCAACAAGGCACCTCTCCACTCGCCCCCTTGTCTGCTTGAACACATCCATGAAAATGTGTGCCCAGCATGGTACCTCCGCGGAAGGGGTGGATTTTTAAGCGTCTTACGTGTGTATATATATGCCTATGCTCCTGAAGGGTGGCACTAGCTGTTCAGGGATCGAAGTAACCCCTGTACGTAGAGAAGAGCCAGCTGGAATCTCGCCGACCATGTGCTCGTTTCCACACGACTTAACCCCCAAGCCGTCGCAGCGAGAGTCTCGCGGCTTTCGGAATTCCATCATCCTGCGTTACAATGGATAGTACCACCCTTATTCTCAAAACCCACCCCAAACGCCCAGCCGTATAAAGACGCGTGTCTCACGACGGCTCGCGTGCATTTAGACGGCATATGAAACTGTCCCTCTTTCCCTTAAAGAAATTTCTAGTTATTTTCGTTGCACGTCAAATCCTTTTCCTACTACTCTTTTCATCCCTTAATCTACGTGACATTAAAATCCGTAAGAGAGAAAGTCACAGAGAATAGTCTATATCTCTCTGACTCTAACTCTTTTTCCATCCTCTACGTCTAACCGTAAAGTCACCAACGCGGTTTTTTGATTCTCTTGCCCTCGTGCCTCTTTGCTCTTTTCTCGGACCCATAAATAAGTCAGAAGATTTTCTTCTTCCGACCTTTTTTCTGCACCCTGATGTTTCAACAACCCCTAACGTATGGTACCGATTATATGGTGCACGTGGTACACTGCACGCACTGGAAATTATACAAACACGTAAAATATTACGGTTATCACGTGACCGTAGTCCACCCTCGAAACGTACTGGCCCTTTTTCAACCCCTACAACCATCAACAATACCTTCAAGGATTCGTTGCGATTCATGAGGGGTTTAACCGGAACTGAGTAACAGCCCTTTGGCTTGGAGCAGTTATCGTGATTTCACGTTAGGCTTGAACCAAATCGGGGAGACGGACATGATTATAGCCTAGACATTAATTAATGGCATGTCACGTTAATTTTGTGGCTCGTAATTATCTATTATTCGATGGGATATTAACCCTTTGTGGTGACACCTAGATAAAATTTGAAGGTGGTCACTCTGGGTCAAATTGATCCAGGCGATATTTAAACGATTGCCATCAATCGGAAAAAATTCTGAAATTCTTCAAATTTTTCTAAATAAGGAACCATCGCGCCTAAAGAAGAAATGTAATAATAAATTTTCGAGAAAATTATAATGGTCGTTTTGCTTTTTGAAAAATATTTATTGAAGTTGCATTTTGAGAAAAAATAGTCTCAGGTAGCTGTCGGGGATAGCCGAATTTCCCGTTCGGAAAATCGCGTTTCTGAGCTTCAAAGTCGACGCACGGGTCATTTTAAACAGTGTTACCACGAAAGGTTAACCGCTATACTAACTGCCACCCTGTTACTTGTCTGATTACGAATGGGCTCCTGTCCCAGGAAATACGATGTTCCTGGACGAGGCTCGAGCAACACAGAGCCAGGACTGACCAATGCTGGCCCAGAGCTAGCTGAACATCAGCCTGCAGTACCGTGTTTCCTGAGTTGTTACATTACTGCCTGGTACACGCTTTTGCCTCTAATGCTAAAAGTGAATTTAATTTCGTTATTTAAGACTTATTTAATTCCAATTCATCCCGTAACTTCGTCATTGGTGTTCTGATAATTGTAATTACGTAAAAAATGAAGACAAATCTTGAAAGATGTTCGCGATGGTAATCGCGTAATGGAAATAATTAATTTCATCTAAAATATTGATAATAAATTTTTACTGGATCAATGTGTTTTTGGTTTGTTTCTCTTGTGGGTAAAAGTTAATGCTTGTTGTGATATTCAAATGAAAATGTAAATTTTTTTATTTGAAGAATTTTCGAAAAATAATATCTTTGCAAAAATAAGTTTCGACAAAGTTAATTTACTTTTTTAAAGCTATTACTATTTTATATTATGTGGAATCAGTCGATACCTCACCTTTCTAATGTTATTGAGGTATATTCAAAATACCGATAAAACTGTGAAAAATTCATAAAGTTTACGAGTGAAAGGACACCTTGTTTTCCCAGTGGTACGTTACAACAATACTTCAGTAGCGACAGATGCAATGGAGAATATTTTATTTACACGGGTGGAAAACTCGCGGAGATACATTAAACGTAGTAAATTCCTAAAGTGTCACGCGTGAAAACAACCACTAAAGTAATACATGGGCCATAAAGCGTTTTGATCCTCCGTTCGAGTTGCAGATGAGTTTGAGAAGTTGCGTCAGTGCTAGCACGATACAGACGTATACGTAGGTAATGGTGTCTAAGAATGCCAAGGAAAACAGGGGGTTGAGTTTCGAAGAGGATTCTCATAGGGATCACGTGTTATTTAAGCATCCAGTTCAGAAACTCACTCCCCGAGTTGGCGCCGCGTTTGCAAAGATCCAAGACTCTTCTACAAAGTAGAGTTCTGCAACCCCCCACAGATGGCACTACTACTGCAGCAAGGTCTACTTGAGAGGCAACTTGCCTTACTTTCCTTATTTATCGTCAGCCACTTTCATGAGGGTGGCACCACGTGTGTAGCCAGCCACCCCTATAATCCTTGGACATACGAGGAGGTTGAAAGGTGTCGTGTCACCCATACGGCGTAGGAGGGGAGGGAATTTGTCGGTGCTGTTGATGCTGGTGTGTGTGTGTGTGCTTGGAAAAGAGAGAGAGCGAGAGAGAGAGTTAAATTGAGTTTACGAGTGTAGGGGCTGCTCCTTATGAGCAGCGCCGCGTGTTGACTAGAAATCAACCCTTTCCCGAAAAGCTGAGCTCTCTTGAAAAAACCACCCTTAAATTTATTAGAGACGATTTCTCACCGTCACTAACCTACCTAACCGACCGATCCCTTTACATGCGAATGAATTTACCGTGAATCACGTCAAAGAGGGGTTGCCCTCTCGCTCTCTCTCTCTCTCTTTTAGGGGATGAAGACAGTTCGTAAAACGAAAACAACCCTTGCGACTAGCAAACGATGATTTTTACGAGTGTTATCGGTCCAAGCCTAAGCGAGTCACTGACCCGTAACACGGTCTTGGCTCGTCCACCAATCATTATCCCTTAGAAAACTACCCCTTCATACCACTGCTCGGACTATTTCCCACCCAAGATCCTTTACCACCCTCTACACCCTAAACCAGCCCCTGAGAATTTCCACGCTCAATTAGAACGAGCTGCGGCCAGAGAGAGCTACGTTACGAGAATTACTTAATTCACCCTTAGGGGCTTGAACATACCCGGGAATTCTAGTGCTCTCTACCATTCCGTAAACAATATCCAGGAAACACCCTAGGGAGACAATATACCTGATACAAGTAGACGATCCTCTTGTAGCGGTGTGTTCCATTATCTTAATTATGAAAAAGTAATCCATCGTCGTCTCTTTCGTACTTATTAATGAAACCACCCCCTATATGTGAGAAATGACTAAACGAACCTTTAGGCGCTTATGTATCGTGTTCATGCATAAAATTGATTTTTATCATAAATTTTCCACCAGGTCACTCAGACACTAGGGTGGTTATTCACCCCCTACAGAATGACGTCATTAACCGTTAACACCCTCGTCCTCTCACCCAACTTTGAAACCCTCTTCCATTATGACAGGAAGTGACTGTTACTTCCTGTTTACGTGTTTTCTTCTTTGTTTTCTTGAACAAGCATTCGTGTCCAGTACTTAAGAACCAAACCAGTCGACCGTAATATTTCCATGTTGACGAGGACAAGCATCTTTAATACTAACAAATCCTCGAAGCTTCTACTCTCAGCCCTTTTAACATCATGTCAAAGTAAGTCTTCCGCCCTTTTGCACTTCGTAAACTCTCTTGGAAATTTTCTACGTAAAAGGCATCCAGACGTCCAGCTCACATCTTCCTTACAGGTGAAGCCTTTACGACTCTTAAGTAAAATTGCATGAGTTTTTTCACGGACATAAAATGGGATCAAGATCATCGTTAACGTTGGGTTCACTACTTAATGGGACGGTCTTATTTAAACAAGGTTTTACATTTTCTAGCCATTTTTTAAGCGACATTTAAGTTTTCCAACTATGAACTTACTTATCAGGTTAATGGTATATCTTTGAGCCCTAAAAACAATAATATATTTGGATTATATAAATTTTAGTATGTTACGTAACAGGCTCATTTAATAACTATAAATATCCATCTAAATATTTAATGCCCTTTTATTCGTCGTGCTAGTAATTCATGTCACTTGTCAATCCAACTAGCTAACGATACTTTGTTCCTTATTGGATTTATTTATATAAATAACTTTACCATCTATAATACGCATCAGTCTTTGGAAATGCAAAATTTCTATAGAAATTTTCCTATATAAGCAGTCAGCGAATGATCGTATACGGAAAGTCGAGGACTCCCATCACCCATGGATCCATATACGTAATTTCCCTTAAACTCAGTTAATATCTTTATCCGAATCAGTGCCAACCCTCGCGTCCGTAAAATGTTATATTCCCCAGGATCCTTTTCCCTCTTCAACCACCAAAGTCCACCCCTAGGACAGACGCCACCGAAAAATGCGCTACCGTGACACCTCACGAAGGACCAATCAGAATGTGTGCGCGCGCGTGCTTACCTTGTCGAATGGTTGGCCTCCTGGCAAAAAAAAGGACAGAAGCGGGGGCGTGTAGTCCAGGACACGTCCGACATAGACAGCAATTTCCCAGGCGTTGTGTCCTGTGAAAACACGTTACGGGTAAAGGGATCTACTCCTAAAAGGGATTCCTGTGGGAAGGATAAGTTGCTGGAGTGGGATGAGACAGGGGTTGGTGTGACAGTTTGGGGCCGGATTTGGGCTTCAGAAGAGTAAGAGAATAAAATGAATATGAATTTTTCTGAGTTTTTTCTGCGGTCTAGTTACTTTTTTTTAATTGTTTTTATCTTTTTATTCTACTATTCATGCACGTTATATACTAGGCTGGTCAGTACAAACGAAACACCTGCGTTTATTTCTCCCATTCGCGTCAAATGAACGGGCTAACTTCAGTTGGTGCACTTGAATTGACTATACATAGGGTGATTCACGGGAATATCATGGATTTTTATATAGTTCAGATTGACCGATGGTGATATTCTGATTGGTCAATCAGCAAGGTCATATACCAATGACTACAGAATTGCAGTTGGATAAAGTCAAAACTGTTAGAAATTTTACTCTCATTTGGTCCAACCACTTTAATCATTGATTAAGTTAAGCTATACCCAAATTTATAACTCGTGAATTATCTTGTATATTATTTATAAGCCAACTCCAAATCCATCGATAACTATTGAATTTTTATAGAAATTGCCGCCTATGGGTTTAAACTTAGTTCGGAATAAATACTCAACTGCATTATTTACGATATAGTATTATGGGTAATATACAAGGTGGTTCGTGTAAAGCGGACAAGTCGATATTCCTTTACCTGCATGAAATGGCAATGCCCTGCCTGGCTATCGCAATGCCGTCCTGTCGGGCAATAAATTTCCGGAGTTTCCAATTTTAACGGGCCCGCTTTACCATTCATCTCGATGCCGCTTCTCCATGGGTTTTCCCAAACCTTTGCATCCCTTCGCTAACCACCCCTGACCCTTGAATCCACCCCCAATACTCTCACCAGCTACTCCTACATTCGCCTATCTAGGATTTTGATACTAATCTGCCGGGAATTTGTATAATTTTGAATTTCTTCATAAATTTCAGTTTATGACATTTTGAAAATTTTTGAAAATTTTCAATTCAGTTATGTTATTGATATTTGAAATGATGGAATTTGTTGTTTGATTAATTATTCCTCGATAGTCATATATTATTTATTTTAACGTGCTACAGTGGGATTTTTGTTGAGAATTTTTCTTAGGGCTTCAATGATTTTTTCGTTATTTTATTTTGCATCTTTTTGGTATTTCATGTTCGTCTTCGATATACATTTACTTGATCATTTGGGTATCTGAGAGATCAAGGCTGCCAGGTGAGTTTAATCTCCCAAAGTTCTCAATTATCGAATTCGGGACCCACTAATTGCCCAAATTCTAATCAGGTGCCCAGAGGCTTCTCGGATACTTACGTTACTATTTCGCCATCTTCCTGGGGAAGAGACACATTTCCTAGTGGCGAAGTTTCACCCGATATGGAAACTTGCCCTAATTTAATTGAGTGCGACATAACGAACTGAATAAGTCATACGACTTGCAGACTTTAATAGTCGTAATAAACTAACTTTTTGAACCACACTATAGTATAGGGTGTTTTACGTTTACGGTTATGGTCCATACTAAAAAGTGAAACACGTAAATATGTATATCCCTTGGTATACGAAGATCCGAAAAAAATGTTGATTTTCAAAAAAGGCTTTGTTTCTATATATTGAAAGAGAAAGCTAAAAAACGACGGAGAAAACAGTTGTACGACTTTTATCAAGAAATGTAGGTTTTAAAATTTCCTTCTTTGATGTTGTAATTTTTATCAGATATCAAGGTAATATTTATTTTTGCAAATGAAACATACTATTTTTTTATTTTTTTAATTTTTTATGATGAGAACTTCTTTCGGGTTGTATTTATCTCTACTAATTAAGAAGCTGTATGCGTGGATATAATTACATTGCAATTCATGGCATTAAATTCAGCCGCTCATTTTCAACGGTCAGACGTATTCCGACATTAAACACAGACCTTCAACAGTCGCAGTTGAAAATATTATTGGAAGATTTCATGGCGGCACGAAATATAAAAAAATTGCAATTGTCAAAAATTTAATCTCGTACTATTTTCACGAGGCAACCATTTTCCATTTGCTGAAAAATTTTTTCAACCACAAGACAGTTTTCATATAAATCCAAAAATTCCGTTTGTGAGCAAAAATATATAAAGTAAAATCCTGCACTCTAAAATTTTCCAGAAGAACACATCTCACCGAATAAATACTTAAAATTGAAGTGCCCCAGAGTTTTCCTATAAGATTATATGTATATTCCCATCAATGCAAATATTCCCCATATATTTCTCTAGTAACTTTCCTATCCGTTTATAAGGGTACGTACCATATTGACAGAAATGAAAAAGAAATAACTAGCGTGCATGCCAAAGGATGGATTGGGATGAAAAAACTTCGTCAAAGTATATCGTAAAATAATACCGTTTGGTAAACTCCATTATTCGACCACTTAAAAATGATATCTACTTTACACTCAGTGAATAAGAGGGGCAGACATTCAATCCGGATATGGGTAATGTGACACTTCCTTTTTTTTTTGAAAATGTGTATAGTAAGGGTCGCGAGATCCTTTTTCCCTTATTTTTTTTATTCTCGACGTCCCGTCCACTATCTCGTGCTTTTCTTATTTTCTAACCCCCCTTTTTTATCCGAGGCCGTCAAAAGTTGCCTGCTTCGCGTTTCAAGTCTCGAATCAATAAGCACAGTGACTTGCTTCTTATTTATCCTTATTCTCAAACCCATGTCAACCTCCGCATCTCCATCTAGAATAATGGCACTATTGGGAATACTCGTAATGGTGGGGTAGTATCCTTTTTTCCCCAGCTATCCTACGCTCCTGCGAAAGCGGTGACATCTCTTTCAATTTTGTCTAGGGAAATTTTTTACGTGTCCAGGGAAATTTAGAAATGTTTCGCGAAAAGTGCTTATACGAGTGCGCGTTGAATATTTTAAGAAAAAAAAAGAGACCTAGGAAAAACGCGTTTATTTTTCTCGTTAGAATTCCTGATCATTTTCTTCCGTTACCATTTATGGCTGCCGTATCAGCGTACGTTTACTTAGTTAAATATTTAAACGTGTCCCGTAATCGTTCTGCCAGCAGGCATTATTACGTATGGTCGCTGTATATAACCATTATATCATGAAACACGTGCATAAAATTGCGTTCGATATCACGTCCCAATAACCAGCAATTTACTTATGCCGTTTGCTGTGCTAGATACCATTTTAACCTGTAATAACTTCATTCGACGGGTTCTGCTATCAGGATTGTGCTTACGGTATAGACACATGTCAAATGAAACGAGGTTAGTCGATGAAGACTATTAACGGAGAGAAATATATAAAAAAATAAAAACTAAACCCCGAGTCAAACCATTTGCTATAGTCATAAACACAAAATAGATTGGATATGAGAATAAAAAAAAAATAAAGAGAAAAACTCAATAGAGCATTATTTAACCATTTTCTAGAGGGCTTGTAACGCTGCTCACGTTCTTCCTCGTCGGTCTTTTTGCGTTGCTTTCATTTTTTTTTGACTGCAATAGGGTGAATGATAACATCTCTCGATCACGTTACCACATAAATTTTTCCTTGTCGGTAAAATCCCCTCCCCTTTATATATATATGTGTGTCTCGTGACACCTTGCCACCCTTAACCCCTATTCTGAGACATGTTTTCCTATCCAGTCTTCGTAGAAACTCACCCCTTTGCTGTACGTGACTACAATGGTCATTCGAGTTTGGTCACGCTCCACGAAAGGGGTTGGTGGGATGAAATAAGGGTGAGTGGATGGATAGACGAGAGACCGAGGGGGATGAAAATTGTCGATCTAAATGTGTAGAATTTAGGAAAAATTTTGAATAAGACAAACTTTTTCTCATGGTAACCCATGAATTTTGTCGGATAGTTAGGAAGATCCAATTCTACAACAGAATCCAATACTCGTTATCTACCTCATTGCGGTGAAACTCGTAAAGCTTCGAGGCGAGTCCCAAATGCGACTCTATTATCAGTTTTCAAGAGAGCAACTTCCTAATCCGCAAGAGATTACAAAGCTTGCGCTTGTCTTGCGTTACGGGGACTCGGGCGATTGAATAGAGAATTTGGAAGTAGGTGCCGAGTGAAGTGGAAGTCTGTAGAAATTGCGAGTATAAAGAGTGAATGATGTTCCATAGAATGTAGTACAGGTCAGTATACATATATATAGTACAGTGCTGTGAGACGTAAGATGAGATAAGGATTGTTTTATGTATACGTTTTTGGAAATTGTCACGATTATTGAGATTTTCTTGATGTATTTACTCTGATCACTTAAAACTAGGAAAATTAAGTGAAACTAATTTATCTCTTATTTTTTACTATACTTGGAAATTCGTTTTAGGGGGAAAAAAGGCGTTTTGGAGGAAAATTATTTTTGTCCGTTTCAGCGATGTCGGTATCACCTGAAAGGAAGTTTACCCAATTTTCTAGGGCAGTAGGAAATGTTTATTGAAAAACAGTGCTCGGCGTAACGGAATTTGCTACGAATCTCTAGGGATGATCCAACCCCTTTGTAAAGGGTTAGATATATAGCTGAAAATGTATGGTCCATCCCCTATCGTCAAACCATCTTACCATTTACTCCTTATCCCATTGGCCTTGTCCCTTTTTATTCTTCACCAATATCGGGTGGATAAGGTGGGAATGGGGTAAGGGTGAATATAGGTGTTCTCCCCCCCCCCCCCCATTATGCTTGGGTTCTCGAATGAACTTTTGCCAATACGAAAAGCTGTAAAACGTGACCGAACTGTAGAGAAACTCCATTGAAATCGGCACCCGCAAAAACTCGGCAATTCTTTTTGTATTGCCCGCTTCGTTTTTTCTGTCGTTTTCATCGTCGACTACTTTTTTTAGCACCCCGTAGGTCCTTTAACGAAAAAGGGTGGTACGGGTCACTGGGATGATTGGGATATCAGCTCTGATATCACGCTGTATACCAAAATTGTTTCGATTCGTGACCACTCTATATAAGGCATGAAAAAAAATTTCCCTTTTATCCCCTAGGGAATTTAGTCTTACCTTACTTTCGATACTAGAGGCTCGAAAACTACAAAACTGCGTAGATCGAAATTGATCTACATTTGACAGTTCAACAAAAAATCAGACCCAACTTCTTTTTCGTGCTACTTACTTTTCTCTTGTAGAATATTTGACCCTGCCATTTTTCACAAAGTAAATTTTTTATTAATTTTCATATCTTCGTACATTAAATCCTTCGTCCTCTTTGATTATTAACTAACAATTTCCTTTCTAACTTTTCTCTTAAATCGATCGAACTCTATTATATTTATTTTTTCATTCCTCGACTACCAACCTTTTCTTTACATTTTAGTCGGAATGAAATTTGAAGATAATACTTCTATAAACTAATTTCATAACAGATGAATAATCCCTAGGCTCTTGGAGGTTGTCATACCTGTGAGAAATAATACCATGAATTCCCTAGAGCATGTTTCGAACGTACATACATATATCATCTCGCAATGTATTATGGACATTTTAGAAATACCATAGGGACACTCGTCTGATACTGAATTCAACAGTCGTTTGTTTTTCTTCAAGAATTATGTATTTACCATACATAAGTATTCTCCATTAAAGATCAACGATTCATGGAATTCCAAGAAAATACAAAATAATCCACTTTCAACAAATGCATAAAAAAATGCGTTGGAAGGAAAATAATAAAAAAAAATTTATCCCAATCACATAATCAACGTTTACCTTTTTGACTCGAACAATGATTTTCTCGCGTCCCAATAAATAGTCAATTCTGTCGCACCCCATCGATCCCCTCCTCCAGAACACCTTAAGAAGGCCTTACGGGGTAGAGGACACGAAGGTATCCCCTAAGGAATGTCTGTATAGTGTTGTACGTTCTGTATAGAGGTTGAATGGATAAATCCTGAGCACTTATCTACCCCCTGTCCCTTCCTATCTCCACCCCCCTTTGTAGTAACATAAAATAGTGAATTCCACTGGGATTTGAAGTCAGTACTTGTGCACCTATGGTACACCCTCAAGCCACTGTCCCGGTATAAAAGTACTCGAGTCACCCCCATACCGGACTTACATGAAGAAAAAAAAAGAAGAAGGGTGGGAATAAAATAGAATCGTCCTGGCGATGGTGGTCGTCCCCTTCGGGCCATCAAGGATTCAAAGGACACGATAAATCTAACAGACGCACACTCGCGTAGATACATTGGCTGAGCTCGACGCTTAGGTACTTTTTTTTCAGCCCCCTTTTATGGCTAAAAGTGACGTTTTTACATCGACGGGGATCATTGCCACCTTTCGCTCTGATTGAATCCGACCAATCACATTCGCTCGCGGATTAATGTTCTCGATTCGTCACTCCTTTATACGAGGGGAAAAAAACGGGAGAAAGGAAAAACGGATTTTATCTAATAATTTGTGAGTATCTCTGAAAGGGTGGGCTCTTCCTTTTCGCTTAATGTGATATTTTTTTATTTTCATTTCCTTCCGTTGCAGAAAAATTCAATTATGTAAAATTTAGTATTTTTATACGTTTCTACGCTTTGGTAGCCTCAGGCGTGTGCAGAGGGTTGTTTACGTTTTTCATCCCCTATATATGGGTGTATAGGGTTATTGAGTGATTGACGTCAAATTTGACACTGAAAATTATTTTGCGAATTATTTAATATCATATTAATGTTTAATCCTACAATTCTATAATGATGCTTCTCGTGTCTGAAACTTAAACTGAAGGATCGTTGAGATGTCGAGGAAGTGCGAAGCTGTCGTCTTGAAAAGAGTAAATTTTCACAGCGCTTCTCGCTTTCAGCAAAGTTAAACCGAATGTACTGTGTACGGGAAATCCAACCGCTTGTAGAATTCTGTATTTGTGGAGTAAATTCCTCGTAATTGTTCTTCACTCGTTTCAGTCTTGATTGCGATGACAGTTGTACGTTTCTACGTGCAACTCGACATGAAACTCTTCCTGCTTTATTGTTAGAAGACGTCGCGACGTATAAGACATCGGAAGCTTGAGAGTTGTTAAAATAGCAGAGAAATTCCAAAGTCTTGAATTTTCATGTACGAAGCTGTGTCAACGAACGAACGAAAATATGCGAGACGAAAAAGATGATAAAAATAATCCAAAAATATTTGTCAAGCATGCACGAATTTGTGACCTCTCATTGAATTAAAAAGTAACGAGTTAAACATTTTTTTTTTCTAATTCCAATACAAGGATCGGTTTTGATTGGCAATAATGTCCTTGTTGAGTACAAAATTATGATACTTGTAATTGCCAATTACATTTAAAGTTAATCCCTCGCATTAACCAGTGATTACATATTCTGGTTTTTTTTTCAATTTCGTCCTCCAGTGGTCAGATGCTAACGAACTTTGAATTGTCAAAGGGTGTGCTTTTTTTTAGAAATAATTTCCCTGACCGAACTCAATTTTACATTTTTTGCTATTTTCCTTTTGATCGATAATGAATCTTTTTCATCTACTAATAAAAGATTGCTCTACAGAGAACCTGATCGAATTTGCTGTTGGTTTATTTCTGAGTCTTGACCCTCTAGCAGGATGATAAACACTCCTAAATTTGTTATTACTAAAGTAGCATCGACCATGTTGGCGGGTTATTACTTTCTTGATCTCTATTGAAAAAATAAAATTCTTAACTTATTTTACAAACAAAATGGCTACTTTGGCTAATAATTCTCAGCGCAATGAAGATTAAATGGATACAGATATTCTTATTTCTTATGTCACGCATCATTATCCATGAGTTACTTTTCCTTTCAATATTAAATTTTTATTCAAATATTATATAGAGTGAGTCACCTTTTTTTTCAGCATTGATTTTATATCCGAGTATCAAAAGTATTGCCTAGATTGTACATACATACTGTCGAACGAGTTGAGGCATTTTCATATTTTTGACGTTGCTCAAGAAATTTTGAGTTTTCAAAAATTTCGAGTTTATCGAACAGCTCGCATAGTTAGATTCAATTAAATTTGTATGTAATAATGAAATGAAAGCGTATTGTTTGGAACTAATGTATTTACGTTTTATTTAATTTACATTTAATTTGGGTAAGTAAGCTTTCATCGTTTCCAGCACTCTGTGCTGTGATAATCGTCCTGACCTACATTACGCGATACATTTTTGGTACTGTATAATATGTTCCATGACGTATAGCTTTAAATCTTGATTCAGTATATGTAAAATGTATCTGCCAGTAGAGAACAGCAATAGGGATTGCTGTATAGTCTGTAAACTATTGCAGCATGTTTTATCGAACAGTTAAAAACAAAACTTGTTTTTTTCCTGGGTAATTATATTTGCAGGTACTGTTGAAGTATTTTTTCACAACGATTTTTTATCTAGTCCCGGCTTGAAGCCTTTTAAATAATATGTCATATAATGTTTACTTGATGAGGGTACGAAAAAAAAGATTTCCGCAGTCTTAAAAAGATTTCGAGTTTTTTTTATATATATTTTTTTAACACCTTTAAAACTCAACAAAGTAAGGCCATTTGAAAGTAAGTTTTAAGAGTTCTTCTTATCGTGCAATTCCGAGCGAAGGGTGAATATCGTTCTCCTCGACATCCGGTTTGAGCATCTCGACCGACCGGAACCACTTTCGGTGTCTTCCGCCTTTATTACCGGGTTCCATTATCGCTAAACCAAATTAATGACACCATTATGTCATTAGGTTTGGAAGTCTCGGACGAAAATTCTAAATGTCCGAATAAACTTCACTGAGTTAACTGCTTCGTTGATTTTATGCTCTTTATTTTTTCTAATTACCTTCCTCGCCTCCCTCATGGATAGTGATATTGATTTATTGAATTTTCACTTTTTTTACCTATCCAATTTTGCGCTTGAATCAAGCACATTTTGGGTTGGGTTTCAGTAGCGTTTCGTCTCTAGAATATTTAGATCCGAAAATCTGTGTAATCTCTCGAGACACCTCTTACGACGCCATTGCGCCATTAAGTAAACTCCGTAGAAACCAATTTGCAAATTCTATTTGTCAAAAAGCCCTTTATAAAATCCGACACCGGTTCTAGTGCATAAATTCAAAATTGAGACGAAGGCCAGGTACGCCTCGTTTCATACTAATCATCTCCTATTATAATTACAGAAAGTAGACATTTTGTAAATACTATATCCAGTACATTTTCAAGACGGTTCAATGATCGTATCTCATAATAGTATCGTAAAGGAAAAAACTCAAATTATTTGTCGAGTATGAAAACCAAGTGACCTGAAAGGAAAAGAAATTTTCTTTAAAATTGACCTGCACTATTTCGTTACCAAAGGGTTGGGTTTAAAAGGACCTAGACGTTTGGCAAGTGGCCGCCCTAGGCGTTTGGGTACATAGGAGTTCTAGTGCAATTACGTGAGATTATCGAACGCAGTTACTAATAAGAGAAGCCGAGCTGTAGATAGAAAATAACAGGTCGTCGCTAGTTGTGGCACGTAAATCACGTTAATCAGAGGGTATTCTGAGGGTAGTTTGCCGTGAACGAGTGGAATATAGGTTCGTACAACAACTTAATTTAAGTTTGGCATCCTCCAAACCCCCAACAGTAACTGTTTCATGTACTAATAGGAACGCGTGCCATGTGCAGTAACACTTTCGCGCCTAGTAACATTTATCGTCTAGGGGAAAATTTAGCGGAACGACCATACCCCATCATCGTGAAGGTTGGGCTCTTCGAAGCTGTAAAATCGATTTATCATACTAGATTTCACTTTGACGATAACCCTTGTGCAATTCTGAGGACATTTTAAGGGCATGTGTTCTCCTCTTTCATGCCCTCGCCATTACGATTCTCTAAAAATGTTTTTGACACCAAATGACCCACCGATGTTTTTTTTTTCAATTCTATCTTATTTTTGGACTAACCTGACCTTATTCAACCGTATTCTAACTTTTAGCTACCCTAGCTATCTTTTATTGATAGCGTCCTTATTATTACCAAACTATTTTCAACTGTAAACCTAGGGACATTTTTCTTTCTTAAAAATAAACTTAAGTATACTATATATCATAAGGATACTTATAAATGTACTTTGTGACACTTTTTATTTGGATCTTTTTTTCCAATCCATCATATATCGCTCATCTTTTAACTTTGCTCACCTTCACTTCTTTCTTTGACTGTCGTTCAGGTAGTACCAACCCATGGATACACACTGAAGAACTAAGCGCTGAACTCGGAACGGAAGTGCTACTACCATGCCACCTGAAGTTGTCGGAATGTGGCGAACTTCACAGTGTAAAGTGGTATCACGACTCAACGAGGATCTTGATATTCAGCGAGAGTGCAGGCCTGACACGTATGAATAACGATATAGCGGCAAGGTGAGTACAGCAAGTACAAGTAAACGTATGCTAATAGAAATTGAAAATTACCCAAAAAGTTCTATCTGGTACTCTCGTCCCTTTCATAACGTATCGTGAACGGCTTCGTTCGCAAAAAGCCTAAAAGAGGATTTCATGGAAATTCAAAACCATATAGGTTCGATACTTGATCACTCAGGGATTGAGAATCTGTGGAAGAAATTTATAAGGATAAGATATACTTCAATAAAAACCTTCGATAGGAACGGTATGGGTGAATAGAAATAATTGACTTACTCGCACGCACTATTTTGGTATCACACTGATATCGTATCAGCCCCTTGGGGCAATTTAGTGTTGTTCCATACAGTAGACGAACAATGTGGCTAAAAATGTTTGGTAAGCGAACTAATCGTTGGAGGAATGTAACGCGAGGAGAAATGTTGAGAATTTTTTTAGCTGGAAACGAGCATGTTTTTTGGGGTTTCTGTTTGACTCCTGGCAATACTGCTGCCTATTTCTATTAGCTTTTCGACCATTCGACCTAGCACGATTGTTCTCTTCATTCAATTATAATGGAAATACGATCGGGCTGAAGCTTATACAAGAGCATATCGGCTGACTGACTGACTGATTGACTGACTGACTAACTAACTAGCACAGGAAGATCAACGTTAACGTATGGACTCAATACTAATACTACGTCCAGGGGGTTGAAATACATAGGAATTTCTCGTGCAATTTTACGAAATGAGGGTTGTATCTGTGCGAACTTGATGAACGGATGATATTAGAAGCTGACGGAAAGGGTGTGAATATGTATAGATGTATCGAAGCCAAGGATTATTTGTGAGAACGAATTAATTTTGAATCCAAGGGGGTAAGGTAAATTGTCGAAATCCTCTTATTGGCAAACACACTAGTGAAATGGGAATTTGCAGGGTCCTTTTTTCTTTTGTGCAAAACTTCCCGACCCTCCGTATGAATTTTTCAAGTGGCATTGTGGTATTATACGAGTTCAGTATTGGATTTACTTATCGTGCTTGATGGATTTAATCTTTTTGGGGAATTTCGCTGGCTTTCGAAGTATCCATGAAATCGGGTTCAATTGTGGCTTCGTGAATCGCGGTGAGAAATTGTTCTTTTATCAGGGATGAATCGACTGTGCGGTATACCTTTGATTCCTTGGCCTCAATCTTGTGATGGTTATTAACGTAGAAAGGGGCACGATATTATAGTGTATATATATAATTAGGATATACCGCGAGGAACACTATTACTATATTTATTTATTGAGTGTGGCTTTTAGTTCGGTCAAAGAAATTAGAACGTCGTCTCCCAAGTACAAGGGAAAACAAACTTTTCGAATGGGCAGGTGATACCAAAAGTGTCTATTTACAAACCCCTGAATTGAATCGTGTAATTTCGTAAGAATAGAATTACATCGTTTACGAGGCTTATCTCATGAATTTCATTTGTGACCATTTTTTAAATATTAAAAACGATGTATCCTAAATTCAGTCATATTGAGATAGGGTATCCACTTCGGGTAGAAAGATTCGTACGATTATCGCGTTTGCAGAAGTAACAAAGGTCACGCTCAAAGGGTATCGAAGGGTCCTGGATTATTTCCTGATGCTCCTTTTGGGGTTAGAAGTAACAAACGAGGGTTCTAATTGGCCGCGTTTAGACCGTCTACCCGTCATCTCGTCGACGCGTTAATTCTGCAGGAGCATCCCTTATTCTGACCTGGGGGTTGGGACTTTCCACCCTCGACAACCGTCGCCACCTCTCAAAACCCTTTAGTCTTTGTCAGGATAGACATTAGCGACATCAGGAAGGCACCCTAACGAGTTCTCTGGGCTAGTATATCCTGCACTCGGAATTATAGTTTCGAATTAGTAACCCAAATGATCTGCTGCAGACTACAGTCGGGGGTTGCAGCTTCAACAATTGCAGCTTCGTTCATTACCAAGTATGTAGCTCGGGGGTAGAAATGGGAAGTATAAAATTTTGAAAAATTTGCCCAAAGAAGAAATAGAAATTTTCATCTCTACGAATACAGCGGGAAGACTGTATTTTAGGCTTGTAAACCAGACACTCTCAAGTTTACATTGGGTTTTTTTTGTGTACATTTCGACGAAGGTAGAAACGTACCTTCCATCTATAAATGCTTCATCCCCTATCGAACCAACCCCTTTTTGCACAAAACTGGTCCGGCCAGATAAAGCGTTACGGGCGATTTATCCCAAAGTACTGTCACGTGGAAAAAAAAAGGTTTAACCTTGGACATTGTTGCCCCTTTTTTTCTACCCTATCCCTCTCGCCCCCTACCCAAGGAACGGTACCGTGTATTAGGACGAATAGACACCCTCTGCCATCATAGCCGAACTTCACGTCTCCCATTCTTGATCTCATCCCGTCATCCCTGTCACTTCATTGACACTTTGTGAAATATCCAGCCTGAAGTTGCTAGGTAGGATTTGTTTCCTTTTTTTATTCTCTGGCTTTCATGGAGTTTCAAATGTTTTTCTGTTTTACGCACAGTCATGACCACATTTCATGGTTCTCAATACGTTTATTGTTACGGCCACTTTTATTACAGGAAGCAGCAACAGTCGCTACGTGGTTAATACAGGATATCTGATATTGCATACGTACTCATGCTTGCGCATCATGATGCGCAGAAATTTTAATTGCGCCCTCTGCGGTACCCGGTTGTAACTTTTAGTTTCTTCGAAAAAGAGAACATTCTTTTTTTTTTCAAAAACTATCAACCCGATACCAAAAGCGAATATATAAAATTTCTTCTTGGGCAGATTCTTTGTAAACAGGATAAGGAATTCCTGCGAGAAGCTGCAAACAATTATAAGGATGCCCATCCGTGATCTTCGCTAACGATTGCAAATGTATTCATTTTATTCATGAATACTGATTGCTACCGTGTACTTAGCTTAATTATGCCCTAGCTCCTGCTTTAATGCCACTAACAAAATCGTCCAGGAACGTCGTCTCGATACGTCAGCTCACGTTACTCCGTCACTTTAGTCATAACGAGGTATATGTCCCACGTGATTCAAGTACCGGGGGAAACGCGATATAATTTTGATATATCATTAACTAATAAAAGTAATTTAGATCAATCTCAAAGCGTGTCCCGTATCTAGGGAATATCTTTTTTACTCTTAGTTTTTCTGGTACTTCCTGCTTCATGAGATTGTCTCCTTGATGGGATATAATGAATTTAAGATTATTCTACGCGATTAAGATTAGAATATCTTATGTAAGTGTTTAAATTTATGTTATAATATGTAGTATTATTATAATGATATTATAAAAATATTATAGTCTTATTATATACCTACATATAGTACAGTATTTTATCGATAATATCATAGTATTATAATACTATTTGCAAGCTGTGGAAATAGAGGGAAAACTGACCGACGATCAGAGCACTCGTAATGAAGAATTCCAACCTTTTCTTATTACAAAAAACAGAAACCATGCCCGCTGACAAAATTATTACTGGACCAATGGTTAGTATTTGTACAGCAAAATATTGTAGTGGCAATGACAGCAATTCTGTGAAGATTTACCGCTGTGATTGT
Source organism: Calameuta pallipes (assembly GCA_030142375.1). Classification (NCBI taxonomy): domain Eukaryota; kingdom Metazoa; phylum Arthropoda; class Insecta; order Hymenoptera; family Cephidae; genus Calameuta; species Calameuta pallipes. Next base: position 235,188 of record JARQSW010000804.1, on the reverse strand, counting down.
AAGTCACTTTGTCAATCTCATTAGAATTGTCAATTTCACTAGAAATTTATCGTTGTTCAAATGCAAATTATTGCTCTAACAGTCGCAAGTGTACATTTTTCTCCATGTATCATGACCCTCTCGATCGATCCATGGCTGCTCCTTTTTGTGAACGCACGACAGACATGACATAAGATCATTAATTTTATAAAAATACATGTTATATAAGAAATTTGAAGAGAAAAATTAATTTACACAGAATCACGTATTTTTAGACTTTTTTTAATTTCTTACCCACACCTCCGATTCAAGTGTAGACTCTTTACTCAAGGTCAACGACTAAAAATAGAACTCTGAAATGGCGCTTCAAACTGTCGTATAAAATTTTCCTCAGTTCTTCGCTACAGACAGATTTTTTTGTAATTATTACGAAATGCGACTGGATTAAATTATTCAAATTATAGTTGTACCAAATTTTACCTATCCATTTAGAAATTTTTATAACAGATCAACCTTTACCGTCATGACAGATCAAATATCACAAGTTGAGAAATTACTAATTGTAAGCTCGTTAGCATTGATAACTCCATTCTTGCCGCCATGAATCACTGAAGGATTAGAGTCTGTGTTTTCGTTATTCTCAATAAGGCTTGTATCCTCCCATATACAGGGTGTCTCACCGAAAGTGCATACCTCGATTATTTCCGTTTATTAACATTTCAAGACCTTACAGACTAAAATCCATCCACCGTTGTGCACTTTCGGTGAGACACCCTGTATATACAGGGTAGAACCATAATATTACCAACAACAATACATTCCCAATAATGCTGTGCGAAGGTGCTAATAGTTATTGTCTCATTTTGTATATATCTATCAAATTTGGTATGGCTCATTATAAAATGATACATTTTCGAAAAATATTTTTTAATTTCAATCTACAGCATAGAAAGTCGGTATGCTTACATGGCACGTAATAAGGGTTGCTTTAACTCTCTGTAGCCCTTAAGTCTTGCACAATTCGTTACGGAATTTCCTGGCTGCCTTCATTAACGAGGGTAGTTCATTTTCAAATCCAAATTTGACCTAGAGACCCACGTCACTAGTTTGCTGACAAGTTTACTGCCACTTCGCGGTATAAACATCTACTTGATATTTAAGCCTAATAAGTATCTCGCGAGATACCGTGACACTTCTAAGGTTTTCAATGTTTTTTTTAAGGATTATTGCTCCAAAAAGTTTCTAGAGAAAACCCGTTCAACATTGTTAATCCCATTAATATCCAGAGAGCTAGTAACAAGACGCTTGGCAAAGTATCATTAGTAGCAATGTGTACGTTGGAGTCCTCATTAATAGCATTATATTAAGCTTCGTTATCGTCACGCGACTTGTAGAATTTTAATTGTACAAAAGTTACTCAAAAATTATCCTACGAGAGTTATAACGTCGTTACGATTTATTTTTTTAAAGAAAACTTTTTGTTCATCATGTTTTCAAAAATGCTCAACAGAGAAGAAACTTTAATTCATACCATCCGCTACTATAAGTATTATACTAGAAGCATGTAATGGGGAAATATATGTATATCGAGGGAGGGGGGGGGGGGTGTAAATTCCTAATCTGGGAATGCAGTCTATTTTCAAGCAGATTACATTGAAATGCTCGATACCTTGTTAGACGCAGATTATTGGGCATCGTGAGAATTATTACGCAACGGATTCAAAATGAGGAATCTTGGGTAAACCCAGTATTGATAATGAGAAATTCCGTATTGGTTCAGCTGAGGTAAACTAAATATATGGTAACCGCTTGTTAAATTCTATAGAACCATAAGCGCATGCGCAACCATTTTGACAATTATAGTAATACGTGCGTGTGTGTGTGTTTGCGTACAAGTGCTTTGGTGCACTCTTACCGGCAATGTATAGTATAATCATTTCAGTATCCTGTGATTTTGACATGGTACCAATCTGCTGATTTTCACCCCCCAAGCTGCCTACAGATACTCCTACCAACAATCCCTCCCGGCCATATACCCCGTTACGCTAACCATTCCAGTTTCCCTTGCAACCCTCTAACCAGGATATCCATTGTCCCGTCAGCTCGAATGGCCGATCGCTTAATTTGGTTAATTATACCGAGATCGATGATATTTTCAAAGGGAACGAAATATCCTGACTCTTTGAATTTCAGGGGAATGAAGAATGCCGCAATCAGTGCTGAAAACTTTGGCACGAAATACGGTTCAGTTTCGGGAATAGAAAAAAGCGTAGAGATTTATATTTAATTTCTTTACAAGTCACACAGATTCATTCGGATAAAGCATACCGTTTGAAGTTAGCACGTGTCATTTGATTTTTATGGTAAAAACCATCTTTGATGGGTCTACTTGATTCGAAGAACTTTGTATAGCACGCAAAAAATTTTATACCTGATAATAATTATTTTTTTTTACAAATTTCAGGTCCGACGTAATCAACGAGGCCAACGCGACAAAAACTTTATTGAAAATACCGGACATCAAATTAGAAGACGAAGGACTGTACAAGTGCGAGCCTACTTATTTGACTGTCAATCGTGAATGCAATTACATGCAACAAATTGCCCTTAACGTTACTGGTAAGTGACTTTTAATTCATTAAAATGTATCGAACAATCATCCCTTATGGAAAACGTATGTAAATAATTATGAGTGGCTGCAATTTTTTTCGGATTAAGTTAAAACAAGCAAAGGGCTTAGTCGGCCGTGTCATTATTTAATCGTCAGAGGAACGATGCTCTCTGAAAGAAATTTTAAGTAAAACAGTGAAAGAATTTTCTGTTGAATTACCCTTAATGTAACTTATGAGTCGTTCTGTAAATACGTGCATATACCAAATACACTAACCCGTGCATGGACTAAGGATTGCACGTGGAATTAGCATTGTGAATTAGCCTTGCACAAAAAATGGATTAACTTTAACTCATCCTCATAGTAGAATTTATTTTACTGGCTGGTTGTCTGCCTGCGAGCTTTTCTATTTTTTATTTAAATACAGCGTACGACACTTGGATGATTTTTCATTAGATTCTTCTCGAAACGATGGAAGGAGCTCTTTGATCTCTCGCCGACAAGAAAGTTCTTTGACTTTGACTTATGGAGGAAATGTCATGCTTAAATTTTCGTATAAAACTTACATAGAGCGTGGGGGATTTTATTAAAAGTGACTTTATACCTATTACATTCCTTTTTTCTCTTAGATTATAAAATCCCTTTAGTTCTGTCTTCGCGAAACTTAAGCACGATATATTTTAATATGACAATTTGTGTATTTTGTTTTTAACAATATAAGCACGATCAATATTTTAGTTTTTATATTTTTATATTTTAACCAAATTTGATAAGGTCAGGTCATATACCATTTTTATCTCCTTCGTATCAAATGTGGTGATCTAATCCAAAAATTTTTTGGCAACGAACTAATCAGTAGTTGCCAATAATCTAGTCAGCATAAGATATCTTTCTAATGATTTGGAGATTTTTTTAATCTGTCGCTTCGTAAGTACCACTCTCTTAACCCCCCTCTCTCCCTCCCGCCCTCCCTTTTTCCCTCCCTCCCTTTATCCCTAAAGAGTTTGACAAGAAAATAATACTATATCCACGAATTTAAAAAGAATTCGCGGAATGGAATATGAGGCATTTGTGGCTTTACGGACGTATTTCAAAACTCACTGGAAACGCTCTGAATAGTATGGTGTCTTTTTTTGGTGTTGCGCCTGACAAAGGCTGCAGCGACGTTTGCAGGAGTCGCGGTAAGTTTTGAAATACGCTCTATATTATCTTTGCGAAATGGCTACGATTCTTCATGGGATTATATTGTCGTGCCTCCCTGACCCTTTATATTACCTGGTATTACATAAAACAATGTGTCTCGCTTGTGATGCATGAAGCGAATCAGATTTCTTTTGCCCCGTGAGTTAAATATTACGTGAATTGTCGTTACGTGAGTCACATCGAAAAGCATTCGTGTAAATATATTGACTGTTTGGAATGAGTTTCTAGAAATCCTGTTCACCCCCCCGGGTATCTATCATCAATATTTATAAATCCTTGTAATTGAATTTGACGATACGTAAAAAGTTGACTAAGTCGGTGTATTTAAAGTTTGAAATCCTTTAAAGGGATTCCTGGATAGCTCGGCTTTAAGGGTTTCGCCTGCGGCAATGCAGAGGGACAATAGGAGCGTTCGACATTTCGGGGGTAGCAATGCGACATTCGTGTCACGAGAGCTAGAACCAACCCCTCTATTTTGCTGCTGTAGTAACACCCTTCGAGTCCACCTAGGTTCTAGATGCCACACTGAGGGTGACTGACTGTCGATAGTGGGTTAGTATAGTCGGTAAGGGTAGTTACTTAAAAGAGACCTGAAACAGCTAATATATAATACGTGTCGTGACCGAGGCCCATATGCCATCAAACCATAGAGTGTGTCCATTGAATAGGAGTAGCTAGGGTGTGCGGCGCGTAACGAGCTGCACCTTGTTTAAGTCACCCTTTAGAGCTCGACAATTATTGATCATCCCCTATTTTCTGTCGCTAATCATCGGCTACTTGATTAGCGTAGTTTAAAAGCCTTAGGAGTTGATCGACTTTTTCTTTCATTCTTGGCCGGATCTACCTTATCTTGGAACAAATATCATCTCCCAGTTCGCTCAACGTGGATTGTCACTTCAACCCAGTTTTTTTTGGTACATTAATCAACATTTGCTCAGGACCATTTAAATGCTGCGATCGATCGAGCCCGTTACTGTTTGTCCGATATATCTCATCGGCTGGGGTAACAACTCCTAACCAGTTCGAAGCCACCCCTGCAGCCGCCCACTGGCCAGTACCTCTGCGCTGTGACCAATATGCATATTCGTAACGCCTACATGACTGAATCTAATGAATAATCGGTGTCGGACGACTTGGAAAAAAAATTTTATTTTTGAAACGAACGAAATTCAGTATTTTTTTTTTTTTTATCAGAATTGCAGTTTCCTTGGCTGACAATGATGAAAAATATTCACGCGCAGGAGTATACAGAAATATTAATTTTCGAAAGTGCAAGCTTGAAAATGGGGGCATATGAACTTTCGCAGATACGTATTTATATGTATTCTCGGTTTGAGGTTTACTGAATTTTATTTTTGGCTGTGCTAAAATTGTTTTTTCACATGGGCATGTGAAGCATGCAATTTTGAAATTTTCAATTTTGCAATTCATCTGATCATTTTTCATGTGTCACGTTATATTTTCAATTCCCTACAATTCCTGGAATCGCACCTACATTGCTCGTACGTGTTACAGTAACGTCGTGCAACACTTTATAACGGTACGCAAAAAGTAAACTAATGTCGTGCTGAGTCAGACACGTAAAATCAGATGTAGGGGATCGCGTGCGTTACGCTCGGACATTTCTAAATGCGTAGAATATTTCATTATAAAAAAAATTAAGAAATGCAAACACAGCGAAGATTATCGTCTTTTATTATTTAAACACATTTGGGCATGGGAAGGAGGGGGTGCGCAAACATATACATACCTTGCATCTGCTCACGTATCCCACATGTCGTATACCTAATTTCGGCAAGTCGAATGCTAGCTTTCGGTAAACTCATTGAATTATGTAATTTCTGTCGCGACAGAGCAAGTACGCCAATAATTTCTAATTAACGTATAATGGTTAATTATGAGAGTCTCCCGTACTAATGCGGCTTACTGCGCTTGCTGACCGCCAAGGATAATATATCCTGCAGGTTGCGCTGCCATAACGGCACTCTCGTTAGTCGAACGACCGACCGACCGGTGAAACCGACCTAAACCTCTATGTCCTTGTCAGAGACCCTACTTACAATTCATCCTGAAAAATGTCTTGGATATGCGAAAATGATCAAAACCTTTATCGCAGATGTATACTATACTGCCTTTTGTCTTAATACAAATTTTCCTCTATAGCCGTACATCTAACAATATTCAGATCAAAAGAAGTAGGACGGTTTTTGAGAGATAAATTTTTACCAAACCGAAATACCTGCTTTTTGTAGTGTATTGTAATATCCGTTGCTTGCGTTACAATTGCCACGTATCATTGTATTAATGAAGATTTATTACAAACAGTTTAATGGCTTATGATTCTATAATTAATCTTAAGCTTATAAAAATCAATAGATTTAATGAATTTTCGAAAGTTGAACGAAAATTTTGAACATTCGATAACAATAATTTAACATTAAAGGAAATGTCATCACGTTGCTTGCTTTTGAATGAAAGAAGAATTTTTTTATTTGGTTCTTTATTGAAGTTACTGCTCCGATTTCTGGGATCATTAACTTGCGATCATTAGCATTAGAAGAATTTTTGTTTGAAATTTGAAAAATCATTAAGTATTTGTTTAATTATGTACCTAATCAGATAATAAATGTAGGTACGATTATTTCAAGTTGTTAGATTGATCATTGAACGATCGGGAAGGTTGACAAATTTGAGAAATTTTGTATACGCTATATTGATTGAAATCGTGAAAACTTATAGGAAATTCGATATTTCTGACTGAATTTCTATTTCTTATTTGTTTCTATTTTTCTCTTTCGTCTTGACGTTTGTAATATTACGATAGAAGGATATTTGACTTTTAGAGCAAATTTTCTTACGGTAGTTCTTGCTTACGAAACTTATTTGACGTATTTGACATTTGTGGTTTTCTATGTTCACTTACTTATTTATTAATTTCGTATCCCTTTCTTCTTTTATTTCCTCGTTTTCCATATCCTTTTGCTGGACATGTTGCTATGAAATTCTTTAATATGTTTTTGTATTCTATTATTAGAATTTAAATTTATCATATTAAAAATCTTGGGAACTCTCGAGAAATGGAAGGAAAATTACGAATTTAAAGTATATTACTTCGGAGAGCCTCCTACGTTACCCAGTATATCAAAGAGCCTTAGCCTCTGGGAATTGCTTCTGAAAGATCTTATAGATTTTAAAAGTCCGCAACTTAGCCAATTCGAATCTTTCACTTATACGTCTATCATATTAAAAAATGTCACCTTAACTTTTTATTGCGCGCAGGACGGCGCGCACGATGTGCCCTATGGGGTAGGAATAAGTAAACAACGAAGACTGACACCAGTCAATCTTCCAAGACGCCAAGTGGCCCTTAAAAAAGACAATAACGTGTGAAAATCCCTATTGAATATCAGTTCAGGTCTTCTGGTTACATGAGCGATGTTGTACACGTATCTACTAGCGTTTCAGCCTAGCTAAATCACTACCCCATTTCTTAGGTTCATTTTTCTTTTTCTACCCCTAGCACATATGCCTTTAGTACAGAAGGGCTGAATTTCGTCAGCATGAGCACATCAAGGCTTGGATATAACGTCTAGCCTTTTGCCGAAGTTTCCTTGGGCAAAAAAAGAAGAGGCTAAAGGAAGATGAAATATATAATAAATAACAAATCCACCTTAGCTAGGCTAGCGGAGGGAAAGTTTATAAGATTCTGACCCTTTCCCTAAGGAATTCTTCGAAAAATTTTATCCCGCCGTGCGTTTTTTACATTCCCTAAACGTTAGAATTCGCGTGTGCAGTTTCAAAAATTGAAGGTGACCATTTGACGCGTGATAATTCATGTTAACTTTAATGTGTAAGTTAGTGCTGCCATCTAACGACTCAGGAAATAAATTATTTATTGTTAACAACAGATCTAGAGTTTTCAAACGAAAACCGACCAATCATGAAGTATATAGGGTAAACGGAAGGATATAACAAAATCAAATATTAATGCTATAAAAAAAGTTTATAGAATTTTAGTTGATTTCTGGTGATGCGATAATCCTAAATTTTACTGTTTTCATATATATTCAGTCTGTTCGATTTCTACCACTTTAACACACGTCTTCCTCGTGAGACAATAGGCTCTTATACAGGTAAGCATTATTCGCCGTATTGAATTCTGCGAGAGAGCACGTTTCTCAAACAAGGCGGATAATATTTCTTTGCTTGCCAACTATATACATCAATGCCTAACTCATCTGTGATGTTAAAATTCGATTCCGATAGCTTTGCTCCAGGCTGCTTGATAACACATGAGGATGTTAAGAAAAAGGAACAAAGAAAATACGTGAGATGAAATAAAAGACATGGAACTTATTTTACAGCAGTTTTGAAAAACGTTTTTAACATTTAACTTTCGTACCGTTTTATATTTTTTTTTTTTGTATTTGTGTATAACAAAATTGTTAACATCGATTAAACATCCTAGCGCAAAATTTCGATAAGACCAAGGCCTCAGAATAGTCTCATGTCTGTGATTTAATCTGGATCGAGTCTTCTCTTATCTCGATTAAATATAAATCCTTTTTATATCCAAGTTATTGAAACTGCCTTTTCATAGAGCTTGTCTTTTGCTAAAGTCAAAAAGACTTGCTTGTTAGTTGATATTGTAAATAATTGATTTTGACGTGATTTCAAAATCCTCAAAGGGTTTGCTTTGGAAAGTTCAACAACGGGTACTGTGGTAGTACCTCCTCTTTTACTACTCTAGCGCCGCATCTATCCATAGTGTAGTATACTCATCATCCCTATCTCCGGTGGTTGCTCCCACTTCTTTGTCCGTCGAATTAGTTAAACTCCGGGGTTCGTTTAATCGTGAAAATTTTATCATCCAATTAAAACGGAAGCGCAACCATGGCTATGGATTGATTTTTTATTTTGTGGCTTTCTCAGTAAAGTTTTAGGTTAGAAATAATTTTCGTTTGAAGTATTCACATGAAAATTTCAAGTAGCTACTGACAAGATCAATTGGTTTCACCACAATGAGATATCAAAAAAAAAATTAGATTAACCCTCTAGAAGAGAGAGTAGAACCAATCCTGAATTAGCAATTAAATGCTCGAGGGATGCACGTGAAATTCCCGAGTTTAAATCCACCTCCCCCATAAACTTCATTTGTAATTTTTCCATATGTCCTATAATCATCCCCTATGACCTTGCACCATTCACGCTCCGGGGGCCTGAATTTTGTCAGGTTCATTATCAGTTAGTCAATAGTATTTATATGACCGTTTAATACTATTACCCAATGTGACCAATTAATTGACCAATTCTTGGTGAATCGTATAACATATAAGTATATACAGAGACTGCAATATTTTTCGTAAAATTGGTATACTTGATTATAAAGGGTGAACGAAATTTTGCATAACAGCGTAATTACGTCAAATATTTGTCAAGCTGTAAAATAATTGTAAAATAACCTTAAATCGAATTAAAAGTTTATGATATAAATGAGGTAGTAGCGAACGATTTATTTCTTAGGAAGTGTATTCCATTTCTTACCGTAAGCCTAGGGTTCTTTCTCGTGTCCTTCCGGTTTCGGTGGTGTGCAGATGCGGAAGGAGGAATACCGGTTAAGAGGGTAGCGGGTCAGTGACGAAGTGTTCTCGTCATTCCGGCTGATCCCACTGGAATTGAGAAGGCAAAGGAATTTAATTTCACGCTCCCTCGGGAAACCAAACGACTCCGCCTATTCGTCCAAAAAGGAGATGATGACGCTTCCCCTTAGGCTGGTACTGGTTGCTAACGTTACTAGCGATGGGTTGGGGTACTACTTTTGCGTTGGTAGTACTTCTATGATTTTGCTTGTTGCGGTGGTAGTATCTAGTGCCGTCGCTTTTACGAAGGTAGCAATAACGTTTCTGATCGTTGCGTTGGCAGAACTGATGTTTCTGGATATGTTTGTGGTACCACTGGATGCTCCTCCTACCATTTCGGTTTATTTGGTCAGCTAGAATTTCCTGCCGTTTCCACCCTTCTTTGCTCTTTATAACGTCCTGGTTTTCCTTTTTTTTTTTTTTGTTAGCAACCCCTTATTCTGGTTATATTTACGTGATCTTTTGACACCCTTTGCATATATGTATACTGATTGAACAGTTATGATTTTATTTTCAATTTGTTTCAATTTGCATCATTGTGATTATTACGTACGAACGACCCTATGCAAGTAGGGGGAAGAAAAGACCCTTAAATGAATAACTTGTGAATTTTTAAATCGAAGACTTCCTAATACCCAATCGATCTGCATTGACCGTAAGTTAAAGCGTCGTGAAATCGCAATTTCCAAGGTCTGAAATAGAAATTTGCAAATTGCAACGGGTTATGCTGTCCCACCCAATGGTGACCAATTCGCGGGGAGGGTATGGATGAAAACCGATAAATCATTCAACCTGTAACGAGACCACCATTTGACCGAAGTAGCACGGTTAAGGGTTGAAATGGCAATGGTGGCTATACAGGTCTCTATGGGGCTTTGAAAATAGAATGGGCTCGACTCCATATAGCGTAACTACCCTTAACCAAGGCTGAAAAGCGTTTACATCTCGTGAAAGGGTATGTACGATCAGGAAAAAAAAGAGAAGTAAATAAAAAAAAGCTTGCGAAAAACATTTTAGCCAATTCCCGGTCGAACTTTAGCTAATGATCCGTGTTCCCCACCGAGGGTTGCTGAGAGTTCGAAATTTCAACTCCTTTTTTTGATCGTCCATGGAAGTTCTTTTATTCTTTTTTTTTTCAGAGTGTCTATAAGCTTTTTTTTATAATTTCCCTAACCCTGTCACGACGAAGGGAGGGGTTGGAGATTTTCTTTTTATGATATGTAGACATGTTCAGATTCACCAATTAACTTTATACTGCTAACGAGAAACCATCCCCTCCTATTCGTGTTTTTGAAAGTCGACTGTTTCGAAATAAATCAAAGGGATCCTTACACTTAATAGGGGCAGTGCTTCGTCAGCCTTTTGTCATATATACACATCACTCCTCTCGTCTATTTCTTACCGTTTAATTCCAACCCCAAGGTATGTACCTCAGAAGGGATTGGTCAAATATTTGCACGATGTGACAGGCCTCAAATCTTCCTTTACCCTTAACCATCACTCCTGCCAACATACTTTCCCGTAATTTCTTTCACCACAATCGTCCCTTTTATTTAGCTAGTCCAGGATTTCTTTTACTTTTTACCTTTATTTCTCCATCATTCCTCACTGGGATTTCACGCGGATCTACGATGTCTTTCACCCTCGAAAACTCCACCTCGAATGAAAAAGACTCTTACGCCAGGTCTCATCCAGCCTTCCTGATAACGCTAACCTATTACTTTGGCTTACTCGAAAGTAGAACGCTGAACTTCGATCCAGTGCAATTCCAATTTCTTACACTTTTTATTTCCCACTCGAGCATGCATCGCTCATTTCCCAGATTATCGAGAATGAATCATAAAACATTATGCAGTGCATTCTGAAAAAGAAAAATCTAAAGCAATACTGCTAGACATTTTTTTTTTCAAGCTGTAATTTCAACTTTAACGCAATTTCAGACTGGTGACTTTGTTAATGAATGTTGAACAGGGCGGAAATAAAGGTACATGTAACTGCTTGAAGTTGACAGGCCAAAGTGTGAAAATGGTATTTTCAAAATTTTAATTGCAGGAGGCAACGTTTATCGCAAATGATTTTCCACTGTTATAAGTGGCTCTTATTATTTATTATCAGAAAAGGTACTTCACCACCTTTACGTATTGTTGAAAACGGACCTATCGCATCATCGTAAAGTTAATATGTGTATATGTAGCTACCCTAATGCACATTACAAACCTTCCATTTTACACTTTACGACTAACCCGCGCATTAGCCTACGCACCACACACATTATTGTTCGCTATAGGAATAGCATGCTAGCGACACAGCTATTTATGCTGCGTATACATATACATATTAACAATCAACTTCGTCAACTACCCCCTTTTGTTTTACTCGGTCCTTTAAATCTACAATGGTCACTTAAACTCAGCGGGATTTACGGCATTTAATTAAACTTTTCTACGAATTTAACCACTAGGGTATCCACGATCTACTGCTACTTTCCTTTTCACGTGACTTTCACACTGTTGGTTTATACGATATTTACTTAATTCTCATTTTCTTTTAAAAAAATGTCATTCTCGCATCTCTTATTTTACGTTGTTCATTTTTTGGGATATTTTACAAAATTGCTAGTTTTTGAATTTTAATATAATATATTTTTGTTAATAGGAACTCGTGTGATTTCTAGTTGAAGGAATTGTAGTTACTATTCTTACGGCTGTTCTATTTCTAATGTTATAAATGACGTTAATTTTCACCGAATCGATAATAATTTAAATAGTATCTCAATTGTTAAAAATAATATTAACATTCATCTCGTAAAACTTTTTTTCAGTCATCAATCTTTAAAATTGAATTGTCAGAAAAAAACGATACTCTTTTGAAAATTAACTGATTTCATTGGTATAAGCTGTAAGCGATTTTGTACGCAATATATCGTAAATCTGATATATAAACGGATGATTATAACTGTATATTCATAAACGTAAAAGCTATTCTCAAATGATAAGCTTATAAATCGCTAAAGTAAGCTGAACTCGAAAGTGATTTCATTATTTAATTTTTTCCTCGTATGCTACCCCTAATCTATAATGTGATATAGCATCCACATGGTAATTAAAAAAACATTGAAACTGTGTAATCCTTATGTACATAGATATGTGAATAAACTTCAGTGAGCGGATTAGTGTGGTTGGATTATAATTTGACAAGTGGAACGTTGAATTACGGTTTAATTAATCGATCAAAGACTAACTCGCTGTAAAGATACCCTTATTCTATGACTAACTCAAAACATATAGTAGATAATATATAGGATTGAATATTGTAAAAATGAGAAATTTTGATTGCTTTGGTGAGGCATTGTTTGCTCGATTTCATATGTAATGTTTAAGTCGCCCCTGGGGTACATTGACGTAGAACTTACGACACACCCTCTTGCAAAGAGGATTGCAGTGTCTAAGGGCAATTCGTGTAGGAATTTCTCGAAATTAAGAAAGTTGTCGGCAGCAGGTTTTTTTGCCCGGCGGCCGAAAAAAAAAATTTAATATCTACAAATGAGCGAGCATGGAAGAATATTTCGCGCCTGTGATTTCAATCCCTATTCCAAGGACTGGGTGCCGAATTACGTAGGATGAGATTTCCAATTGAAGTAACATGAAAGAAAGCTCAAATCGAGATAGAGGGATTCAAGGCGTATAGGGGATGGACCTAAAGCGATTGAAAAAATTGTATTGATTCTTGTTTTATATTATTAAAAGTTAAAAAACTTTTCTTTTTCATTAATGCACAATAATCCTCTATAGTATTTGCTTGTTTGCTACAAGTATTATTCGTTTGACTATGGACGGGTCTTTATCTGCAACATTTGCAGGGAGTTCGTCTACTATCATTTAAACTACGAGTCTCAGACTGGAAATTCATGGAAGAGTCAGAAGCGCACCGGAATCTCAATCCTCTTTTTCCACTGCAACCCTCCGTATTACTTATTTAGCTATGAATACTCTCTTGAAAGGAATCAGCTATCTGAGAAACTCTAATATTCTTTTACCAACTACCTTAAAGGTACTACCTATGTACAGGGTAGCGCAAAAGTACCTTCCAAAATGGTCATGCTCACTTTCTCAATCGACTGTACTACCTTTGTCACTTCTGGCTGATGCTTATTCAGAGTTTCATTCAAGTGTCGATTTATTTACGTTGTCAGAAAATCGATTCGCTCGTGACCGTCAAATTTTCATAATTTTTTAAAATAACACTGTCTTTCGGATGTTTAATTTTTAACATTTATCTTAATTGTTGTTTCAATTAAATTTCAGTACAACCAAAATATGTTCGAGTGATAGACGAGGTGTCAAAATCAACCCTACCTTCGGGGACATCATTGGGACCCGTAAACGAGGGTGACAAAATAACGTTGAATTGCGAGAGCGGCGAGGGAAAACCAGTTCCGGTGGTGGAGTGGTACAGAGATGATCAGCGTCTCGAAGGTGAGTCACTTAAATAAATAAATAAATAATAAAGTATTTTAATATTTAAGAGGAAGCTCGCTGACATCTTATTTAATATGATCAAGGATAATTAATTTTTTTAACAAGCATTTTTTATCGATATTATAATATCTCCGTGGTGTAGCAAAAAATTCAGATTCTTACGATGCTTAGCTTTCTGATTCAGGGGTGGTAGTGAATTTTAGGGAATATGCGCGCAGCAGGACGATATAAAATTTCTAAGGGAGGAAATTAGATTTCGTCCCAAGGCCTTAAACGATATTTCAAGAGTTCCGTTTGCCGAGTTATGCGGCTGCGTCCGAAGCTCATCCCCTTCCCCGCCCCCCGCCTTGCAGAGGCTGAAGATGGAACCCCCCCTCCCCCCCCTCAGCGTGGCGAAATGGGATACCAAGAGAGGGCAGGGAATCGGGGATAGCGGACGATAAGACTTTTGGTTTCTTAAGAAATATTTATGAACACTCTTATACAACCCTGTATCGCGAATAGAAGATTCTTAACTGCAAAGCCACCCTTTTACTACTTTTTTACCGTTTCATCATTTTTTTTTTTAGATTTATGTGTCTTAAAGATGCGAAAACTTTTCACGCGATCTTTCACTTTATTCAATCGCGTTTGTCACACCTTTCCTTCTTTCCTTTGTAAATCAATCTTTCTACTTTCTCGCTCTCGTCAATGCAGTCCTCTTAGTTAAATTACAATGATTAAAAACCCATTAACCCAGGTAATTATGAGACTCGATTTGTCACAAGCGATTGGTTCTTTTAATTTATTTTTCCAATTACCATTCAATTTCCAAATCTACCAGGATTTACTTTAATACGGTTAGACTTTTCTTAAGGAAGTTGGCCCTTAAAAATTTTGAAACTCCAGTAAAACCTCACGAATTACGGAAATTTCTATAATTTGTATATAATTAAGCTAGGTTTTTAAGGGGCCATATCGATGCGACTCTCAGTGCAAAAGAGTCACCTAGACCTTATATCTGATTCGTGGATTGACTGTAAGCAGATCATTCCATATAAATGAAACACGGTATAGAATAAAGACGCTTCAGTTATATAATTTACGTGAAAATAATTATGAAATTTTTCATTTCCGTTTCTTTTCTATTCCATCCCTTATCTTTACAGATAGTTGCATCGCAAAAGTGCAACGGAAAGGGGTTGGCAAAAGTAAAGCGAAGAACGTTTGCCAAGAGTATCGGACGTTTTCTCGAGTGTATGAGAATTCCCCTAGACTGGGTACTCACGAGTGGATGCATCCTAGGGTTTTTATTCCACATTTTATAACTCCCTAGAATCCTACCCTACGTTTACATTCCATCTATCCTTTCAATATCGCTATATGGATACATTGCTGGACTCGAATCCCTATCTTTTTTGGCTTTCTTTTCCTCTGTTTCGTTCCACTGTTCCTTGTCTATGTTCCGCCGTCCCCTTCTTCTCGATAACCCAGTGGTCCTGCTAATACCAATTCTTAGCGCTTCATAGGTTAACGGTAGCCTAGGGTAAAAGTGAAGTACGTTTAGGGTAGCCCTTATCGGAACTATTGGGACACCCAGGAGTCTCAGGAACTCACAGGTCTCCTTGGGAAAACCCATCTAGGAATCGAACTTTACGAAATAGTCGTCAGACATTATTCCTTTATGAGACGATTCGAAATCTTGCGTCCCATCGCGCCCTCGAGAGACACTTCAAACAGTGAGAGTCTTCGATAAAAGGGACGAAAGAAATAGGAGGGTCGTAGAGGAGGGCGGGGGGGGAGGTAGGAACAGCCGCGCGATAGCGCTAAGGATATTGTGGCATGGAAATGTCGCTTCAACCATTCTAAACGAAATTTTTCTCCTCTTGTCAATGACTTCCGGTTAGTTTTCAAAATTTTCCAAAGTAATCGAGTTTTTTTTTAATATTAAATTTAGGATTACATAAAACGGATTGTTGAGATTTTAGGCTTTCGCGATCAATATTATCATTAATACTCATGGTTTCATCAGCTGATCAACTAAACAACTTGCGATCGGCTGAAGCACTGATCCGCATGAGCAATTATAGATATATTAAGACTTCCTGATAACAGGGAGCTTCAGTATCGGAGTCCCCTATTCCTGATGATGCAGACTGAAACGTTTGCGAAACGTCGGCACGAAGCTGAATACAAAAGCGGCTTCCATCCGGAAACCATGAGTTTGAATGAAAACGTATTGTTATTAAGTTTCTGAAACAATGGTATTGGGAGCGCTAAAAACCAATGTAAAATAGATATTTCGGGTAGGATATACAAATCCATGCCCAATGACATCCTCTGCTACCCTTAAGAACTGGCCGGATTCCAGAAGGTCGATACGTGTGGGGAGGGGGGTGGGGATACGTTGCTTTCCGCCTACCAACATTGAGGGCGAAAAATTGGAAATTCGTTTAGGAAAATTGTCGCTTTGGTAAATTCCAGTCTCAACCCTTATCGATAATCTATTGATTTTTCGTCTCTCACCCTTTTCGCGATTCGGCCCGCGGTAATCGGCGACGTTATTGTGACAAATGCCAGGAAGTGGACTCGGGAGGGATGAAAAGGAAAATGGCGACAGGTTCCTCGGGGAGGAGTTTTCCAGTCAAAATACACGAGCAAGGACGGAATAGATAAAATGGAAGGGATTGGCAAGCAGAAGAAGAGGAAAGACAGCTTTATTGATTTCTTACATCAAATTATCATTATTGACAAAATATATAGAAAAATGAGAAATCATAAATTAGTAACACGGATACGGTTGTATCTACAATATGCTGCCGTCGTGAACCTAGCTAGTATGTAATCAATAAAAAGTGGATTAGTAACTGAGGTTAGAAGGTACTACAATTATTAGCAATCCGACGTGAAATGCTCCAGTGGTAGGAATTAACGATGGCTCTTTGAGAGGTCCTACAGGTAGAATTTTCCTTAAAATATACGCTCCGATTGGAAACGGGTTTTAGTACGCCGAGTTTCGTTTGGTCGCGATCAATAGATCGATAATTATTTTTTGTAACGCATGCATGAGAAGTGCTACTTTTCGTGCCTATCGAGCGTGACCGAAGTGACTATTTTCAATAAGGCACGCTGTATTGACACGGCGCATGCGCATGTCGGCGCGATTTTTTTTCTCACACGCAATTTTTTTTTCTCATACGCGGAATTTCTTAATCGCCCCCTTGTCTCATAGTTCTCATCCGGTTTCGCGACGCTTCCGAGGAAAATCGCAAGATGAGTGAAAATAACCGCGAAAGAAAGACGTTAAATAAAATATCTCACAATCTTTCTAAAAATTGCGAATTCTTTGTTTTTTTAAAAATTTATTTACTTTTCCCAATGTTTAAAGGCGCTCAGGGAAATAAAAGTTACCAAATATTTTTTTCCTAAACCGGGGCCTCGCCCCTGGACCTGATCGTAATGCGGTTCGTGCGATTTCTTATTCCACTGGTACTTCTCTTGAATTTTTTAAAAATACAGTATTCGATACTCATGCGGTATAGCAACCAAATTCACAGCCTGCGTATAATGTCCGCTTTCTCGCACTATTATCGCAAAGTTATAATTTTTACTTTCATAAAATTTAGAGACGAAAAATGCTTACTGGGATATTTAATTGCGTTTGCGAGAGATCTAAGATTTTGATAGAATACATGGTGTCAATTAGGTCCGCAAGATTAACTGTACAAAATATGAGCAGCGGGACTTGCATAGTTTAGCCAAAGCTCAAGCACACCCCTGAAACAGGGCCGTAGGAGGGAAGAGGATTGAGGGTCGATAGAAGATAAGAAATTACACGCACATTGGAATTGCACTAAATTGATGATTTTTGTAATTTCATCACCCCTCCGATACTCTTCGATCTATCTTAAACTTCTATCGTAGAATTTTACCCCAAAACTACCTCTTATCAAATTTATACCCTTAAAGGGTCCGCTCCTTTTTCCCTTCGGATTCCCCGAGGGAACGATTTTACGACGCTTTCCAGATTTTTATCGTTTTCATTCACAATGGAAAAACTTCACTCGTAAAACTACCACTATTTCTACTTTTATTTTTCTCTACGTAATCCAGTTTCGTCTTTTTTTATTCGTAACAGTCCTTAAGTACGTCTTGTCTTGACAGCCCTTAAACTTCAATTAAAGCTTGTGTCGCTTGAGGACTCGTGTTATCCGCAGGAATTTCTCCATTTTAAAAAATCTTCGAGATTCTTTCATTCATTCCTTATCTTTGGATGAAAAAAAAAATATAGAGATAAATATATATGTCCTCAAGCACGATTTTGACTTATCGTGTTTTCTTTTCGTGGGCATCCTGTTTCTGTTTCTTTGGTCCCATATATTTTTATTCATTCTTGAATTAAAGTATCACGTGATACGCACTGCTTTTTTTCAAATACAATTTTACTTTGCGCATGCACTACTTTCGAAGGACAGAGCAGCTACTGGCTGGTTTTTTTTTAATTTCTTACAATTTCATCATACGTTTTTTTTTTTTATTTTATATATGAAGAATTGATATTTCCACGAATGGGTCTTTCATACTCCATAGAGAAAATTTTCGTTACTCTATTGTTAACGTCGATTACATTTATTCCTATGTCATTCTTTTTTCTCCTTATTTTTCAGCCACCAGTACCTCGAAGGTTGATGACAAAGGAATTGGCGCTGGCTCCAGTAAATTACAAATGCAAATCACAAGGAAGGAATTGGGAGCCGTGCTCACCTGTAAAACGAGCAGTCCAGCGTTGAAGGAGCCTCTGACAGTTAAAATCAACTTGAACGTACACGGTAAGAAAAAAAAAGAACGTAATAATAACCGATATCTAAAAAAAAGGATAATGATTCGTAAGACAATTTTGACGGATAGAAAGAAAAAGTTGTAAAAGAAAAATCATTAATGAAAAAATAAAAAGAGAAGAAACAAATACAGATAAATTAAAAAAAAAATCCGATCGAATCTAACCCTAATGGCAATCGGTATATTTTTCCTTAGACAGATCGCCTGTAATTCCAGCAGGCTTTCCCATAAATTTCAAGCGCAGGGTCACCAACCCTCCGGCACTGATTTCCACCCCTTTTCTTACCGACCAATTCCTTCCCCTCCTCCCCGTTACCGAACGGCCCCGCTGACTCCCTTCACCTCGACCGGAATTCTCCAACCACCTACGTACCAAACCCTAAAGTTACAAACCATTCAAAATAAATCGCCCCTCGTACATCAGGGACCGCGAATACCGTTTTTCCACTCAATAAATACTTACTTTGCCTATCGACTTGCGGCCGGTCTCTGCCTTTATTTTCACAAAATTACCCCCCGATGCCATCCTTATTAATGGCCCTTGTCTTTTACGTTCGTGGATGCGCCCTGATTGTAGCACATTTTTTTGTATCCACATTTTTCATGAAAATCATTAATCTTAAATAATCATCACGCCATTTATGGGAAATTTTAATAAATTTCATTATTACTTGTTTTTTTATAAGACCTCTAATTATTTTTACGGTATATTTTTACTTTTGTCTTCTCTTCTGATCGAATCGTATTTCTTAGGCCATTTCATATTCTGTTTACGCGCTTTATGCATATCTCGTGAATAGACGGAGAAATATCAAAATTTTCGGAAAAACATATTTTTCTTCTAGGAATATTCAATTTCCGTTGAACGGACTCGTCTAATAATTATGCATAATGTTCGCGAACAGAAAAGTACTATCTATGGTAATAGAATGGCAAAATACAGGAAGGATTCGCCGGAAATTGGTAGGTATTTTTCGAGAAATATTTTTCGTCATTATTCATTCGCGTAAATGCGCTCGTGAAATCGTGAAAAAAATTCAGTTGTACCCTCCCCCCTTTATCTCTCCTCGTACCTTTCCCCAAGGCCGTCCACCCTATCTGTCCCCTTCCGCTTACTTCGCCCAAAAGTTTTGTGTATTTCTTTGGAAATTCTGAAGGAAAATGGCACGTCCCCTTGTTTCCGATTTGGAATAAAAGTTTAGCCCCCAAGGGTAGTACACAAGTGAAACACATAGGGGAGAAATAGGTCTACAGAAAGACATGGAAAAATGTAGTCTTGTGTTGCAACAGGAAGTCACATATCCTGAGGCTTGTCGGGGGTGGTTTGTATTTTGAAAGGGCGGTTGAACGCTTTTCGATTCTAAGGGTGGTTGCGCGGAAACCAGACTGAGGGGTGTTGAAAGTAGGTAGGGTTGTGGATGGTCGCTTCGCGAATACATCAACATATTTCCTGAGAATCATCCCCACCATCCGTTGGCCCCAGTTTCACGTGAATCCAGCTTGTATGTACTAGAGCAACCTCTCGAGGTTCCACAAGTTTGCAACCCCCGAAAGAATTGACCTTTTGTCATATTTTACCATACGATAGAATAGGCAAGCCTGGAAACCGGATGGCGACGCGCCACTTGCTTCGGACTTGACTTCCTGTCGATCCTAGAGAAATCCAATTTCGAGATATTAGATTCGCAGACTCTTTTCCACCCTGTTTCAACCCTCTCGCGTTCAACCAGTCACTACTACCACTATTTCAACTTCGATCGGCCTTACTTTTGGTGTCGATGCCAAAACCAAGTTGTCAGGAATAGTCTATTGAAAAATTGCAAAAATTAATTGAAGCTGTGCAAAAGCTTAAGGGTTTTTTCATATCACGAAAAATTCTTTGGAAATATCTGTTTTCCTATAGCGTATGAGTTTATAAGTCAAAAAAGTCTCTAGGGAAAATCTAGTAACATTACGTATCATTGCTTTTCAATATTGTAGTAGCTACTTAATATTTCTTCGTTTGTTTCTTGAACAAACTGTAGACATACCTTTCCTAGTACTTTAGGAAATTTAATTTCGACTCTTTCGCGATTGTTTTCTCGGTCGTGTCAGTTACGACGAAATTTCAAATTATGTCCTTCATGCAGACATGTTTAAAACGAGGTCATGACCTGGTTTCTGAGATTTTACGAATCTTCTTAAGTAGTGCCTCTCGAGGGTACTGTAATTGGAATATTATAACGAGGTTACGGCAAAGATTTTTTTTTTCAAAAGGGTCGACAGTGTATACACGAGGGTTAAAACATACCCCAAGGAAAATATCTACCCCTGTTTTAATTTGGTATCTAAAATTCTCAAGTACACCGTGACGTGTTATTGCCCTTCCTCAAACCTTGCATTATACCTTGGGGTATTTTTTTATTTTTAAAAGTAGGTTTTATTAATTTTTTCGGCATCCCTCGCCAAGGTTTACGATCGAGCATTTACTCGTGTCTGGGCAACTCTTGTTAGCATTATAACAGTACTTAAAAAAGATTTTAACCCCTGAGCACCGACGGATAACGTAAATTTATATAACGAATGTTGTTCAGTTTCTTTTAATTTGTGAAAGTTATCGTCAATCATTCACGACAAGGGTGCTATTAACATTTAGATTACCAAAGAAGTGACCCGTCATATGGGCATTTCTATATCTTATGGTATTATTCTCAAAGTCTCTTTCTGACCAACCACTTTGCGTAGCTTTTTTTAAATCAAATTATCAGAAACAGATTTTGAACCAAACATGACCTTGTTTAACTTCATACAATTTGTGCCCGAAAACGTCATAACTTTTAGAATCAATGTTTTCGTGAAACTATTTTCATTTTTTTTATTGAATTTTTCATTTCGCAGTTCCACCACTCACAATGGATCTCACTGGGTTTGTGGGTCACGTAATACAGGGTACGAAAATTCTGCTCCAGTGCATCGCCAGTGAAGCCAAACCGCCTGCGAATGTTACATGGTACAATGGGACTACGGTTCTAACCGAAGATAATGATCGACTTGAAATGTTCCACACGGAATATAATTCGAGTGTGAGTAAATTATATATCTTTATTAACTAACTATAAATTTTTTATGAATAAGCAAGAAATAGTCTCAATAAATTCATACCATTTCGAATTTTGATTTGAACAACCATCTTCTGAGATCGGACTTTTGGGTTGATATAATCGTAACCAAGATAAGAGTTTGGGTTTTAAATTGCAATTTAACGTAACCTCAGAAAGTTATACTATATTTATGTTAGGTTATCAGAATTTGATCATAATTTCCAAAAATGTGTAAACAATTTACACAAAGAACCTAATGGGCTATAGAAAATATATGTGTGTCGTTCATTTTATTAAATGCACTATTGTTCAAATAAGGAAACGCCATGTAATTCTTGAATTGATATTTTTTGGGTCCAGTTTTCTGACTAATAACTCATAGATTGTTAATTTGTATGCAAATTATTTTCCTAGACTGTGCATAATTTTGACTAATTGTGAAACTAGCGTGAACTGTGTACTGGTCCTTGCATTTAGAATCCTTTGGAAGATTACGGAACCAGATGATGAATATAGACGTTTTATTATAAATTGACTATGGGCAAATAATAGCTACTGGTTACACAATTGGTTCTCATTTCATGATTGGTTATGTTATATAATAAATAAACGTCAAACCAGCATGACATTAATTCAATCGATTTGATTCTAGAGCATCGCCCTCATAATATTGTACTTCTTTAGCTCGCTTTTTTTATGGTAAAATTTGTAGTTTTACCTTGAAAACATTAGGGTTAAATAGAGGGTGAAAAGCGTAACATTACAGATTGCTGTTAGTGCACTATATTCATAATATATGGAAAAATCCATACGAATCGAAATTTAATATAACCAATCGCGAGGGTATTTCGAAAAATTTCTATAATCAGAACAAAATTAGGCAGTTAAAAATGTGCAGTAACACTCGAGCGTGCCCTTGTCAATAAATAATAATCGTTAATGGCGACGATCGCGGGGAATCGAGTCCCGCGAAAATGCGAAAATGTCACCAACAGGGTCGCGTAAATCTCAGGAATTTCTGGCGAGGAAGAAAGCGGAAAAAAGAAGGAAAAAGAGAAAAAAAGAGAAAAAAACCGCGTAGGGGTGGAGGCGGTAAAAAATTTTAGCTATCTGGGCTGCGGCCCTGACATCTCCAACTCCCTGACACCCGTGGCATTATCTTCTTTTCTTGTTGGTGGGAGTGTAGAGCGTGACGTAGGGAAAGTGTGAAAAAGTGTGTGTAGAAAAGGTCGCAAAAGACGACCAGGGATGTCGGGAGCTTCGGAATGGCCTGACGTTTCGCGAAATTTTCGCGTTCCCGCAAGTTATCGGCCAATGAAATGCGAATTAGTCGGATTTGCGAACGAATGAGGGAGTTAGAGACTATATAAATTCAGGGTTAGCGTGTAAGAATTATCCCAAGAAAATTGCAGCACTTAGTTTCATGACCGGATTCTAACCCACGTCCAAATTCCATATGCAAAGTTGAAAATTATGATTCTTAAGAATATTGCAAAAATTATCCTGCATATATTTCCGTTGATTTCGCGTATAATTCCAGTAGGAAAATTTCAATTGGCAATTTTTTCACACTATTGATTAAAAAAATATATCATTTATACAATTGCTTTACAATTACCTGTATAAGCTCTATAAGTTCACATATGTAAATGATTATTATGTAACAGTTTTGTCAAATGACTAATTGGAGTTTAACAAGTTTTTGAATATATCTTCGAGGTGAAACCAAGGGTATATTATACATATACACGATATGAGCGAATTTAGGATGAAATTCACAAAATCTCGAAAGCTCTACGCGCAACATATATATACAGGCTCCTGTCGTTAGCATGTAAATTAATATGCCGTGGCAGTCCAGGACTGAGTACGTACTACTACCTTTTGCGATTAGCATAGATACGCCACTGGCCCCGGTACTCGCTAATGTTTTCCGCGAACAATATGTATGCTAAAGGATCTTTACGACTGGCCCGGGAGAAAAATTGTGAAGCTCTCGGATTAAGGCGGGCAATTCGAAGGTTTTCGAGAAGGTTGAATTAGCTACCCGGAATATACATTAAATACGCATTGTGCCCATAATAAAAGCATGATATCGTTATTATGCTTATCTAACCGTGTAACGTTTTAATATACATGTATTTCTTATCCATTCAATTTCAGTGTAACGTTCTCATCGTAATCTTCAGAACAAAGAGATAGTTATAAAAGGTTAAACGAAATTTATTGTGACGGCACAAAGCGGCGTAAAAACAATAAGAATCGCATAGTTTGCTCTTATCAGTCCCACCGACCTACAATCTTCTACCGTTCTGCATCGCTAAGTGTGTCCTCGAACAACTGGCAAAATAACAACAGCAGCAAAGAACCTCCGTGTAATCTTCCTACTTTCAGCACTTTCTTCCCGCTTCAACTTACTGACCTACGCTTTCACCCTCCTTTACTTCACCCCCATAACGTCCACCCACTTTTTCCAACCTTTTCTCAACCTTTGACTCAGCCACCTTATTTCCCTACTTACAACCTCCATATTCACCTCGTGGCTTATCCGAATGTTTTCCGCAGACTTTAAAGCGAATTTATCGGATGGGCGGAAGCAAACGGGAATATCTCTTTGAAGCTTTTGAGGGGGGTTGGGAGTGGGGGTAGGTGTTGTTCTTGAATGAAAAGTATAACAAAACGACTAAAATGGTACTGACGCTTATATCTATACGAAGTATTGGAAAATATATTGGTACACCGATGAGCTTCTACTGAAACGGAAATGTATCTTCGTTACAAATCGTTATTGTTGCAAACTGCATCGCACGATTTTCAAAATCACTAACATAGTTTAGCTGTACGCAATGACGAGGGGATACACAAAATTTTGAAAATTTTTGAAATTTGAATAATACACCATCAGCATTTTTATTGTAATAATCGGTCTGCAAATATTTATAAGAGATACCATTTTTACGATATCACGATATTTTCATAAGGATCTCTATCCATTAGAGGATCCAATTAAGCCTCTCGTCTTTGTCTGCATTTTTATTCCCAAGTTCCATTATGCAAATTCTAGGATCCTTGTAGCGCTGATAAAATTCTATTTAATTTAACAGATCGAATAACCATGTTGAAAAATTTCAAATGACACTAACCTGATTAATACGAGCAATATCGTCGACATAGTAATTATTACAACGTGATATTCCATCCTTTCTCTTTAATCACGAACATCACCCGTTGATAGTACAAAGGGCAACCAACTTTGATAATACAAAGGACTAACAAAGTGACGCGCTAATAAAAGCTCGGCAAAATGTTAAAATAATAATACACTTTAAAGCACAAACATATCCGACCACATTTTGCACATATTAATGCCGGCTCGCTGGTAGTGAGCAAAGCGCCATGTAATTAGTTAGTAATAGGTAAATTCTGTAGCACTGAATGCCGTAGCGATAGGTGGAAGGGGCGATAAAGCGGCGAGGGAAGATAAAGGCAGCTAGCTGTGTCGGCTGCTGCGTAATCAGACACTTAGCAAACAAAGCTAATTATCCCAGGGAATGAGGAACGTGGGAAACATCGAGTTTAGGGATTGGGGATTGGCAAACATGAGAAATACAAATCCATAATCGGCGGAGGGTGGTTGTGTAGTTTAGGGGTTGCGCACATGAAAACCCACATGGTCGGATATTAGTATTTATTGTACGATGCAGATACAGGGTCTACGGATTGATTCTTCGTTGCATTGTGGCCATTGACATATTTTGCTTTACGATTGAACATTGCAATGCACAAATTGTATACATTATACTGAAAACAGTTATATCGAGGAATGGTTTGGTAAATTGCATGATATTTTAGTTTTTTTTTTAAATAGAACAACTGTCATTATTACAACAATTGGTCTAATGGTAGATAGCGTCAATGTTGAAAGAAACGAAATTTCTTGGTAATATAGGTAAAAAGCGATAAAAATACGTTTTAGTACGCTATTTTGAAATTTGAAAATTCGACGATAGCCCTCGAATTCACATTCCCCGTGTATCCCGTATCCGCCAATTGTTTTATTGCATATATTTCGAGGACAGTCCTCGAAAGAGTCAGAACTCCTCAAAATATACAGTTTTTATAAATTGTCTCCAAAATATTTCTTAGGTAAACATATTATTACATGCGGATACGATTAAGATTGTAAAACTGGGGAATTAATTTTGTCCTGTTGTCTCATGGTAAGCTACCGCCGTACAAAAGCTCTTGTTCTGCAGTACTCTGTCACCCATTGTCCTTCCCTAATCAGGTCTTATTGTCGCTCCGCCATTGTCAAGAAATGTTTCATTTCTTGTCTGGACTCTATCTCATCCTTTTTCCCTTACGCACTTGCATAGCACAGAGTTAACTATATAATTGCTATACTACCACCCCATAAACTCTTTTGAACCCCAGACAGATACGCTTCAAACTTTCCTTCTTGGAAGAATCTGAAACTTCCTTTTATCCTAGGTTAAATAATAACTACATTAAGCTTTAACAAACCAATAGCTTTAATTAATTAATCCGCTTCAATTGTCTCTTCGTGTTTTTTAAGTACATCAATATCACATATGTATTTATGATATTATTTTTTATTTCAAACATCAGTCGCACTGCTTTTCAATATTTTACTCATTTTTTGCAGGCCGACGGAACATCACAGACCACCAGTTACCTGGCATTCACTGCCAGCTCTTATGACGACGACAAAACTTTCAAATGTCGCACCGAAAATAACATCACGCGTCTCCAGAGTCCCAAACGCTTGGAGAAAACAACCACCATAGAAGTACAATGTAAGTAGAATTGATTTTATTACGTTTGTCACTATATTACGAAAAATAAGTTTTATCGCAAGTACATAGAAAAATCATATGTTACATACATATATACGTACCACGAATCGAAGAAAAACACTATACTTCGTCTACACCTTACTTACAAGCATGTTAACTCAAAAAATTCGAAACATCTGACAATCATGAAATTTTGCATGAAACATCGAAATTTCAATAAACTGATTATTGTAATTGATCCGTCTGATTTGAATACAAAGGATAACAGTTTTTTATCATTGATCGTCAACGCTAACATTTTAGCACAAATTTCTTTGTGAATGTTGTCAAAAGTTTAGCTCGTTATACAAAGTCACTGACAATGACAGGTATTGGCAGAAATTCTGTCAATATTTCTCCTCGGGTAAATAGAAACTTATGATCATCCGCTATACCCCTTTTTAAAAGAAAAAAAAAAAAAATTCAAACTACTTCCCGTTCCCATATTCTCGCTGATTACTCGAATGCCGTATAATAAAGGGCAGTCGTGCATTTTGTGAGACAGTCGAGCGTTCAGCGATTACCGTGAACCGTATTATGTACAGACACACTCAAACGCACAGAGACAGAAGGGTTGCGCGCGACTCGCGCAACCGAAATATAGTAATAATACACGGTGGTATACTAAGGATATAGCCGAGTATGGTTCAAAGCTCTGCTAGATCCTGTTTTATCGACAGTCGGCAATTGCACCGTTAAAGTCGAAATATTTCAAGCCACACACT
Source organism: Calameuta pallipes (assembly GCA_030142375.1). Lineage (NCBI taxonomy): Eukaryota > Metazoa > Arthropoda > Insecta > Hymenoptera > Cephidae > Calameuta > Calameuta pallipes. The sequence goes on along the minus strand of JARQSW010000804.1, from coordinate 207,799 downwards.
CCCCTACGTGCCTGTACAACCTTCCCTACACATAGTTCCGTATCCTATCACCCCTACTGTCCTCGCAATCGCTAAGCTGCCCCAGAGGACCCCAGTACCACCTTCGGAGAGCATGCGTAGAGTCACGTACAAAGCAACACGAAAGATCGGAAACGCAAATATGCATGTGTGCCAGAAACGAATGAGAGAGAATATGAAAGTAGATATGAGACAAGGTATATGTACTGTATATATATATATAGAAAGGGATATGTATGAAATACATATATGCTCCACGACTGTGTTATGGTTCAATGAAGATATTCACACTTCTGTAAGGATGCATATGGATATACAGATAAATGGATATATGGATATATCCATGGATCCTCGTATATGTATGTACATGCATTATGCAGTGCATATACGGACGTGGGCATATACTATGAACTTCTCGTCTCTGTACTCGTTAGTTCTAGGCATCATGTCTCCACGGGACTCGTGACTCCTCAAACTCCGTCGAGTCCAGCTACTCGCAGTGTCCTAGTTTTCGTATATTGCCCGACGCTTTCCGATGCCTATTTATTTTCTTATTTCTTCGTCTCTTTCCTCACATTCCTTCATCGTTCTCATTTCCTTCTTTTCATTTTTGAATATATATTCATTCGCACAGCGATACGATAAAGCGACAAAGGTTTTAGAGTTTGGTTATTAACCGATGAATGGACATAAAAAATATATTATCTAGCCTTTACGGTATTCGCGAGCATTTCCGATAATAATAACGAGGTATTAAACGTGCAATAATTTTTTTCTTTCAGTTATCTCGGTGTTATTCTTGTTCAACGAAGAATTCTATTGTGAATGATAAGTCTTGTCAATTGTCTATTTAATTATTATAACGAAATTCACGCCTGCTTTTTTTGTTTTTCCTTTTATACCTTTTTTCGCGTAAAAGTTCGAATGCTGTCGTTTGACGTCTTGATATTCCTTTTTTTCCTCCGTAAAGTCCTTTAAAGCTGAATAAAATCTTGTCGGGGTATATTCAATGCAAATTCGTCCTTTCGTACCCTCGTCACGTATTCCACCTCCTTTGGCCTCATCCTGCAGGATCACGTTTAACTAGTTTCTGATATCCTGGACTGTCGTAATGGCGTACTATGACGTGGCACACTTTAGCGGGATTTATCCTGCTGTCGATACTTCATCCTCAAAATTTCAAAATGGCAAAGACATGTTCCGGATTATCCTTACAATGGAATTTAAAACTCCTACAGTTCTCTCCGCTAGCTCCCAGTCACACTGCATAAGCATATTCTTCGGCATTAAGAAATATCTCTGGTATATGTTTCTATTCTATAATGTAAATACATTTCCAATATTATACTTTAGATCCGCCAATAGTCAAGCTAAGGCCCAACAATATCACCGTCAATGAGACTGAAGACTTTTTGATGTTTTGCGATTACGAAGCGAATCCTTCGACGTTAAAGAAGATAACTTGGTAAGTGGCGCTGCTTATTATTATTATTATTTTTATCAGTATTATCATTCGCATTATCATTATTAATCAACAATCATAATGGAGGTACCGCACACAGTGATATGAAGACATACTTACGGGCTTTAGTTAGCTATACAAATTATTTATATGCAGTTGTTTCTTTACAACTCATCGTTCTTTGTCTTGACACACAATTTTCTTGACAATCAATTATCTGGAACAGTAAATATGGGATGAAAGTAGATCTGCGATATTTTTAAGTTTTAAACTGAAACCAATAAATTGGAATTTCTCGAACGGGGTTGTGTGCGCGCCCTCATCTTTGCAAGCACATTGCGGACAGCAGCTAACCCTTCAAAAGTATATACAGGAGCTCATGCAGCGGTGCTGCATTATTTTCCCGCTTGCGTCGCTTCAGTAGCGTCAACCGTCGGCACGAACTACTCCCCGTCGTCATTCCTTTCTATATAGACATACATAGCTATGTATACTTAGAGAAATGTGTGGTACGTATATGTATACCGGTACATATGCCTACAGGGAGTCTCATGCTCCCGTTGTGCTTTATTAAAGATCGAAAACATTGGCGAATAAATTCCTCTGGCAACGAGTGCATCCACTGTGATGGCAGCCATGTTTTCTATGTTCGATGCAATTGAAGCATATATAGACGGCAGAGCCGATGAAGATATTTTATTATTATCATTGTAAAAAAATGTGTACGATCGTTCATGATTTTTAGTTTATTTTTCTCAGAGCTTCTGTAATTTCACAGGCTCTTCTGTGAATATTTTTTTCATCTACTGTCTCCCCGTTCCCAGTGTCCGTCATCCATCAAGTACTGGCAGAGTCAATTCGAACAATTCAGCACATCGACGATCTGTATCGGGATCAGTCCTTTACTTTGTTTCTCAGTAATATTCAGACTCTTCTTTTTTTGTTTAAGACATAACAGTCAGTCGTTCTCTAACCACACAACCGACAACACGTATATTTGCACTTTTCACCATCTTGTATCAATAGTCAATATATGTAAGTTTTACGTTAAAGTCAGTTCAGCTTATGCTTCTTGAAATACCTGCCGTCTTTAATTAGTATCGTCAGGAGTTCATTAGCACGTTCGTCGAAGTCTTTTCGATTTACAGAGCAGAACGTCGTGAACAGATTCCATGAAGAGTATATTAAAAAAAATTGTTGACATTATTTTTTGTTATAATTAACTGCCATGAAAGTTCAAAGAAAAGACGATAAGCGACATTTCGTATTTCTCGTGTAATTCCTTGGAGAGATAGATTTTTCTTAATCGCGATAGCCAGAATATTTTTTTCTACCTTGTACTTTTCATTTTTTTTGTTTTCGTGGATGCCGAGGGTTTTAATAATTTTTCCTTTCTCTTTTTTTTTCACCACGTTTGCTTCTTTTTATACGTGTACTTGCTCTTATTTGGTTATCGTCTTTATTTCTCTTTTATGAAACGCTTTTCGAAGCACTTCACTGTAGCGTTACATGCTTTTCCTTGCGTGAGTGCAATTACGACTCGGCACTCGTGCAAAGTTAAATCAGCTAAGAACGTAAATACAAATGGGCGCGAGATACGGCAAAATATGGGGATAAAAGTTAAAGCATTAAAAAAATAAAAGACGATTTCGAGCAGCAGAAGATGAGTAGTACAAACGAAGCAAAGGAAGCTTACGTAAAAAAAAAAAAATACTTGAAAGATGCTAAAATAATTGCCTATGAGCGAAGGAACGATGTCTGCGGGTACACGTATTTGTAGTAAGGTTGGCTCCTCGTTAATTGAAAGCAGCTTACGGGGTATAAGAGATGGCAAAAAAGTAGTTCTATATGATAATTATTTAATGCTCTTATTATATTTAGGAAATTTGGAATACTAAATAAAAAGCAGATTTATTTATCATAAATACCCTATTACTGTTTGAACAATTTTTTTGTTCGTGCCTTATAAATTTTTTTGGCGAAATTCCGAGAACCTCTGAATATAAAAAAAAAAAACCCTACCCTTATGCTACTTCGTTAAAACGAAATACGTGGCTATTATACTGTTTATATAATACGTTTCGTTGCCTCTTATTTCACCCTCCTTTATCTACTTGAAAATGTAACCCAGGTTACGGGACGGAGAGGAACTCCAACTGAAAGGGGATCATTACGACGGCGGAATAACCGAGCAGACGGCACTTAAGGTGAAAAATTCCACCCCAAGCGACATGGGAATTTACACATGTATCCTGGAGAACAGCGTGGGCAAGTCGACCACTCAGGATTTTATAGACGTCTCGGTGCTACGTAAGTATATATCTATATATATATATAGTATATGTATAGATATATTTGTAGAAATGGCAATAACTCGTGTACGTAATATGGGCGAATGCGTGTAGGTGCAGTCGAGATCATAATTCTGGCATTCAGTAATGCAATACCAAAATGCATCGTACACGCGATGGCGTGTGAATGAATTAAGTTAAAAAAAAATTAATCGTTATAAAAAATATAATCGTATAATTTAAAGTTACCGTGAACAGTGCGGTTGATGCTTTTTTACATGTACCAGACTGGGAGGATACTATTATTATCATTGTTTCTATTGTTCTTTTCTTTTATATACAGACAGACCCACTGTAGCTGTTACCACGGAACCAAAAGTTCCAGTAAATGAGGAAGATCATCTTAACGTGTCCTTGACCTGTGACGTAATCGCGGGTTACCCGACGACTCTCACGGCTGTTCGATGGTATCTCGACGGTGACCTTCTTAAGGAACTTCCCGACTGCGCCAGCAATTCGACGACGCCGACAAGCGACGGCGACGTCGAGGATTCCGCGACGTTCTGCGACATCGATCCTAGCAAGTTATTACTTGAAGCTGTCGGCAGATCTTTTCATGGGAATTACTCGTGCGAGGGCAGAACTGATGCTGGATGGGGTCCAGTATCAGCAAGTACCCCGGTTGCAGTATATTGTAAGAAATATTTAATGCTAGAGCACCCAGTACCATATTTAGATATTTCATAGGATTTTTTTGGATCTTTTTCAAAACTGACTGTTGCGCCGAATTTTTAAGTACTATTAAAAGAGGTTAAGACGCTTTAAAAATTTTGATTATCGGTCTAGATAAACCAGGACCTGCCACAATATCGTACGAACCACAGCAAGTCATCAGGAAGGGTCCTTTACGGATTAATTGCTTAGTGGCTGATCCTGGACGACCGGAAGTGACGGGATACAAGTGGATCCGCGGATCTTCGCGACTTCCGAACGAGAAAAATTCTGTGCTAAATATAAAGTCTGTCAATCTGACGATTGAAGCCAACTTCACGTGTCTCGCGTACAACGAGGCAGGAGAAGGGGAACCGGCGACTACGTTTATCAACGTTTGGGGTGATTAATAATTGATCAATAACTAGTCGTTGTCTTTATTAATCAGCGTTTAACGCACGAAATTATTTTGATTCGTTTTCCTTTCTATTTCTCAAATTTTCAGCCGCCCCAGCCTTCATAAAAAAGTTACCGTCATATCACGGCTCCCCGTATAATTCTCCCAACGTTAGTATCGAGTGTTGGGTCGAATGTGACCCCATATGTAACATATCATGGATGAAGGACGGCGTCCCCATGGATTTCTCGAAAACGAATCGTTACTCTCTGCGAAACATTCTTCATCCACCTAATCCCAACACCAATGATTTCGAAAGCATCCAGTCCATCCTAATATGGAATTTGGACGCCTGGCCAGGAAATCATCTGAACGAATTTGAGGATAACGGAAACTTCACTTGTGAAAGCAGTGGCAACTCCATTGGTCCAGGTGTTAACAGCAGCACGCTTTTCAAGGTCGACTGTAAGTTATTTCTCGTAGTTACAATATCGAATTAATAATTGTATTTGAAGTTCTTTTCTATTGATAATGTAATCAATTTTTATTACTGATTCTTGCTCATTGTTTTTATAGTCTGACTTCTAGTTTTGTTTCTTTCCTTTTCTACACTATTGAAATTCATTCTCTTGACCTATGTCATTTTATAAAGGAAAATTTAATGATTTTTTTCTTTTCCGGCATTTGCTTGGCGCCTTCTATCCTGGTTCTCTATTTTTTTTTTTTTTTACATTATAGTCCCACCTGTAAACATGACCATTACAAAACGTATCGTGGACGTGGTTGTGGATCGCATACCGGAAGTCGTCGAATGCGGAGCAACCGCACATCCGACACCGACTTTCCGTTGGTACCGCGATGATTCCAATGATATCTACTCACAGACTCACATTTTTGCCCTGAAGACACCTGTCCCACAACGGAGTACCGGTACCTACATCTGCGAGGCTAAAAATCAACTGGGCAGCAACACGATTTCATTCTTCATGAACGTCCAATGTGAGTACCGTGAATTGTTCTGTCAGGAAGCTTCACTGATATATTACAAATAATTATAAAAATATATTGTCTATGAAAATAAAAAAATTAATCTCCGATGCAGTCAAACCAAAGTGCACCATCGAGAAGCATCATATCAACTCTAAGGAATACGTGGTCTGTTCAGCCACAGCTAATCCTAAGGAATGTAATTTTACCTGGTCCCTCAAAAATGAGAATGAGACCCTGGAGCAAGTGGGTGAGGAGCATGATGACGGCAATAGTTACCTGTTGCTCGATAGCTCGGTGAGCAACACCAGGATATACGTCTGCGTGGCGAACAATAGCATTGGCTTTTCAGAGCCCTGCGAGCTTCGCGTTGATGGTGAGCTTTGACATTTATATTGTTTTATTTTTTTCAATACATCTTTCCTTTTTATATCAAAAGTGCGTCACGCACTTATTATTGGATTTTCTTCTTAATGAAGTGCTTTGAAGGAATTTCGAACCGTTAATTAAATGCTATTCTTTGTTCTAGTATCATTGTTGTTTTGTTAATTACGGGCAGTCTTTCTCTTGCGTCGTGAATACGAATGCATATCTAGATGATGATATCGCAGGGTGAAAATTACACGTTCGTGATTATTTTCGTGGGACTTGGACAAAGCAATGCCGGTAATTTGAGAGAGTTTAAAAATTTTTTACTCGTGAACATTGAATGAAATTTTCTTTTGTCTCGTTCATATCATCGGAAATATGTATCTAAAAGAGGTATTGTTTACTCACGTTAAATCTTCCTTACGATACTCGACGACTTTCAAATTGTGGCTGCTGTTCAATGAGTTTTTGTCTTGTAATTCAAAGCAATAACGTTGCTAAATAATTTACTTCCATTAATTAGGATGCAGGTAAAGTTTATTATACTCGGAACAATACAAGCCAGTACGACGTGAGCAGAAGACTGTCTGTAGAAAATAACAAAATTGACATTAATTAACAATATAATCATTTAAACCGTTCACAATAATAACGTACAGTTCATTTGAAAATTGAGAACCCTATAATGTCCTTAGCTCACAATGGAAATAACAGTAAGTCCATTTTCAACTTCCATCAGCATTATAAAAAAAATGCATATAATTTTATCCCCAAACCTAAATACCATAGAAAGATTTCCTTGTTTTAATGATTAGACATACAATTTTTCGAAAATATTCGAATCAACCATATTTCTAGGTAATGTGGGGTGGTGGTCGAGACTCGACGATGATCTTAAGATAATAGTCATAATAGTGGCTGCCGTCATAGTCCTGGTGTTGGTGATCATCTGCATAGTTGTGTTCCTGATATTCCGTCGGAAGCGCAATCAGGTAAAATGTGAGTAAAACTTGAAAATATTCCATTTCTTTTTTCTTTTGCGTGAAAAAAAAAAGAAACTGAAGCAGAACAATTATTTCCCTCCCAAAAACAAGAAACGCTTGTCTTTATAAAATCGAACAAAAAATAGAGGAAAAGAAAAGGGTTCTGCGAATTTAATCATTGCATGCACTTAGCGCGAGTTCGATAAATTCGTTTCGTCAAACACAAAAAGAATATACTTGAATTTGCCGAGATTTCGGTCCGTCCAATTTGCGCATGAGAGTACTGTTGCATCTGAGCTTTACTTTTTTCAAACGGTATATATATACACATATATAGTAATAGTATCTGTTGACTTCCAAAGATTTCATTAGTTCCCACTGATAAAGTTTTCGGAAAAATTCTCTTAACGTACGTACGAAATCCTCGGGTTGGCTTCTAATTGGTATTTTCCACTTAAGTCTCCAAATGCTCAATACCGCGAAACTGCTAGTTAACCGAATTGTTGATTTACGTAATCATAGCTCTATACATAGTCCATGTTTACCGACAGAGTGGGTCGTATTTATACAGTGCCTTTGGATTTGAGAATTTCGAACTTTTAATGACGACGTCTACGCAAAACTTAGCCTGCCGAATTTCCGCACTTTGGACGATCAGTGGTTACTTGGGTGTAGTGAAAAAACAAACGTTGGCGAAATATTCAGATTGACATTGCACGCGAAATATCAACTGCAAAGTGAGACAGCTAATTATACTCAGGTCATTGTTAGCTTTCACTTGTCATCCAAAGCGAACGGGTCTGCACGTTCGAAGGGTCGCTGTTGCGCCTAACAGTGGTGTCATCACAGTGAAGGGTAGTGAAGGGTAGTAAAGCGTAATAAAGACCCGGGATCGATGGTAGTAGCTCGTGCACGACTGCCTCTCGCGATTTCTAGTAAGTAAAATACGACAGAATGACGAATTGATTCCCGCGTGCCTCTGAAGTCCCGTCGGTGGCTGAGCTATATACACTTTGCGAACTTTGACTTTATAAATTATACGTTAGCCGTGTTACGAGACAGAACTGAAATTGGTGAAATTTTGGGAACGATCGCTGAATGGGAATTTTCTTTCTTTCTCAGGAAGATAAAAATAATAATCACGACTTCGGTTATTCTTAGATAAATTCTTGATGGACCGGAGTTTCTCCTGCACGTTGCTTGATATGGTTATTTTTTCTTCTTTTATTTGAATTAAAGATATCGACTGCATATGTCAAGAGAGAACGGGAGGGACAAGCAGAGGGGGAGGAAGAATATGTAAAAGATGACACTGAAATTCAAAATTTTTGTTTTCTTCGTATTTTTGACAAACTATTTTTTTTCCTGTACTCGACTGGAATGTCTCCGCAATGTCATTTTGCATTGAAAGTTTAATTGTTTAAGTAATTTTTTAATTTATCCAGGAGTATATAGCGGCGTATACTGATGATATATGCGAACGTTCACGTTTCGTCAAAATTTTCCTTTTTTGTATCTACTGACATTTTCGTTCTTGTAGATGTAATGTTTTTTTTTTTTTTTATTGACTTTTGGCAAAGTGAACATATTATTTTGAGTCGTAAATACGAAATTAGTACAATTAGGTATATTAAGCATGAATTGCGCGTCAGCACGCGGGGGAATTTCTGCACGGTTTATATACTTTAGTCTCTGGTAATATTGAATAAAAAAAAGGATTCAAAAATTTAGCTAAAAATTGTTACCAAAGATTAGTAAAACTTTTCCAGAAATTCTCGGCGCGTATCGCGTGACTTAGCCAACGTCACTAACACGATCTTATTTGTTTCTGTTTTGCTTTTTAATTTGGACTTACTAAACAAAAAACAAACAAACAAATGAAACCAGACAATAACCGGGTGGTCGAGTTGGAAGAACGTGAACAGTAAGTACCTCATTTATTTTACAGCATATTCGCTTAGTCGAACAGAAAATCAATTCCTTATTTTTTTCTCAGTACACCTTATTACAATATAGTAGCGTTTTTTTTCGGGTTTTAATCTGTTTTGTAGTTGTCTGCTTTTTTTGGGGCATTTTTTTAATTCTGCGTTACAGCTTATGCACGTTGCATATTTGTACAATGTATGCTGCACGATTAGAAGTAATTGCATTGCTACCGTAAATTCCGAAATCTTACAAATGGTTTAGAAATATAAACATTAAGGAAATATCACCGTTAAAAATTCCCACCCGGTGTAAGATTTGCACGTTGAAAAAAGTTTTAAAAATTCAATGAGTTAAATTTTTTTCTTTCTTTACATTTGCAAAACATTTTTATGCTTAAACCCAAGAGAACGTTATCATATTTCGAAAAATTCAACTATGTCATATAAATTAAGAAACACACGTTGGACATTTAACGGATACAAGAGGTAAGATTTAGCACAGGCCTAGAAGGCTATTTTTTTAAAGGATTTTTAAATGAACGTCCATTCTTTTCTCACTACTGAAATTTTATAAACCCGAGAGCACAATAGCCGTAATAGTACGGCAAAAGTCTTAATAAATTGACGAAAGTTTTCGTAATTTTTCAAAAGCGCATCAATCGCGATGAGGGTGGGTCCAAAGCAATTTCTTATACCTGATCGATCTTGAAAAGTTTTGCACCATTTTTTTTCTCAATTTAAACAATGACTCTGTCAATCATCCCCTAACGCTTCCATCTTGCGCGTCCCATCTTATTAAGGTAAGAGAGCAAACTACACTCTTGAAAAAAGTATGCTACGCGACATGGGGGTTTAATAATCCTTGGAAAAGGGATGTGACTAAAAATGGGGATGTTCATATAAAAAATGAGAATGAGCGAGTCGAGCAGCAAACCATGAAATGACGTGGGTGACCCTTGATAAAAAAAGGTGTCGATCCTTAAAAAATATTAGATCATTTTTACTTCTTAATTAGAGTCTGCCATACTTTGTACAATTTGCTAAACTCTTATATCTTAATATACTTTGATAAATTCTTTTTTATATACTGCAAAATTCCCTCAAATTCACAAATAACATTGAACTCCGAGGTTGTTATAACAAAAATGCACAGCTAGTTTCTAAAGGTGAATGGGACACTTCAGAACTATCTAATGTACGCACATACTTCAAAATAATAAAATAACTAAGAAAAGGGTTGCTGGGGGTCGATTTGGAACACGTACTGCTATAACATACCTGAAGTAGAAATTATTTTTGAGAGCACTGCACCGTAGCTCCATTCAAACAAATTGAATTGCTATGATAAGCGGTTTGAAAAAAAAAAATTTATGAAATTCCATTTTCCATTTCTATTTTGTATTTGAGCACTATATACCGAAAGAGAAAAATAATGAAAAAAGAAATCTAAAATTTGCTCACACACTAGTAACTGTAGTGAATATCTTTCGATCAGTCCCGAAGGCGGTCCTCCAAGTCCTACGGCTTCATCACATTCAACTCAGGGTCCAGCATTGCCGACTCCAGCACCAAGATGGCCACTGAAACCAGGCGTCTTGGTGCACATAAATCGAACGCACAGTCTGCGATCTGGTTTGACTATTCGTGGGAACGAAACGCGGCATGAAACCCGTGTACCAATTGATCAAGCCGATTCATATCGATCAGTGGTATCGGTAATGGGGACGCGTGAAAATTCTGGTCAAGTAAGAAATCGGCGGCCGGTCCGGCCGTTTCGACGCGCAAAAGACGAGAACCAGAGAGCCCTGAGCATGTCCGGTGTGCATGATGAGGGAATGTTGGCAAGAGCCAATAGGATAAGAGCTATGTTTGCTGGACAAATGAAGGAACCCGACACGTTTCCGGGCATCTCCAGGGAAAAGACAGGTAAGGGTTGTTAGGTATTCACCTTGTGATCCTATGAAAATAATCTAATCGTTGCTAATTTATGTGATCCTTTTCATTCTACATTCTATCCGTTCATGCCCTTTAATTCTACCCCTTGAAATTGAAAATTATCAGATTAGTACATCATGACTCTCGACAATTTCATGATTTTTTTCCTGTGAAAATTTGTATAATTATTTGTCAGATTTTGCAGGGATATTTGAAATAATATGTAATGAGGAATAATAGTGACGGAATCATATCGTGTTCAACGCATTAGCATCTTTTGACGAGCTGTGGTCGCATACCTATAACCCCTAATGTAATGTTAGGGGATTTAATCCAGTGACGTCATATTTAAATACCAACACAGTCGGCTGAGGAATCAGATTTAAATCCCTTAACATTACATTAGGGGGTATAAGTATGCGAGCACAGCTCTTCAAAAGACGCGAATGGGTTAAATCTGATCCCTCAGTCAGCTGCGTTGGTATTTAAATATAACGTCAGTCGGTTAAAAAATATTTTCCTCGCTCCAAGTTTTGCATTGCATAGTTACATCATAACATCAGTCTTATGGCTGTCATCCTAAAAAAACATCACTGTGTAGTTACGCTCGAGGTGCCTTGCTGTTTCTCACATTCTCCTAGCAAACAGCTTCAGGCCATCCGCATCCTGTTCTGCGCACAGCGTGGCCCCTCTGGCGTCTAGTGAGACTTCCGATAGAAATACAGGCACCCGTCCTCTCTTTCTCTCCCTCTGTTATTATTACGTGACAAGCGGGCATTGATGAATTATCCGAAACGTCTTTTTAAATTAAATTGGAACCAGAATCAAATACCTTTCATAAACAGTATTATACTAGTTTTCGAGCCTTTTCATCACTTCGCAAGTCCATATCTTAGAGCATAATTAAATATTGTAAATAGTCCGAATCGTCGATTTGAATTAGCAGTTTCAATTGGTGTCACTCGGCACCACAAGGTTTCCACGTTAGGCGATTAATGATTTGCTGAATCACCAAAGTGGAGAAGAACGTGTTTAATTCATTTAATATTCAGAAGATACGAGGTTTGGGAAAGAAAGAAAATGGATGAGGGGAGATAATATTAAATAGTAATAAAATAGTGACAAGAATAGGAGGTATGGGAATGAGGGATCTGGAGGAAGGAGTAAAAGAATCAGAATCAGAAAATATTTAGAAAATGGGATTGGATGGGAACGGACGTAGGAAAATATAGAAAAGAAGTATAAAATAAAAAAGGAATAAAGAAATAAGAAAGTCAAGATGTATGCGAGTAGGAAAATCAGGAATGGGAGTATGTAGGTAAAGAAGAAATAAGTACAATATGAAAATAGGTAAGCATCCAAAAGACCAGTTATAGGAGACCGACTCGTGGAAGAATGACCGCTCCGAGCGTAGGCACCTTCTTAAGTACTCCCCCCACTCCTCGGGTCCCACACGAAATTCTGCATAAAGAGAAATTGCACAACTGCCAGTACTTTTAGAATTTAAAATGCGGCATTTTCTTCTTTAGACGATACCTTTTTTTCATTGGATCAACAGATTCTATACTGGAACTTAACGTGCATTTTGAAAGTTATTTCTTAATGTTAGATGAATTAAACACGTTCTTCTCCACTTACCTTATCGCAATGACAATAATACTGAAATAGCAACATTTACGATAATATGCCAATTTTAACCTACAAATTTATAATTCTGTTCTTCTTGCTTATTGATACTTGCGATGCAGTCATATGACCTCAATTAAATCAATCTCAAGTATCGTCCAAAACAGCAGTTTTCGAGTTAAGTTCAGAGAGACAGTCAGTGACCGTTTCTCCTATACAGACCGTTTCTCCCTGTATACCTGATTTCTTTCTTCTCTTTTCTTATTCAGCCAATTATCAATCGTCTAGCGTGGAACACTTGCGCTACGAGTGGCAAGAGCTGAAATAACTGACTAGAATACATCGTGTCACTATCTGATATTTGCCGAGCAAGAGATTCATTTTCTTCCTAATATTACTTCATGAACCTAATTGAACTGATTTTCCAATTGACATGCTTCTTTTATTTATTTCTTCTTACGTTCATATTTTGGTGCCGCTGTACAATGCGGTCGCCTAAGTGCATGAAATTGGCTTTATGTGTTTGTCTCTGTGAACATTTGTTCGTGTTCTGTGTTCTCGCTAGCCGTGACTTACAAGAGAATTGCACCCCGGACAATGCACAATGCACCTATAGTGCAGCATTCGCTACAGAAGAACTGCCAAGTCTCGCGTAAGCGTAAGAAACCTGGTGCAGGTACGTAGCAAATTAGACTTTACTAGGCACGCGTAACAATAAAGGAGACTCTTGAGAATAAAGGCAGACAAATTTAACGAATATATATTTTATTATTAATATGATTTTCGGAACAGCGTCTTAGATTTGAAATATAATATATTTTCATGCTTTAACTATTATAAATTAAAAAGTAAATTTCAAAATTTTCAAGAGTATCCATACACGTTCAAAATGTATGCTATTTTGAGATGCAGTTCTGCTCGATTATTACAGCTTGTGAATGTGCATCGAAATGAGAATCAAAATGCAGAAACGATTGATAAAGATGAACAAAACCTAAAAAGTATCCTAATTTATTACTGTGACATTTTTTCTTCCCTTTACGTTATTTTTGTAACACCCGTGTTAAATCAACAGGACTCAGGTGCTAGACTTATCAACGGACAACTTTGAAATTCATTAATTTCATTCAACAATGTTGCGCCAACAGATTTCTGTAATTCGTTCGTCCCTAAGAGAATGGGATTACAGAAAAGGTGAAGCAACAAAAGTGCAAATGGAAATCCCTATAATTTCAACCGATTCTTAATAATCATGCGTCATTATTACTTTTTCAATATAGACTCTTAAGATTTTACCTAAAAAATTATTTTCGTATGTACAGATCCCAATCAAGCAGCGAACAATAACCACGTGGACAGCGTTTCGGAAAGACTTCCGGAACCCGAGACGAAAACCTTTTACGAGAATTTGCCCTTTCACGGAATTCAGACACCACCAAATAAGGTGAGACTAGAAGTAATTTCAAGCGAGTTACACGATGAATGCGATATTATAAAAAAAAACCAACAACCAAACTGCTTGCGAGCCTTTCTCGCTTTTTTTTAACAATGTTCTCACGGCATGATTGTTTATCAATGAGTGTTAAAAATAATTAATATTATTTTATCACCTTTTTAAAAATTACCCTTTAATACGTGTCGTGAATGCATTTGTGCTTAGTCGAGAGAATTGAACGTGAAAAAAATTCCACGGCCATAGAGGTATTTCCCATGATAAATCGCAAAGCCCCTAGGACCAGTGTAATGTTCAGTTATGGCGTCACTTGGGATCACTCAAAGTAGCATGTCGCTGCCTAATAGAGAAGTAGTTAAGAGAACAAGGAAGGGTTGGTTTGGTGAGACGGAAGAGACCAGCGTGAGTGGTGAGACAGGAGAGTGGTTCGAGCCGAGAGTAAAGCCACCGTGAAATAATCGTATTACAAGGGTGGAGCTTCGAAATGGAAAGAGGGTTGCAGTCCTAGGAGCGTGCCGGGATGGAAACCGCATAGAGCACGAGTCTCGCTAAGGGTGTAGTAAAAGTGAAGAGGTGCACCACCGCGGCAACCTCTGACCTCGTGGTTTGAGAGCTCCAAAGAGCTCTAGGAGGGTTATGTTAACGTCTAGTCTTATGAACAGCTACTACCCCTTTCCACGAACCTGATCGTTCTCATACCACGTCTCACCTCCCACTCGTCACCCCTCAGAGAATTTACTTGATCACGGTACAGACGCTTGCCACCCCTTAAAGTCTTCATCCAAGACAGGTCTTAACTCAATTTTCAAAATTTCATCAGTAACCACGGGCTTTGCGATTGGATCTGTACTCTGTGACATATATCCTCCTATCTACGTCAATAAATATTTGCACGTGGAATATCATATTTTAAGAATATTTCATACTTTTAATTTCAAGAAGTAGTTTCTTCGATGGTATTTCCAATTATCATATATTAGAGAAAATTTAATTGTGAATCAAACGTCAAAATCTGTGTCAAACGTGACTCTTAAATTGAGCAACTGCACATGCGATATAATCTGCATTCGCAAGTGACAGACGTAAACGCCCGATGCGCTACACAGAACGATCGATTCGAAATAGCGAAAATGGCTGAGAGGGTTGTCACAGGGTACAGTAGAAAGGGTATTGCATTCGATGGAGAATCATTGCAGAATATATTCCTGTGCATCCGTGCGAGCCATTAGCTGATATTGGCTGCCGTGGAGGCCAGGACCAGAGCCAAAAAGGATCAGACTGGATGTGAGAGGTCACTAGGGATTTTAGAAAATTTAATTAATTAAATTTATGAACGCAAAATTCAACAATTTAGTCACGCTTTGACATTTGTATGATTATTTCTGTAAAAAAAAAAGTAAGTCCCTAAGAAATATACCTAGTGTCCATCTGTGATCCAGAAAAAGAATTGATAAAAAAAATCACCACTCAAATGATCAGGTAAGCTAGCTACCCTATAACAGGTAGTTGAAAATTACATGTTTTAGTTGGTATCCCCTAAGTTTGCTCGAGTTTCGGCTTTGCATGGCACATTGCGCTCGAGTCCGAACACCATGACCTCATCGTCCTCGAGGAACACCAGCCCCTGGCCCGGTAGTTCCGGTTACGGAAGTACCCGAAGTCACTTGGGTCCCCACTACAGTCCCAATAACATGCCGAGGAACAATTCACCGGAACCACGATACAACACGTTGAAGCCACGCAGACGGAAGCACAAGGCTCAATTTTACTCATTACGATTGTGTCGACGTCATCAGAATACGCACAGGAATTACCAACTGTACGCCATACCGATATACAAAAGCTGTCCTCATAAGAATGCCAGTACCAGCACCATTGCTACTACCTTAAGGTCATCCGAGGTCAGTCCCACTTCCACTATCACGAGAACCAGCATCGCGGGTCTACCCAATCTCGCTCAATCGGACGTGCCTAATTCTACGATGGATATCAGTAACGTGTCTGGGGATTTTCTAAATGAATCGTCGACTGTGCTACCACCTACGCCAGCACCACGAACGAGAAAAACCGATCCTTCCCGTCATACCTACCAAAACGTTCCACCTCCTGTTTTTCCAATGAAAAACTTGGCGCTTCGTAATATAAAGGTTTGTCGCTTACTAATATTTTTTATGCTCAATCACCTTGTTTTGCCAATTTGCTTCGCGCCGGGACACTATCACGAGTCTAAAGATTTTTGT
Source organism: Calameuta pallipes (assembly GCA_030142375.1). Classification (NCBI taxonomy): domain Eukaryota; kingdom Metazoa; phylum Arthropoda; class Insecta; order Hymenoptera; family Cephidae; genus Calameuta; species Calameuta pallipes. Next base: position 191,402 of record JARQSW010000804.1, on the reverse strand, counting down.
ATCTATACATTGTTACGAAATTCAGTAAGTTTGTGATACGTATTTCGAAAATGACACAAGCTTTACAGAAATGTGTATTAAAAGGAAAGAAAAGAAAAAAAAAACATTAGATATTTTCTTCAAAAATTCTGTTTTGCTAAAACCAAAAAAAAAAATAAAAGAAAATCAGTGTCTCCGCGCTCACTAGATGCAATACACAGTGTTTCCAATTAATTAGCCGCCCCCCTCCCACTCTTTCTCCGCCCCTATAGTATCTAATAAATTAAAACTTGCACGTTTATACATGAGTGTCATCCATTAGATGTAACACAGCACCCACAAGAAAGTAGGAGAAAATAGAGAGCGGCTCGATGCCGGGTTTTAATCGGAAATCGTGTTTTCCCTGCTAAGCTGGATCCGGGCATCTATGTAGCGACGGCCCTAGTGCATGTGAGCCGCGCCTCAAGTAAGTTACACACACAAAGTTACACAGATACACATACTGATTACGCCAAATCACATATGGTAGATATTCGTATAAGTTTTTGCAAAGTTAAGCGTTAGAATTTTCTCAGCATCATCCGTATGCCACGTATGCGCGTAAATAAAAGTCTAGGGAATTTGGTAGTGGATTTCACGGGGAAATTATTATTTCGTTGATAACAATTTTTCGAACCTTTGACAATAGAATTCGTATTTTTTAACATGATACGAATCGACTGGATGTACCTTGCAGTCGTTAAGAAAGAGGCTTTCTTATTCCACGTCGTGTAATTAGTAGTCTAACTTACCTTACGATAGATCTCCGAAGATGTCTTATATGTAGATTGAATAATAGCAATAGAAGTAATCACCGATATAAGGTCAACTGGCAGAAAAAAAATAACACGTATCAAAGAGACACACGAGTACCCTACTGTACGTTAACAAGTAAATGGAAAAAGAAACTAATCTAAATAAATTGAAAGAACCTGTACTAACAAGACCCTAATCCTCGCTCCAGGAGACTAACGGTGCCTGTTCCAGACGAACAGCCTATACAACTACCAGGAACATTACCAGCAACACCAGGAGATGCAGCAATACGGTTATCCAATAGCGAGCAGCAGTTCGAGTCAGCTAACCCTGCCACTAACACGAAGTCTCCATCATTCCTCGGTAGTGAGTCCCTTGCAGCCCTCATTCACCCAGACTAACAATCATCGTCATTCCCTGATGGGCAATAGGCTATTGAACGATGGTAGCACAACCCTACCGCCATTATCCCTGGTGCAAAGTGAGATGGAAGATATTCATCATCATCAACAAATAGATCAGCAACAACAGCATCATCAGCAAAACGCTACTAACGGTCGCAGACGACAGGAGCGCCGGAAGTATCGGAACAAACATGACAGACATGATAGGAAGGTTAAGAGACGCTCGAGGAGTGATAATAACGCGGCGAACATAACCAGCATCACCGCGAACACGACGACTAGCAATCATCATCATCAGAGTGTCGTTAGTGCCAGTAACAGCGGCCCTTATGGATTCTCAAGGGAGACTAGCTTCAATCAGGTCCAAGATCTTGGTATACCGGAGAGCTACAAGATATTGTATCCGCATTATTACGAGGACGCCATTACCGAGTGTCCCACTGATTATCCTGCGAGAAATCCACCACCCCCTAGAGACAATAGCAATCGGATGATTAATCATCAGACCCCCCTTCATTACGCCGAATTGAATCTGGCCAAAACTCGTAAAGGGAAACGGTATTCGGCGCTAAGGGATACTAGACCACCCTCGGCACCACCTAGTACCACGCAGTACGCCGAGCTTCACTTTCGGGACGTCGGTCAGGAGATCGACGTTTGAAGGTAGGGATATTAACTAGTGGATATCTTTCTTATCTGGGTCAGACACTTCAGTTTTAGGCTATTCCTTTGTTCTATTTCTTTCGTTTCATTACACATGGGCTCAGGTTACATTAGATGGTAGTACTTGATTCTAGTAGATGGTAGTGGTGATGGTGGTGATGCGGTGGTATTCATTTATTTTCTTATTGTTACGTTCCTCAGCTTTATTTTTGATACTTGCGTTAGGTAATGTTATGGTTGTACCTCTGGCGTTAAAAAGATCTCACTCGTTTTGACATTCTGTAGATAGGATTTTTATTGTTTAATTTTTGAGTCTAAAAACTATAATTATAAGACTAACTAGTCTTCGGAGTATTTGTTAAGTTCACTTATTGTTGTATAACTACCTTTTTTCTTTTTGAGAAATTCTAGTTTACGAAGTAGGGAAAAAACTCTTTATCCTGAGTAGCTCGTAGCAACATAAAAAGCGAATTTCACAGATAGAGCGTTTTCAAACACAAAACGATGAAAGTATTCTATCCATATCGAGAAATTCATTTTTATCATAAATTTCAATATGTCTCGTTCAACGACTCGTCTTGACTTTGACAAATATAAAAACATTTTTCTTCGTCACAACGCACTCATGCGACACGCACACATGCTCCATTACGTCATGCATAAAAATCAAACCCATCATGACACAACATACGAACGCCAGGATATTACGGAGAAAATTCAAACTTTCTCGAATAATTCAAACAACGTCAAAACTCGGAATCACCAGCAACAAATTAACTCATTGATATTCAAGACCGAGTATCACATTGTGCAATTGAATCCAAAATCCCTGAAATTCCGCAGATAATTCATTTCCGTATCCTTCCTCTCAAGATGGGCCATTCTGCTGGAAACAACCAACCAACCCCTACTTTATACTACTCTTAACAGCCATAAACGAATACAATATACAAACACAAATGTACATGGGAGACCCTAGTATGCATACATATATATGTGTGTCTATATATACACATAGAGAGAACAGCCACCTCCTAATGGGAGCTCACAGTACCAAGAGAGAGTTATGTTCAAAAGACCATCCTCCAAAGCCACCCCTAAACCAGGACGCTAGAGGACAGCATTGTGAGATACAATAGGCAAGGAACTCCCAGGTAGCAGTATGCGCAGACCTAACCTTATAGCCTGAGCTTGACTCTAAGACCCCATAGGTAAAATAATCCAACTTCAGAGCTATCACCTCATACCCTCCCACAGCTCCAATGAAATCCCGGTACCTATATGCGAAAGAGCCACAAGTCTTCTATGGTCTACACGTAACCTACTAACGCAACATACATGTTCGTGCGCTGGTGCATGAATCCCTCCCTCCTTGCCCGAATGGATCCACCCTTACTATCATCTCTTAACTGTCTGTTCGTAGGAAGGTCGACTGGCTATGAGCGATACGTACATTTACTAGAAGACTTCATTGATAAAGTCTCGCACAGAACTAGGGCTCTCTCTGTCTAATCTATATAGGTACGGTTATGATGTCCTTTGTTCCTTTTCTTTTTTTATTTTCTATCTATTTATCTATCTTCTTTGTCGCTCTCACGTTATTTTTTTTTTAAATATTTTTTCTAATGCGCCATGACTGGTTTAGGGCTCTGTTATCTGGTATAACGATCTTCTTGGATTTTCTGTCTTATTTTTTTTTATTCTGCTGGTTGGCTATGCTTATTAACATGCCATTTTTTTGCGAGCTTTGTAGTATAGGAACGGAGCTGGATTTGCTTGATTTATTTTGTTCTTTTGCAAGTCCCATTGGGAATTGTATATGAGTATCGCCAATTTTAATTATTGAATTTGGAGGACTTTTTTGATACTTGTTTTAAATTTTATATAGTTGTTTGAGGCATTAACATCTATATGAATGATCTCAAAAGAATTCTGTAAGCTAGAGTCTCCTAAGAACACAAATATTTTTGCAATTACTGTAATGAACCGTAACAAAGTTTCTGGTTTAATGGAATAATTAAAAAGTTTACCGTTTTGACCATTTTTGAAATACACAGAATTTCAGTTCTTTTCATGCTTATACATATATCAATTTCTTGAAGTTATATACTTAGCAATCTAGAATAAAAATTATTCATTCAAATATCACACCGTCAATATGCATGTTTGGGTTTCTTTGTTTATTCGCACAGAGAGATGCATTCGTTGCTCGCAATGCAAAATATTTTGGGATTCGTTGCGAACTTTTACGTCTTGAAGAATTTTCAAGACGTTCACTCTTTTCACATTGGTTAATTAAAAATTGCGTCACGTTTAAAGCTTTGCGAAATAACAACTTTTAAGTTCTCTTTCCAGTCTAAAATTCTTCGTGGTCAGGTAGGATAATTTTTCGATAAATGTGTCTCACCTCACTGTGCACGATGAATTGGGTTACTTGCAGTGTTTGCTAATCATTGATCACGCGTTTTTCGCAAAATTAACATTCTTTGTGCTTTTGCTTTGAAAGACAATAGCTTTCGAATTTGACTTGGAAAAATTAATTAATCATTTCAGATTTCATGTTCACCGAAGACAATGTTAATGTATGCAATGAATATAATTAGCATCTGATTAATTAGTTTAATAATTAAACTCAGTTGTAATTTGAAAATCATACAAATTTAAAGACTATTCTAGCTCTCTAGATTCATTAAACCTCCATTAATACATTTATCATGCTTAGGACAACTTTTAACATAACTGCTGTATAATACTATAGAATTTATGTATAGTTGAGATGTAATTTTAACAAGAGAAACTAAATCCGTTGAACATATGTTATTGTGAAATTGTTGTTTTTAAACGTTAATAACATATTTTCTGTTGAAAATTACTTCCTGTTACAAAGTTATAAATAGTTAAATTACAAGGAAAAAGTTTTTTTAATTAAAATCATTTTATTAGCCTCCTGATTAACAGTCAACCACACAGACACGTGACTATCAATATCATTAATCTCTCCAAGAGTGAGGGGCTAATTAAATTATTAGTTGAGTCTATATTTAACAAAGGGTTTAATGTTACTTATTCCACGACAGTATCCGTTACTAGATCTATTACGGACAATATATCAAAGTCAGTTTAATCGTGTGAAATATTCTAGGTTTGTAGACGGGGGAACGTTGTCACTTATAGAAGCCAATCAAATCCACGTTTGAGTAAAACAAAAATACGATTCTTTTGCAAAAATTCCGCCTAAAATTTGAATTTATATAAAATATTAATTACGAAAAAAACAAATATAATGGGAGTTTGCATTAATTTATGTTGTCCTCATCTTCTTATACACAGTTTGGTCATATTCGAAATACAGGAGAAAAAATATATTATGATTAAAAGAATTTATTGGATGTTGTAAATGATAATTTCTTTTTCTTTTTTTCAAAATAAAAAACCAACCAATCACCGCACAGCCCTTCAAGCCGGAATTCTCGGATTTGGATTACGCCGATGTGGACTATCGATCTTATGGTCCGATTAATTACAAGGCAGCCAGTGTCGCCCTCTTGCAGAACCGGAAGCAGCCACCCGGAAACCAGCAGAAGGAGCCAGAGCGTCGTCCCCAAATGTACGGTGTACAGGACGACGAGGAATTACTGTGAATTTTTCGGCGACAAACTACTGGCGCATGTAAAAGTTCCACTAGCATGAGAAGCGGAAGAGGAAAAACAAGAACATGAAAATCCCTAAACGAGAATACGGTGACGTGTTTGGTGTGTCATATGTGAAAAAATAAATAGAATCATCCGAGGTGAAAGAAAATAAAAAAGAACAAAATATGTAAATAAAAATTTGTATTCGCCAGACTTTTGTGCTATGGGATCAAATAAAATTTTTGAAGTCCAAGACAAAGAACGAGGAAAGCACGATAACGCTATCCGCATAGCACGAATATTGTTTCCCGTGGGAAGAAAGGAATCAAAAAACTGTACAGAAAGAAAGATGTACTTTGTAAAAAAAAAAATGAATAAGAAATTACCAGATACGAGAATGTCGCATCGGTGAATTAGGATTAAATTATACATTTAATTTCTCTATTTTTGGTTTGGCATAAGCCAGATGCGACGCGAAAATCATTTCTGCGGTGAGGTTGGAGAAAAATTTTAACTACTCCTCACAGTGGAACTCTGTACAGAATATACATATGCATATAATGTAATGTCGTGGCGTTATGGAGGGTAGATTTTTCTCGCGGTTTGGGATTTTCAAAAATTTCATCTGGCGAGGATGAATGCCGTCGTTGTTGTTGTTCTTGTTGTTGTTGCAGCTGTTGTTTAAAGAAATTATTTTTCCCCCATCTATTTTTGTGGTGTTTTTACGATTTTCCGTAAGTCCTCTCTCTAGTCGCCCTCTTTCTCTCTCTATCTGTCCAGTAGCCTTCTTTTGAATTTCGGAAAGGTATCGTTCGGTTTTTTTTTTTACTACCCGTATTATTTTTCGTGGGGACACAAAAGAACTACCTGTCAGTGCCAGCGTACGCGCGAGACTTACCCATAATTAAATTAATAATCAATATTAAATAACAACTTTATTAACGATAGAGTTAAGTGTATCTCCATATTACAATAAAGCGGGATATATGGATGTGGGAGAAGAAAAGAAAAATCCGCTTGGAAACTCGAAAAGGCTTTTTTTTTCATCACGGTCGATACTTATTCAGGACAAATTTACAATATTTTCCGAAATTGTGATTTATCAAAAAAAAAGTAAAACACCCCAAAATATCATACTCGATATCCTGCTCTGGCTGCCAAATAAAACTGCCGGTTATAAACAGGGTAAAAAAGAGAAATAATAAGTAAACGAATATAGTAATTAATTAAATCATTAGCACTTTACATTATCAGTGATTTTGCCAATATATGGAGAATCGTTGCCCGATCTTTCTTGCTCCATTTTTTATCGTCATTTTGAAAAAAAAATAAACAAATCCAATACAATCCTCAAACTTTTCCCTTATTACATTCTCATTTTTCATTACACGAAACTAACGCACACTGTAAACAATTGTCTCAATATTATCCATAACTCTCCGGTGTAATCTGCTCGTAAGAGGAGACTTCTTCATTATCGAGTGAGTAATTGCTGAAAAAAAGTAATTTATACAAATTTTTTACAGTACATGCGCCATACAGCTATTCTCTTTCGTTAGAGAAACGGAAAGCTGTCTGGTAAAAAAAAAAAGAACTAAAGAAATATGTACACAAAAAAAACCTAGAAAAACAAAATAGATATACTGAATAACAGGAAAAGTGTGAATCGCATTGTGCAAATAAAATAATATAAAACAATGCCTTATCCAGTTTCCAACGTGCGCCGGCGAATCCTGCATTTAAGTTACAAACGCGTATATGTATACGTATATAAATTTATGGATATACCATATTTATGTGCATATATACATTACGTATATAGTATGCTGAATGCTATATATTTTTGAATACGATATATATGCACATATATATATAGTATGAATTTTCTTTTTTAATTTCCATTAGTGGTATGTATGTATTGACGCCAATTCCTCACGTGCTTTATTTTTTCTCTTTCTCTTTTCATCCCGTTTGCACGATCAAGCGAGGCAAAGCAAACAAAAAAAGTTATGGAACGAATGGAAAAATAGATAAGCTAAAAAAAGGAGGTTGCGCCTATTCTGTCCATTACTGCGATGAACTTTGTTTTTAGACCACTTGTACCAAAACGGATTGTACCAATGACTCTAATAAAGGATTACTGATAATGACGTAATAATTTTTGAGGTATATGAATTTTTGTTACTCACAAATTTTTTGTCACTGGCTCATCGTTCCCTCCGCCTGGATAACGAAAACGGTAAGACCATATTTATTATTCATACATTTTATTATTAATACATTTTATATTTCTTTTCACTCATAATCTCAATTTCTTTCACTCAAACGCTGTATTTCGTATTGAGTATTATATATCGTCAATTGACTAATTTTAATTGGATATAAACTATTACGGTCTATTTCATGGTTGTTTGTTATTTAGTTTTATTTTCTAGCGCGTGTATACGTACTGTGAAAATAACAATGATTGATGATCTTAGCTAAAAATATATATCCCATGAGAACGCGAGTATGTCAATCAACGGGTATCAGTGTACTATGTGGTAGAATAAATAAAAAATCCATTTAACAATTTAATTCAAACGAAACATAAAGAAATAATCTGATTAAAGAAGCTGGATTAAATATATCATGGCATTACACGTCCCCAGTCACATCTTAGAGACCTCTTATCGAAGAGAAACTTTCTTAAATATATCCAAGTGATGTTTATGATGAAAAAAAAAGTGAATTTAATTTCGAATTCCCGAAAATTCCAACAGACCTCCCAAGGCGAAGTTATTCAACAAAGGAAATAGAGAATTTTATTCCGAGATTCCTAATCATCCCTGAACATTAAAAGTGAAGTTCATTGGGGGTAGGGAAAAAATAATGACATATGCATAATTAATTATTCAATTCACAGGTCTAACCTAGCAAAGTCTAGAGGAAAATTGAACAAATAAGTAGTCTAGATATTTCTTAAGCATTACTTGAAAAAATGTGTTAGTTAATACAAGAACTTACCTTTGTGATGTGAGCTTAGGATATCTAAAGTTGCAAATGTTCGGTTCTAAATTACTCACTTGAGAAGCAGTATAAAGGCTCCACCTATTTTACCCGCTACTTATCCTCTCAGTATTTTACTAATATAGAATTACAGGTACAAAGGCTAAAGAGGCAGCCCTATCACTCACTTATAGAAATAGAAGGGGAAAAACAAAATAATAGACCTAAAGCTCATAAAGTAGGGAAGGTCTTGGTAATTCAGGAGGGTCGAATTTTATAAGATCCAATTGTAATGGTATTCCCTCTGCCGGAAAATGAACTTTGGTAATAATTGGAAATTACACTTGCGAATTCCATCTTATCTCTGTTGAGTCCCGCTAGAGTCTGTACAGCGTGGTTGTAACTGCATTTTGCTCTTTCATGCTGTAAATGCAATCGGCTTCTAATCCCGCGAGATCGCGACGATCTCAAACTGGGCGAACTGCGCGGCTGTAGCAACCACAAAGGATTCGCAACGTGCAGGGATTGAGACAAAGAAAAAAAAATTCAACGTGGTGCAGCAGCTGTAACCTGTCGCGTCCCTGATGAAAACTCCGAAATTGGTAGAACGAATGGCAAGTAAAAAGTAGAAGGAGGATAGAGAGACGGAATAGAGGACAATAAAAAGAAGGACAAAAAGGGAAAGAAGATGAAGAATATCAGCTGCAAGAGGTAACGGCGAAATGGAGAAATCTCGAGTTCTCGAGGAAGCTCTAATGGGGTTACTATTAGTATTAAAGTCCCTGAGCGAAGTTTGAACTTTAACCTCGTTTCTTTACCACGAGAAATTATTAATTTAACCTGTAACTTGATATTGAGTCTCGTGGTTGGCCTGTATAAAGTAAAATGCACAAGCTAGTTAATAAACACAAAAGTTACTGTAGGTAAAATCATACAGATTGGTACCAACAGTACAGCGCAAATAAAACTGAAATACAGAATACACCAGTTTCACTTCTTCGTAATGACTTTTTCAATTTGAAATCTTTCACTCTTTTCCCACTTTTTAAATAATCCAGCTTCGTTCACGTTTTTACGGCTGGAGATACTTTCAATTCTGTAAAAGAATTGAAAATATTTACGAGTCCACTTTGTATTGAATACAGCAAACGGAGAGAAGGAATAGAAAGTGCTGGATTACTAAGGACTATCAGAGCCAATGCTACTTATCGTAATCGCTTGCAAATATACGGAACACACTTAAAAAGATTGAAGCGGGTTAAACTAGTTAAATGACTGCTTAGATCTAGCTCCTATAGCAGGAGCAGGAAGAACGCCATTAAGAAGGTAAATTGAATCGGACTAGTCAAAATACCAGTTTAGATTTGTCTTTTCTTGTAGGGGCTGAAAAAAAATACAATCAAGATAGTATGCAATTCCTCTGAAGCCTTGCCAAATACCGTCACTGGTAGCAACTGCTGAAATAGAAATATATGTATTAGAATAAAAAATTTATTTAAAAGAACATGTCAAAAACGCAATTAAAATCTATGATATTCCAATTGTATTCTTTGGCTAATTCTTAAAAAAAAATTTCCCTACATAGTAATTCGATTAATCCGCTCCACTCCAACTGTTTAATAATTCAGTTGAATAAATACGTATTATGCATTACCGTATTCACATATGCACTTTGTATGGATGCACTTCGCATGCAAATGAACGGCCAGTCCACTTCGATTACCAGATCCGTTGTGTCTTTTGCGGAAGTAAATGTGTGTGTAATAATAATTTCAAGAAAGACGATTTTTCTGTTATTTTTCATATATTTCGTGATTCACCTTAATCGAGCGTGTCATATTTGTTCGTGACAGAAAATATAATACGTAAAATACAAGGATATGTAATACGACATTACTTATGATAAATTTGTATGTTTTGGGTTCATACCAGTATCCAAATATATCGCTACCATTACTACTAGTGTTCTCAATGATATCAGGCCATCCCATTATTATAACTTATTATATGGAATCCTGTATACAGCTCTCGCAGTGTAACTATATTTTAAGCGCGGTAGCACTCCTAAATATCTGTTCACATAAAACTGTAAAATATTGCGGGTACACCCCTATAGTGCGGGTTAGGTTAGAACGAGCTCTATCTCGTACCATATATCCCTCCATATTATACAGAGTGTATCTGCGACGCAAGATAAACGCGGCGCTGTTTAACAATAACCGTTTAATCTCACTTTCTATGCAATACCAACCGCATATAACTATATCCCTATAAACTATAGATGCTATGGCCAGCAGTATCGATTGGGAGACGTACCTCATTGTAAATCTTTAAATAACCATATAACCACCCTTAAGGGAACACGCGAGGGAGGGTGTTATGAGCTTTACTGAGATTAAGGGCATTTTCAGGAATTACCCCTAGAGAATTTTCAAGGTTACGGAGGATGAATTAATGGGTAAATTAAGGGTTGAACATTATTCTGTTTGTTCCCTTTATTTGATGTTTTTTATTCATACTAGATCCTTTTTGTATAGTTAAATATACCACGGGCAATTTAGAAATTTTACAAAATTTAATAGAAATTTCATTTTACTAATTGCAGCTAATTTTCATGGGTACCGACCCCCTCTAAGAATATGCAAATGCCGATGGATGGGTGTTAACGTAAATTATGCGAAGGGATGCGATTCTCCTAAACATTATTTATCGTGACGTATGTGACTTCGATGCATTGTTTAATTCCTATATATAGGTATAGGAATGAATACTGCCATTTCTATAAGGGGAGATTTTTCTCTGTGAATTTAAGCAGGCAAAAAATAAATAGGGTTTTTTGTGGTCGCCAAAATCGGGTAGAATCATGTTCATCCCCTTGCAGAGTAATTCCAGTACGTACTCCATCCTTTCCACTCTTAACCCTCAGACAGGTTGTAATTAAACGTATGTAATTAATAAAAACGGCCGGCTACGGTGAGATTAAATGCTGGTGTTACGGGTGGGTAAGTGGAAATAGGGTTGGATCACTTGAAATACATGTAACTAACATATGTATAACATATCTCTTATAAGGGTTGCGTGAAGCGCTGGCAGAATTCTGCGTCTCAAGTAAGCATTAGCTAATTGCAGAATTTTCATTAAAAAAAAAAGAAAAATAAAAGAACATGATGTATACATATGTACAACAGATTATTCAGCTCAAACGGACCACCTGAACATGGTTTTACCATAAGACTCAAACGGGCGCGCTAACTTCAGGTAGTGCGTTTCTACTGAATAACTCTGTATACATCTAGACGAATTATGGAAATGAATTAAATGGAAGGGGTAAATAAGGGGAGACGAGGGAATGCGGATAACGTAAGGGGTAGTGTAATTGGATGTAGTTATAATAAAATTAAAAAAAATATAACCTCCAGTTTAAATCATTTGCAACCCATACAGGAGGGAGATGTTGCGAATGTTTTACTTTTTTTTTTCATTTTCTCAACAAATACGATAAATTTTAATAATTGCAATTATTTTTGCAAATTGCAATTTTTTCTAGATTGCAATGACGTTTAAAGAGATCGACTTTTTTCCCCCATTGGGCCATACCGTCATTGAGTATCCTGACTCTCTCTGAATGTTAAGACGATAATCATCCCCTTTCACGTTCTTTAATGAATATAAATATTATATGGAATCATCTTTCAATTACTTGATTCGTTATAATTATGTTGCTTTTTGCTCTTCCATCGTGCAATGAAATAGTCATCGTTAATATCTGCTGTCATAAAAATATCATTAATATTTCTTACACCCCCTCTCCCCTCTCGCTACAATGATCTAACGAGAACGCGGGACCACCCTCTTTTCATCCCTCTTAAGGGCCCATTGATACTCTTGGAATATTTGTTGATACCAAAAGCTTCTTTACACCCCCACACCCACCCCCCTTGCAACCCACAAGATCCAGAAACGATTCGCCGCCTAAAAATAGAATTGGATTTCAATGGTATGACCTTACTGTAAGAGCGTGCTTCTTACCGAACTGCACGGTCTGGTTAAAATTCTCAAGATGGGTGTGAAGAGGGTGGTTATACAATCCTATATAAAACTCAAATTGAAAAACGTATTATTCCTCTTTCCTCGAAAATGGCGCAAGACAATTTATGATAAGATTCAACATGCGCTTCTCCTCTGTATTCAAATTCTGAGGAATTCTAACAATGCTTCTTCGCTGATTTTACTCTGTATTGTACCCTTTGACCCCATTTTCGTTGTAACCCTAGTAATTTTAACGACCGTCAAAATGACCTTAAAAAACGACCGGTCGTTTTGTGCCTAAAATTCATCTCACAAACGACCGCAAAACGGGCACCCATCCTGAGAGTACGATCATTTTTTTTTTTAAGTAGCGACTAAAAAGCTCTACTTTTTAATTGCTGTACTTTTTGGTTTCAGTATTTTTATATACAATCGAGTCGCGTTATGAGGCTGCTTACGGATCTGTAGGGGAATAAAATTAGAAAAAAAAACTACCGTTCAAGATGAAATCCCTCTTCCGAGAGACAATAATGTTGAGCATCGAGTTTTGTTGCTTATCGATAATCGTAAAGCCCATAAATTACGTCAAAGTTCGTTGCAACTGAAATCGAATGTTTTGCAGCCAATATTACCTCAATATTACAACCCTTGGATCAAAAGATCAAACGACTCTATAAATATAAATTACAGTCCGCAATTTCAAAGGACCAAGAAACAAATATATCAGTTACTTGAGAAACATCAGTATTCAAGTGCCCGAGTCGGAAAACAGGTAAAAGGGTTTATAACTAATCGCATTTCAATGCGACTAGGATTGTATACGTAACTGTCACAGTATCTAGAGACATTGTCAAAATGATTAGTTTCAAAAAATATGAAAAATACGTTTTTTAGCTTGCGATATCATAATTCAAGATGGACGATCCTGACATGGAGGATAATTCTCATGAGTCACTGCACAATCCAAGACGATCTCTACCGAATTGCATAAAAATCTTATACGTTATACAATTTGTGTAGTTATTTCTAATTTACTATATCATCATTGTTATCCTATGCGCAACTTTGTAATATATAGGCCCCTTCGATAACCACACACCCGTTATTGCAATTTTTAATTGCCCATTTCCTTGTATATAGATGTATATTGATTAATCCAAAGTAAAAATCTGGAAACTGCATTAATTAGTTTATTGAATGTTAGCAGGATTTTATTCGAGGTTAAGTTTTCCAAGATTAATAAAATTAATAGTCGGCGAGAAGAGACGGAGGGGGGGAGGATTTTCCGATTTTCCAGAACTGAATTCCATCCTCATTTTCTGTCCTTAACCACCACCATCATCCCTTAAACCCTCCTTTATGAGAGTTTAATGCTCTACTAAATCCCATTTAAAATCCTTTTCGGCATAGAGTACTAATACAAGTGAATTATGAAAGCTTTTTTGTCGTCCTCCATTGCACACCCAGCTCGAGCTTTTTTTACTTTCACGGATCTACTTTTCCCGCATGATGCACTATAAAATTAATAACACCCTTAAACATCGGCAAAAACGCATGAGTATAGCTTTGCCTAAGGGATACTTTGGAGACAATTTCATCAGCAAACCGTATACTTTGAGGACTTCTGGCTCTTTTGCGGACAGTCGTACAAAATTCCCGTTTATGAACTAATTTAAGGACCGCCCTCAAAATTACAATAAACACACACACGAAAATATTTTATATACTTATTACACATAATTGAAAATCTGTCACTTCAAACTTTTACACGATAAAACAAAAGATATCAAAGATAGCATAGAAAAGTTAATATTTATTGGCATTGGAAATTAATCTTCGTTTCCAAATATAAGAAAAAGGTCTGTCCCCAAAGTATCCCTTTAGCGAACATACGCAGATAAGTAAAAAATTCGCTAGCGTATGTCGCGCAACAATAAAATCTTTGATATTCGCATGAGTAACTAAGATTCTTTTTCGGAGGTTATCTATTAATTGCAACGAATTGTAACAAAAACTTTTTTTTTGGTTATCGTGGAAATCACGATATTCTCGTTTATTCATCAGAATGTACGCGATTTAAAAAAAGTGTTCATCCATGTAACTGATTTACAGATCCAACAGATAATCCTTGAAGCTTCCAGCGAATTTAAATTGAAGGACTTCAAATATTTTCCTGAAACTGTTACCCAAGCCCAAAGAGTTTACAATCGCTAGTGGCTGATACATGGGAGTCCAATTAGCGCCTCTGTATACCAACTGTAAGGATAAAACAAATACTCGTAACTTCAAACAAAATGTGCATGTTCCTTTTTCTAATTATACTTTTGAAAAGTACCCAAAACGCTTACAGTAATAGTTATTACAATATTCCACCACCTACCACTATTGAGAGGTAAATTGAAATCACATAGGATTTGAATCAATGATGGAACTTCTATAATGGCTGAAGAGTTACTGTATAAGATTGTAAATAGAAATCTGTAATTTCGTGTTTCTCTGAGGATTCCGTCGGTGTGCTTGGTTCTCGAACGCTGGGAAATGCATTATCGAGTTCCGGTTGGGAGGCGTGCGCATTCACTTTTACAATTCATCTTCAATTGGAACTAAGAAATACAATTTCCGGGAACGTTGGAAAAGCTACGAAATTCAATTCTTCTCGAACGGACGCATTTCCACCCCTATTCTTCTACGTTCCCATCTCCTTCTACCAGCATCGTCAGCTTCCACAACTGATCCTGACCTATAACCTCCATCATACACAGAGGGAATATTAGATTAAAATGTACTATCGAGAAATATTAATAGCTGACCTTTTCAACAATCAAATTCTCTCCGCGTGTTACATCATCCAATATTCCTGTTTATCTTTGACTACAAGAGAACTCGATAGTAATCTCTCTCTAACAAAATAACCAAGGAAGGATTTTCCTTCATTATGAAAATAGACGAAACATTTTGTAAGCCCGATAGAAATTTTCACCTTTGTTTAATTTTAATTCAAATGCAACTTTAATTACAACAATGTTGAACTTCAGTTTCGACTTGAACAGTGATTCAAAGAATTATTCGGAGCAATTCCTAGTACAATATTACACTAGCATTACGTAAAGAAAGATTATAATAATAATAACTCAAATTGTACTATTCAAACATCAGACTGTTATTATAGAATGTTAAAAGTTAATATATTGATATATCTTTAATTGAATGTGAAACTTTTCCGATTTACAAAATGTACATTGACATAAGTTATCAACGGCACAAATGAATATTCACGAGTATCGATAATCGTAAATAAAAAAAGTGCTTCCGTCATCGTGATACATATGCATACGATTCT
The DNA here is from genome assembly GCA_030142375.1 of Calameuta pallipes. Taxonomy (NCBI): domain Eukaryota; kingdom Metazoa; phylum Arthropoda; class Insecta; order Hymenoptera; family Cephidae; genus Calameuta; species Calameuta pallipes. The sequence continues at coordinate 175,572 of JARQSW010000804.1, read as the reverse complement.
GGTCAGCAATGGCGTGTGACAAGGGTGTAACATGCATTTCTGGCACCGGCAAGCGCAAATGATAAATAGCCCCCAGCAAATACAGCGGGTATAACTGACATCGAATCATCGTTCTATGGGAAAGCCCATGACAACAAATTCCATTGGAGCGCATTGCCCAAATCATCTCCCCACGCAGAACGCCATTACCTACAAGCGTCGAATAGGCAAATTGTATTTTCAAGAATAACCGTTGCCACTATCCTCAAAATACCAGAGCCCTGACCTCGGGCCAACGCCCGTCACGAAAGCCACAGATTTCTGTAAATTGCGCATCAACACATTGAAACCTGGAAATGCAGAATCGGATTACCAAGTGGTTTTATCAGTCGAAAAAAATAAATATTGTTACTTCGTGAAATATGAATATATTAAATTATTTATCTAGTAATTTTTAACACTGATTCTTATTTTTTAAATTTAACTTTTTGGAATAAAATGAATAATTTTCTGTTTCTTTTTTTTCGCAACATATCATTTTTCATTGCTTTCGTTTTATCTGATAATTTTGAATTTTTACTGACCTTATATATCGTCGAGCTTAAGTTACCTTTTAAATGAACAAGATTAGGAGACGTATTATTCTGCGACTGTGTCGGCCTCTACCGTAACTACTTGGAAACAGACATTAGTTACGCCGATAGAGTCGCGCAAACATTCGCGCAAGAGAGAAACTTAGAAGGCAGAAGAGAATGGTGAGAGCAATGCATTCTCTCCAGGGTTGCCAACTAACCAACAAGGAAACACGCAACGCTGTCTAGAGTAATGAATGCCACGATTACAATCGGTTGGAGTATCGCCATCTTGGATCTGTACCCACGTAATATACGTACTGTGTCTATCAACATGGTGTCCGAATAAGTATTGCGATAGCTTGGTATTCTACTGAATGATCAGTTTACTATATGTTACTATAGGTTACTATATCGGTCTATGAGATTCACGTGTTTATTTGACAGGTCCAAAATAAATCAGTCGCTAGCAAGCGACGTGGCTTTACATAAAATTTTTGTTACAAAATATTCTGTGCATGATTTCCTACTGAACTATATTTTATTTTTCTATTTAACCCTAAACGTACCATCAACGTACCACCATTTGACCGTTTTAAAGTCAGAAATACGTTTGAAAAAAGTTGTCGGTATGTTTAGTGTTAAGCACATTTGACCTCGTGCATTTAATGACAAGTTAAATGTGATCTAAGCGGTTGCATTGTTTGTCAACTGTCAAAAAACACATTGAACTCACAGACCGACTATATCAAATGGTATTTCACAGGATTGCAGTGGTTTTTGTATGACTATGCAAATACCTAGGAATTTCGTATAGGAATTGCATATAGTCCGTCCGTAAGTTCTATGGGTTTTTTGACAGTTCACAAGCAATGCAATCCTCAGCAAATCACACGTGGCTTTCCATACAATAACGTACATGTATGCTAAGATGGGGAAAAAAAGAATATCTTTAGTTCTAAACCATGCATATGCATATTTTGTAACAAATACTTTATGCAGTGACACGTGTGCCTTGAGACTTCATTGTTTTCGATCTATCGACAAACACATCGAACTCGTGGACCGACTACCGGATTCTTTTAAAGATTCTATTAATTATTTTTAAGGATAAATGAATTTAATTGGTCTTTATGGCATTCTGATATAACCACAATTTTCGTATTCAATTATTTAAGCATTCATTATGAGCGCAGGTTTTATATGTCGTTCATATGTCCGATTTCCTGACATTTTACTGAATTCATGAAATTGATTCAAATTTTTAATTAAGGGAACTCCGAATCTCTCATTACCATTCGAGTAAAATGTAAATGAAAATCATTTATAACAGGTTTTTGACAGAGATTCTTTCCCACAGTAACATTTAACCCACATTTCGCGAGGTTAAAAATCATTTTGACATCAACTTCGCAATAACTAACTCAAAACCGAAAAAATAATCCTACCTGAAAATTTCGATGTAAATTTCAAAAATGCGAAAAATACATTCCAATGCTGTTCATTTAATTATTACGAAAATGATGTCAAAATGATTTTTAATCTTCCAAAATGTGTACGAACTCCGCTTCGGGAAAAAATCACTGTAAAAATCTTATTATTTACGATTTGCGTTTACATTTTACTCGCATAGTAAAGAAAAAGTCCGAAATCCCTATAAGATTTCAGAATAATTTCAATTTGAATGTTTTAGAAGTGAGCTTTAATCAAATAATTGGTATCCATGATCAAAGACGTTTATTATGCTACGTCTTATTAATGATTGCATTGTGACACCCATTGCGGTGATTGCTTTAATAATTAATAATTACTAAACCCTCCCTACGGGACTAAGCAATTGAAAATTTATACTTGGCAATCACAGCGGGAAGATCAGCCGTCTAATAAGTAAGCAATAATTACAGCTGTATAATGAAAGTGTAAAATGAGAGAGATGTATTTTGAAAATTAGATAATAATTAATAATAATTAGCTATACGATGTTATACAAAGTTGTACAGAGGCATTATTTTGGATAAAATTGTAAAATTACAAAATCTAACGATTTTAATGTGCGAGTAAATATTATTCAAAGGTAATTGCTTACGAACGTGAATGGAAGTTCACAGTTCTCGTTAGTCGAAATTATATGTCTGTGTCGTCGCAGTTGTTTCTAGTTTCGTACCGGGCTAAATTTTCAGGGGTGGCCCAAAAGAGTCTGCAGATGAATTCGAAAGCTGCTTGCTATTCCGCTGGCGTCTCAATTTGTCAACGTGTCACTTAATACGAAATAACAAGAGCCAGTTTCTACTCACCCCCACTACAAGACCACCACCACTACCACAAGTAGCCATAGCCACCCCTAAAATCCCTAAAACCATGGTTCAAGTTTCTACATTTGTGTTCCCGAAGAAAATTTTATTGAGGGAAAAGAGGGATAAAAAGAAACTGTACTTCAGGTGTGTACATATTACGAGGGTGTGTATTTCTGAGGGGTTGCTGGAAGATCATGTTAGCCAGAACATTTGTCAGAAGTCCGTGCGACCCCCTCGGTATACGAAAAATAAAATACTGCTCAGACTCGGTTTAGTGCTGGGTCTGTTTTTAGGGATGTTTTTTTTCCACCCCTCCTAACCAGTAAAACGTGTTCCCGACTGATTCCGGAAAAGGACCACTTAAAATAGTTCCTAAAGAAAAAAGAAAGCGACCACTGGATAAGTGTTTGTCCGAGCCGTGATTGACGGGGGATGCGCTGCTATTGACTATACACATAGACATACCAATACATATATATATACTATACAACCCCTAAATTTCACCAACCCTATGTGATGTTAATAAAAGGTATCAAACGTTATTTACATATTCATACTTAAGTATGTGTAACCAACATTCGTGGAGCAGAAAAAAGTGAGTATTTCTAAAAAAAAAAGTATTTAGGGCGAAAGCATATAAACTCTGAGCGGCATCGTTGAGAAAAAAAAATGTGGGTAAGTCAATTCTTTAATAATTCTATATCGGATCCACACGTGGAGGACAATTTTATTTCTTAATTGATTTTCTAATATGCCGATCATTTTTTTAGTGCCCCACCCGTCGCCACCTTTCTTCCAACCTTTTTTTGTCATGATCCCAGGCTTCTCGGCTGGTCCACGCTTCAGTGCGCTGTTTTAGAAATGGCAGATGTTGCCAGGAAGAACTGGCGTCGAAAGAATTCTCCCCCAGGAAAAATATCTCGAGGGAAAATCGGAAGAAGGATTCCTGCGTTCTCGGCACCATCTGCCGAATAATAATCCCTCGATTATTACCTGAACGGCCATATTTTTCATTGGGATTCATATCACTATATCATCCAGTGGTGTTATCTAAGAAGTAAACGCAGGTTTATATCGTACTATATAAGACAAGATATATACTTAGTTTCCATCGATAACCTTCAAAATATCATTATCAATTACACGTATTTCACGATATTGCCTAAGATTTATAGGGAATTTTTTTAACAACAGCCTCAGCCCGTTACTGTACCTGATTCTGGTTCTTTTTAACAAAGGGTCTCATATCGCTTGAATCTAAATCAAAAAAATAAATAGCACGATGTAAGCTCTTTAATAACTTGTAAATCAGACACAGAGAAATATGATGATCTGTCTCATTCAATTTTTGAAATTTTTGTTGCATTCCTCATTCCTTATTCATTCCAATATGTTCCGGACTATAAAAGTACAGAATATGTTAAAAGTGTCCTCGACCACTTTTATCTCATTTTACAGTACTTTCCGTATTACGCGTATCTACCTATCTCTATCTACCTGCCTAGTGACTTATCTACCTACCTAACTACCTACCCTAGGTTACGGGCAGGAGACGCATTCACCAGGAAATAGAATCTGCATAGATTTGAAAAGTTGTACGTATTTTCTCATCTTCCAATAGCCTAAGGGAGTTTTAGCTAGTTAGAGGGGGAATTTTTGAGAAGGTACTTCCTGGGAGAGGCAGGGGGATTACACGCAGTACAAAAGATTCGGTAGAATATTCGCCAAATAGAAAAAGAAGAAAAAAATGAAAAAATAAAAAAGAAAGGTTTATTCTGGCGCGAAGTTCAAACTACACTCTCTAGGGGGCTGCTCTGCTCTACGTAGGGCGTTAAATTTACGGTGGAAATTTTCGCGGAGTAGGAATATACTAGAGAAGGCGTCGCGACGCCTCCACCTATTTATACAAGCTTCTATAGAAACTGCCTCTAGTCCCACTTGCACATCCTTATGCTATAAGACAGGATAAGGAGAGTAACGCCGGGTGGCGGACATACCGTGGCGGAATTCCGCATGATAAATATTAATGGTCACGCGGAAGCAGTCGATCAGGACTCTGCGAATATTTATAGTTTTAGACTTGCGAAAGAACTTTCTTAATTTAGTATTCAGATGTCTATATAGTATCAGTATTCAGTATGAGTTTTTCCATATTTATATTAAAGAACGTACCAAGCTTCCAAGCTTGCTTATAAAGATAAATAAATAACTGAAAATCTAATTGAGATCGAATTGATGTATTAAAATCCTGAGCTATTTTTTCAAGTCCTTTTTCAAACTTTTCTATTGAAAACTTCTTCCCACTTGTCACAGCTGAGTTGATATCCATTCGACAGAGAAGACTGAAAGTAATTTGGCATATGCAAATTATGTTTTATCCCTCTTCTGTTTATCAAAAATATATATTAAAAAAATTTCAAAAGTATTACGCGCCCGTTCGAGGGTTAAGAAGAATATATTGATATCAAGGGCGCAGGCCTCTTGGAAATGTTTATAATGGTGGGAAATATGGGCAAGAAGGGTGGGGCTGGGAATATGTAATAAAGATCCCTTTGAGGGTAAACTACTTATTCTCTGACACGTCTAGAATTTACCAACCTCTCAGTACAGATCCAAACCTTGAAAATCTTCAGTCCCATAAACTACGTACCTACCTATGTACTAGATGCTACCCCTACCAAGTAAGGTATAGTGAGGTAGATGAAGGCACAACGCTTTCATCCCTCTTCAAGTCGCGGCCGACCAACCCTCTTCGTGTTATGCAATCCTTCTCGTGGGCTGAACCCGTCGCTTCTTGAAAGGGGTTGATCTACGAGTGAATTTCCTAGGGTGCGCCTTGGAGGACCGATACGGAACCGTCGCGACGCCCTAACCTATAAATAACGCTGATTGCGAGATTCCTCGGAATTTTCTGGACCGAAGAATTTTATGGTGAGCTTTCGCGATGCTCGTCGGCCCTGATATTGGACTTACGGTACCGACGTATGATAGGCGCATAGTTAAGATTTATGAACAATTTTTTAGCTACCATTGAAGCTAAACGTTTTTTTTTTTTAATTGAACAGGCAATTAATGACACATACACATTAACATGAAGTTGCACAACTTTCACTAACAAATATATATCTACTATATGACGAAAGTTAGAAAAAATTATTGTATATCAAATTTCAATCTTGACACACGTAAAAGCACCTAATACGCTAATACCCTAGGAATATAAAAATCCCTAGAAATACTATGGCGCATCTGACCTGAAAAAATAATAATAATTCACAGGATAAGAACAGCATTAAAGCCTTAGCGCGCGCGTGGTACTAAAGAAAGTTTCTCTCCACTGAACTTTCAAACCCGATGGATCCTTCGAACTCATTTGAATATTGCACAATTTTTCCATATTCTCGAAACCACTAAGATCCCTTCGTACAATTCCGCATTTCAGTTAGCCTACAATCGCAAGACTATTTTTCCAAAATATTCACTTCAATCCCGTTACGCAACCTCATCTAACGATACTACCCCGTCACAATAAACAGCTAAGAAATAAAACACAGTGCGAAAAATACATTCCAAAAAAGGTAAAACATTGGTATAATACTGCGAAGAAAGTAATAATGCCAAAAAAATGATATCAAATTTCGAAAATCCTAACCCTAAACAATTTCTTTCCTCGTTGCAGAATTGGTGTCACGAGGGGTGGTTTTCCGTTTCGAGGAAGGGTGTTGTCTGTTGGAAGGATAGAGATGAGATAATATCCGTCGACTGGCAGAAGCGGGATATTGGCGGCGCACCGCGCAGCACAATTTCCTCTAAACACAATGCGGGTCAAGGGGTAGGTACACATACATAGTCAGACACGGGGGATCTGCTCGATGTACACACGTATGTAAATCCTGTATACGTATCAGTACTCTTATGTCTACATATGCATAATAGGACCGTTGGTATGCGCACGAATACACTCACTTCCTATGTGGACACAGGGGGTTGCGAAATGTTACCCTATAAATTAGATGGTGACTCTACGCAGCGCGATTATCGCGACAATGACAATGGCCCTGTTTATTACCGGGGATCACATTGTTTCGATTTCGCCATAGATTTCAATCTACACGTCGATTCACGTGTCGATATTATAAACGAGAAAAATTTTTTTTCAAATATTTCATAATATTTAAATTCAAGAACGACGGTACGTGAATTTAAAAAATTTTTCCAGGGCATACAGCGGGAATTATGGGAAAAATCCTAGGATGAAAACTTCCTTTGAAACTCATCCTTTACGACGTAGCATTCCCCTTTTTATTTATATCGAAATGCATTTCTTGCAAGACGCCTCGGAAGAAGTTTCTCTATACCTGCACAACGTATATGCTTCTACCTTGAGATATCACTGAGGTACCTTATACACTGTGTTCAGTACATAGTGAATACCCCTGCGACAACAAAGGAGTGCGCTAAGAACTTTTTTAGAGTCCAGTACGTATGACAATGAATATGTATACGTTGAATAATATGCTCCAAAGTGAAATTACTATACGATTCAAACTGCATATATGTTATTGTTGTTCTCATATATTACGTATATAAGAGACTAGATGCAATATATGTGTAAAGTCACTCACGATATCACTAGATTTACTCGTAGAATTCCATAGGATGAAAGTCTTGAGACTTCTTGCGATATCCGAAAAAACAGACGAGAGAAGACCCCTGTCATATCGACACAGAAAGAACTGAAGATTGATTGACCTGTTCCTGATACAGGCTTCTTCAAAATCATTATCAGCTGTTTATTTACCTGCATCGAAAAGCCCACCGCCATTTTTTCTTTCAAGGTCCAATTAACAAATTATTATAAAAATTGAAATATATTATTAAGCAGCAAAATTTATCTAAGCTCTCATTTCTTATTGTTAGTAACGCGAATGACGTTTTCATTGACTTAATTCAATTCCAACTCCTTAATTAGACTTCGTATGATAAAAAATAGAGAAATTTCGACACAGTCTTTGACTGATCACAGCGCTACGCTAACCATACTCAAAGTATCATGAATTCATGAGTAACATGTCTGCCCAGGCTTTTTATTTCTTATGAAACATCACAATATCGTAAACGCGTACATGTATCGTCCTACAAGTCACATAATAATAATATACACTTGAAAGATAATATATTTACGATACAAGATTTTTAGTACGATTTCCAATACCGGTATAAAATAAATATGTATATTCAAGAGAGAGAGAGAGAGAGAGAGAATTGCCAGACAATCCGTTGAAATTTCATAAAGAAAATAAAAAGGACTGGCTATACAGGAGCGTTTGATTTCGCGCAGTTCATAGTACCGTTATTTCTCTCTGTTCTCTTTGCTCTTCAGCAGAATCTCCTCCTTTCGAAATAAACGCAAGGTATCTGTTCATAAGCCCGTACTATCGATAGGACGTGCTGTACCCACACGCTCGCGTCTTCAGATACGCACAAGCATATGTACGCAAGCAGATGCACTTATAGGGTGTGTGTCTGTGTATATATAATATATATATTATATATATTATATATATATATATCGATATATAGATATACTCTATGGAATGAGAACACAAAGCAGTAACGGATATCCAATAGCATTGATAGAAAAGTAGAAACGGGTGACCGGGCTGTACGATTTCTGCGCTTTATATATACATATATATATTCTGCAACAAATCTGTCACGAAGACAGTATATCGCCATTCAGTTTCATCATTGGCGATACGAATGAATGAATTCCCGAGTAATTTTTCAATCTTGCAATCTTGCCTGTTCTTAGCTTAGAAAAAACATTTCATTTTTTTTGAGTGACTTACGTTTCAAACGAATCAACATTGTCGTGACGATTGTTTTTATGTATAATAATAAAAAATTACGTTCAAATATATTTTTTACACGGTGCCTACTTCTAAGGACCGAGTCAGGTTTTCACGAAACTACTACCGATGTTTGCTACTATCAGTAGCAAATGGTCGCCTAGAATGTATAGACACTATTATTTCGTAGTATCACGCGCTATGATAAATTTGACATTATGTACAGTACTAAGTATATTCTTCATTGAATAAAAGATTAGGTATAGCAGAATCAATACGTGTCCGTTAGATTTAACCAGAAAGCCGACTTCGTAGAAAGAGCATACTGAAACTATATTTGTAAAATTTTGCACGCGTACAAACAAACCCAAATTTTCATATATCCTGACCACTGATAAAAAAAAATTAATTCAAACCGAAAAAAAATGTAAATGTTCTTTCATTTCATTGCTTTACATTTTTCTTACTTCACGTAACCGTTTTTAAGTTGTATCGAGAAAGCACGTCTATCTATTGACGCTAATGGATACTTCGAAGTTACTGCAGATAGCAGCACGTGCACTTTAATGTCGCTGCAACGATGTGTAGAAATTGATCGGATCATAAAAATATGCTGGATGAATATTCTCTGTGGTAATAGTCATTGGCGAAATCATTCAACCCCAAAATAACGAGCAATCAGTCGCGGTGTTAGCGCGTGAATTAACGAGGAGTATCAAACACAGGGAATCAGCAGTAGTCGGTATAATGGCGTTAATGATCGATCGGCAAGCATAGCTATTCTAGCGTTGGAAATTAACTTAACCATTGACAATTAGCTTCAATATTGGAACGTATTAGTCTGCTATAATATTTGCATGCATGCAGCATAGATTGCCACAATTTGATACAATTTTTATATACATATACTTATGAAAATCGTTTGGTCATATCCTATCTATAGACATATAATAGACAGATAATAATTTCTATCGATATTCTACCTACGTGGTATTTCCAAAATTTAACCAACAAAGTAGGTATGTGCATCGTGTATGTAGACAAAGTAGTTATACCAACAAGCAGGTAAACTCAATCCACTTTGAAGATTCTTCTAACATTACTGTTTATCTTGTACCGCTTGAAGTGGCCAACGGCAATCAGAAAATGCACAGTGTGTGCTGAACGAATTCGAGCGCCATATTGAATCTGTACTCTTTATCTCTCGTTAGAGATTTTTTATAATCTTCGTCTACTTAACAAGACTGTCGTTTCGTGTTCAATCGCTCAGGCATTTCTCAGCAAGCCCCCCCTAACCCTATCCAAGCAGGTAATGTGGTAAATTTTATCATATATTAGGCCAATCACACATGTAAACCTCGTGGAAATAATTACGTCACCCACTAGGTGATTTTTCTTGCTCTTTCTCTACCTCCAGAGTTAATCAAACGCTCAGATGTATTTTCATAGTTGGTCCACGAATTTAATGCATTTTGTAGGCGGCAAACTTGTATAAGATTTTAATGTATAAGAGTCCCCTGTCATACTTCACGTCTCACTCGTAACTCGAGTCCAAATGTATCTTGTTCCTTCCCTTTTCGAAGCATGTTCCTGGGGGTTACAGGGAAATTGGAGGCTGCGTAGAATTTACATAAAAATGTCCCTAGAGATTCGTCTCGTTGGGGTAAGAGGGTTCGGGGTACGGCGTTATAGATTAGGTCGTGGAAAAATGAACGAAATTTCTCTTCGTCCGAAGTGTTTTCAATTTCGACGTCTTATCTGCACAAGTTGATATCGTATCAGCAGGATAATGTAATTTAGTTCTATTTGGGAAATATGAAAATACTCAAATTAAAATCAAACAAATGTGCGTAATGATATTTCAGTGGAACGCCAACAACTACGTGATGCAATGGTTTGTAATTTTGCAAATGCATTTCATGAATAGCAAAAAAATACAAAGCCGTGGGCAATTTATGGAGGAAACTCACAAACGTTCAGCATGCCTGATAGCTGGGTATAGATAACAGTACTGTTTTTCCTTCAAAATATGGAGAAAGTTACAATCACGTACCATACATCTTTCAGTGAAAGCAATGTGGCTCAATTCTGAGCATCGGATACAAGTAACAACCCCTATACAAAACCTAGTCTAAAATAGAAAACCAGCTTAAACTGCGACCTCAGGATTTTATATAAAATTTATAATTTACAATGATAAAACAAAGCCGACCAACATACATATCTTACAAAATTTATTAGAGGACATGCTAACCAAGTATAATAAAGTATCAACTTACTGATACTATCTACAATAGCAGGTATATAATTGATTCGTTATTCAAAAATCAATATATCGAAATAACCTGATCTTGATCCCATTGAAAAAAAATGGTCATCCATCAAATTTCATTCCAAACGAATAATAATCGAAAATAGATAACATATTGGCACCGATGAGTAGCTCATCGATCTTCATATCGATGACAGTCATAAGTGTTCCTGGTACGGACAGAGAGTGTCCTGACCAGCATATATTCCGCAGAATAGGCACATAAACCAGGTGGAAGTCCTGTCGAAGGATTCCAGAACGAGACTGTCACCGTGTGTAACTCTGCCAGCGACAGATATCGATGTCAACTCGATCAGCGGATCAGGAGAGTTCGCTAAATATTGCATTGTTCGCGAAGTCACGGAGAGGGTCAGGGGTCGTTAAACGAGTACAGGTCCTTTCACCTATCCAGGACGGGATCCTCGAGTGACGCACGAATAACATCTGCTGTCACCCACAGTCTGATTTCCACTCACGTCTCTAATTATCTAACACGTATGTTCTACCGATTGGCAATACGTGAGACATTCTGATGAGCCACTTCAAATGACAGAATTGAAATCTCTCCGCCACTTTGTACATTTACTTCAATATATATATATATATGTATATGCACACTGTCATTGCCATATTACACACAAAATATCCTGCATAATTGCATTAAATTATTTTCCTCGTGTTTATAATATATATAAAATATTTTTATACAAAGTTTCACCTTGAACTGTACACAACGGAGATAGGAAGGAGTAGTTATCGTTAAGGATTAAGAAGAAGAAGAAAAAAAGGGGAAGTTAAGAGTTGGGGGATTTTAAATGTTAGAGTTATAATAATAGTAGTAATAATAATAATGATAAAGATCAATTAAAGTTTATGATACCTGTCACTTTGCTAGGTATTCGTAATTTTGTCACGTAGAATATCCAAACATTTCGCCCTGGCATTTTCCCCTTTCGATAAAAGCGAATATGCCAGCGCGATCGTTTATTTAAATTCAGTTACTCCGAGGAAATTGTCCATTGGACCAGCCAATTTGAATCCCTCTGTACAACCGTATAATCGAATACGAAGTATTAGCGAAGAGAAACATACTCCGTATAGCATATATATATATACATGTGTATATTGGTATTTTTAATTTCAAATTCATGAGACCACATAAATGCACAGATATGGACTGAGGACATAAAAGATATTTTTTGTTACTTTCCGAAAATCCATTAAATCCAAAAATATCTTATAAAGAGTACAATTCGAGAAATCTCTTCGTATGGTATTCACATATTTTTTAACAAAATTAAATAAGCTGCAAAATACAAATCGATTCGCATTGTTATTATACTCTTTGTTGCTTAAACGACTATAAGATGATATTACAAGTACTATTTTATTAGCAGGATTCGATAATCCGGTCACGAGCTTTTAATCCAGGATATGGTTTGAAGGGGACCTCGAAAAGGAGATTGAAACAATGGTTGAGATAAAAGAAAATGGCAGCGCTGATAAAACGGACCGCGATGCCAGCTCAAAGGTAGAACTCAAATGCAAGTGGGAGCAACGATAAAAGAAATTACATCCGCAGTTACTTTGACCTTTTTCTTCGTTTCGTCTCTTTTCATTCTCATCCTCTTGGCCAATTCTTTGACTTTCTTCTCTTTTTTCCCCCTTTTTCCTACGCTCCCAGGCCTGTCATTTCTCTTTTTTTTTATTGTATTCCATTTTTTTCTCCATTATACGTCATTCCAGACTACGAGCCCACTTATAAACAAATATAAAATCCATAACCACAAAATGCGTCCCACGGGATGAAAGTTCCTGAGTGAGGTTCCTTGATATCAGATATGTCTCAGATTAGTCCTTTAAGTCCTTTAATCTCGATCGAGCATTTTTTTCCCCTTTAAATTAAATATAAGACAAGTCGGTATTTTAACTCTAACGTTGTGCACAATTTCTGTTCGAAAGTATTGGTACAAGTTTGGATATGATCGAATGATCGCAGAATTACATCTTTCATGATCTTAAACTTACATTTACACGGGCGAAATGAGACTTGATCATGTTTGGATATGAGTTCATAATACATTTGGTTGGTAATATCATTATTATTCGTATTATACTATGTGATATTGGGGACTTGAAATTTTACAAAGACTTAAACAATAATAGTCTAAGACTTCATCTACACCCGTTTGAGTCTAGACTAAAATCTTCCTGAAATATCAGAGCGTCCACGCGAAGCGACTAAACGAGAAGAATTTGTGACATTTATGAAATAAAAATTTGTATTCAAATTATCACGAATTTCTTATATATTTATCTTTTACCCCATTTATGATATATAAAAAGAACAGACTCATTTAGTATATATCTTCTTATAATAGTGCAGAACTGTATCTCGTTTTCATGCATAAGGACGGATATGTGTTTCATTCAACATTCCAGTTTTGCACCGTGATGGGGTTGCAATCGGAAATACTACGGAAACTAGATACCAGAAACCCGAAACCTTTCAAAAGAAAATTTCATCATGTCGCGTCGACAAAACGAAGCCGCTCCATTTCAAAAGCCATTTAAGCTCTTTAGGTCGGTAGCGCCGTAGAGATCGAGGGTGGTTGCTCCTATTCCGAGACGTATTTTCAAGTGGATATTCCACTTGATATAAATGTGATATATAATTTAGATATATACTATGAAGAACTTCAAGTATATACGTACACTATATGCTTATCCAAAGTTGTAAATAAACGTGTAAACAAGCAATAAAAATTTTTCTAATGCAGACGGCAGCATGGTCTCTATTTAATTATCATTTTTTAAATTTATATTACGACGTAGTATTAAATATCCAATGTCAAGTAACAGGAAATGACAATCGAACTTTTTTGCCTAGTTACGTAAGTTTCCGGCAACACTATCAGGAATATTAAACAATCAGATCATGTTCGTACATTGTACAGTGGTTTATACCTGCCAAACATCGTGTTATATCTGTAGGAGCAAATATAGCAGTAACCGGTGATTTCGGGGAATGAATGAAGCGTGCATGATGGATGCATGATCAAAGGGTTGAATGAAGGCGAGAAAGAGAAAATGAGAGAAAACGGAGAGTGAGAGGATATGCCAGCTTAGTGTGAGTGAGAATGCAAGTGCGAATGGTTACTCGGTGGAATAATCTGTATCTGGCTCAAGAATTGCTGATATTGAATTTTCGTATTTTAATATCCACCTTGAATCTTAAATATTTTATTCGTGAAACCAATCAAAGATAAATTTAGAATTATACTTTGGATATTCAATTTGTTTGAATAATTAACGTTATATGCATAATACTTAAATTTGGGGTCATTTGAATAGCATTACTATGGGGGCTGAAATTACAGAATTTCCTGAAATAGGTAGGGCCTTTATTTAACCCTCTATTTGGGTAACGTTAGGGTTATCTTTCTCTTTTTTTTTTTTTTTTTTGATAAACTTTAGTGACAGCTTTAAAATACACATTAATTAAAATCCATTTACTTTTAATCAGGTCCACAAATAGTTCAAGCATCACCCTCAGGCACCCTAGAGGAGTTCCCACGTGGTTTGTGAGAAGAAACGGAATGAGAAGAGAAATAATAGAATTGTGGAAACTGCCGAGAAAAATTTAGATAAAAAGAACCGTGTTAGTAAAAGTTTGATCAATTTTGAGAACAAGGGTGGAAAATGACTGAATTTGAAAAAATGTAAGTCAAACATAAAAGTGTATGGAATTTTAATCACATAATCTTGATAGTATAATTATAAAAAAATTGGTGAAGTATACCTACTTGGATTTTTTTTCCTTTTTCGATTTCTAAAGCAATCTGAAATTTATTAAAATTAATTATTTTTTTCATCTCCGCACCAACCGGCTAAACTTTTTCGAAAATTCGACAAAATCACAATTTTATTGAATTAATCTATGCACATAGATCTTGAATGGACACATTGATTGACCAACGTAAATTGGACCATTACACTGAAATCGAGAATTGAAAATCAGAGTTTCAGAGATCTTTCCATTATAGTGAATCTGCCAAGAGCACGTTCCAAATACAAACTCCGAGTGAAACTGTCCCTTTGTGCTTGTAGCAGCGCAATAATGGACCACCGAAATTCAATTTTGAAATTGACAGTGAAATATAGCCAGGCAATAACGGCATTCTCAAAAATTCCTTAATCCCCGTCATACGACATTTTTGCCATAAAAAATTTGAGATAATAATCGTATTACAGCCAAACTCTTGCATTAATAAATACAATCAATTTGCAAAAGACGTATTAATTGATGTTAATCTGATTTATATACTGTAATTAAATTTAATTGGAAGATCTGTATATTACTGAATAATATAAAAAGCAGATATATAGAGAAAGTAAAATTTGTTTCTCTAAAACTCCCAATAAGAATATAGTAATACATCACGTGAATATATATATATATAATACTTTTAAGATTTAAAACGGTGATTGCACAATTACAAAAATTTGCATCTCATCGATGTATCCACAGCATCAAAAATATCTCGTGTCATAGTCCATCAGTAAAACGTGTCTATGGTGAAGATAAAGAAGAAGTAAAAGTTGGAAAAAATAAGAAAAAACAAGTAGCAAACAGTTTTCTTGTATTGAAAAATATCACGATTTCTCTCATTTTCATAGTTGGCAAATTTCATACTGACGTTTTCGCACGCACTTGCATATTCGCGCGCTCGCTCAACGAGGACGCATTCAATGGCAAATCCGATTCTGTACTTCTATTAGGTCATGTCAGCAGCAGTGCCGACACGGCTTATCCCTTTTCAGGGTAGGAAATCTCGCGGGAATATGAATTCGACCGCCGCGCATGAAAGCTGCTGCAACTCGAATTTCCTACGTAAGACTGGTTGAATCTATCGTCAATCATGGGGTGCAATTTAATTTCTTAGGGAAAGAAAGAAAAATTACAAATAAAAACAAAAAAATTCATCTTGTGTTATACTGAGTAACGGGATTAAATGGTTTTAATTAATTAATCATTCTTTTTTATTTTACAATCTGTGAATACCATTACTGATTAAGGTGGTTCCACAGTTAACGAATGTCAAGCGAAATTTTGATTTCTTAAATTTTATCTGTCTACAAATAAGGATACAGAAAAATTCGCTTTTGCTTACTGCGGATTCAGGTTTATTATAATTTGGATAATCATCGTCATCGCAACTCATATCAACCTTCATGCAGTCATCGTTGTTCGAGGGTCTCGTTAAATTTCCACCCCCTTTTTAGGACTGAGATTTTCATGGAAAAATTGCTCGCTTCGTTACGCCTGAATTCCCTTAACGAGTCGGAATTCTTGTTGTTAAAATGGAATGCGAGAGTCGTATGAAAAGCGCATAAAATGAGGAAAGTTATTGCAAAAAAATATGCACTCTGATTAAATATGTCTACGTACCTCTGTATATTTATGTATTTATGCTATTTTATGTATGCAAAAACGAAATTATTTGCAACGCACTGTATTTTCGAAAGATTTTTATTTATCTCAATAAAACAATAATTCTGTAAGAGTGTACCCGAAAATTCATCATTGCGAATCTTTGTCGTTTGCTGGAAAACCCCATTTTTCGATCACGACTAACCAATAGAAATGTAATTAAAAAGGTCGTTTTCTTCTTGTACAAATTTCAAATTTTCTGCAAAAGATGATAAGTGTGATCAATAATATACATATGTATACGGTGAAATTTGCACGCTGTTTGTCTCGCACTTTATCCATAGATCTTCTATATTTCTACGAGCATATGGAGAGAATATGTCCATGGGGAAGGTGAATTTATTTTATGGAAAATAGTTTTAAACGACATTTACCCTCATGATGGAAGGTGGATGGTTTCAACCCTAAAGTGAGATGGGTCCGTGTACCAGTTCCGATAATCTGCAATTTTCTCGCCATTATATCGAACACATGTATACAGATACATGTACACTCGCACGTACAAATACAAGTATATATCTATACAGAAATACACAGACGAAATTACCCCCAGTAGGTATAAAATATTAAAGCTACAAGGTGGAAATTTGAATTTTTATTGTTAGAACTGGCAGATGTTGCCGTCGTTCAAAATGCAATATTTATCAGGAGATTTTTGTGTGGACGAGATGATTGTTGGTTAGGAAATTTTTTTTTATCAAAATAACTCTTCTTTGTTTTTTCTTTTTTCATAGAAGATTTTCATGAAGATATCTAAAAGTTTACAAACTTAAATACCACGCGAGTCTAAAAAAGTAAGTATTTCTCCCATTGACTTTTTCTAAGAAAAAATTTATTTTAAAATGACGAACTATTTTTTAAACTGTTTCTAGTTCTTTTCTTCTTGTAAATTCGCAATTCCGATTTTTTCATCTAGTAGCAGCTACGCTTTTTCCCCAACCCATAACACCATTCCAAACTCCCTAGTGAACTTAACAAGATTGCTGGATTTACGGTGGCGTAACTCACTGCTCCGTAAGTGATGAAGTAGTTCGGTACTTTCCAGCCCTCATCCGTTTTCAACTAGGAGCCCTCAGCCCTGTCCGACATAGAACGGTACACGATCCCTTAACAACATCGCGATATTGCATTTACAAAAGAGTCACTCTTTCGATCGGTGCACTTGTAATTTTTGTTTATCTCACTTCCACAGCAATAAGCAATCACGTTTAAGATTTAAAAGAATAAACGAATCTGATTGGTCAATCCTGTCTACACCCCATACGTACAAAAGCAGTCATTGATACTTCCGTATACGTTGTATAATAAATAATTCCTGTGTCTATATATATTATACATCTTTATCCCTATAAACATCAACGCCTACGCGATCTTCTTGTTCCCGGCGACCCCTGCTTTCGAGTCGGCTTGTAATTCGACGGAAATTCTCTAGGGGCAGATTTTCAAGCTGGAGAATTCATCCCCTGCCGAAAATACACCTATTCACGAGTACAACCCAGAAGATACAGCTAAATAAATTTTCCATGGGAAAGATGAGTAAAAAAAATGGAAGTACCCTCCGACACTTTTTCCCCAGGGAAATACGTTTATCATAGCTACGGTAGCCGTACACACTTCTTGACCTGTACTTAATACATAATATATACATATATAACTTAATATATATACATGGGCTCCACATGACACGTCTTCTCATTCAAGAGGACGTCATAAGGGAAAGTGAACGTAAATTTCAGACGGTACTAATATGCATTATATCCCATCACCCTTCATGCTATACAGGTGCGTGATGAACAGTTAGGAATATTTAATTTTACGTGGTATTATAAATTGCTCGAACTCGCAATTCTTCTACATTTTTCCTTTTTTCTGAATTAATGAAGCTTCACTAATTAATTATCCTTGTATTTACGAAATAAATTTCAAATGTTATACTTTCAGGTATTTTCTAATAAGTAGAGGTTAGTAGTTACGTAGCAGCTTCAAACGTAGTATCCTAGAATGTACGGTGGTTGCTATATCTATTTCTTCGTTTTTTTTTTTTTTTTTTTTGAGAAGAAATGTACTTTCTCTACAGAGTCAGAAATTGGCAAGGATTGTAACGCAAGGGTGAAAAAGTTTCTAGAACCGGAGGGTCGCTTGGGATGAAATTTATTCCTGCAATACTCTAATACGGTGCAGTGCTGTCAACCATGATTTTCCGAATACTCGAGACTCCCTTGTAGACGTAGGGTTTTGCAGTTCAAGACTTACACGTCGCTTGCACTTTTAATATAACTTTTGACCCTATACAACCCCTTCGCTTCAACTTCTATGAGTACCTCAAAACCCATGGCTACCGGGTACAGGCTATACGCGCATGGACTGCATTCATGCACTTTATGCAGTTTCCATAATAATAACACGTGTAACAGAGAACTGCATCCCTTTCCATAAACGAAACGTAATATTACGTTCACGTAGAACACCGTTATAAAAAGAAGAAATTCGAAAAAAAAACTCTTTTGAAAAGTTTCACGTCGTGTTTTTAATTTTTTTTCAACGTGGATAACTGTAGTACAAAAATTTCAAATGCACTGTTGGTTGTGCAACCGTCGCGAAATGTGCTATGCACTACATGGAGAACAACGTTATTGGGAATATAACGTTATACCATGCAAAGCTTGCAGCTGTATTATCGCGTGTAATATTGGTGCTGAAAAAATATCTTCGTTAAAAAACCACCGACCACATGCTATTGCATGGATTTCTACGTGCAAATGCAATTGCACCATAAACCTCCACCTGGAGATGCATAAGCTATTTACGAGGGTAAGAAAAAAAAAATGGTCTCGCACCCTGGGTCACATGATAAATTTTGTGGTTCAGACATTGGCTCGTAAATTATCCGGGCAGATTAAGTCCCTAGAAAGGGACGCGGGCCAAGTAGGGAAATACCTACTATATAGAACAGATACGAAACGTTAGAAAAAGCAGCGTAAACGCGAGCTTCGCGCCGGTGTCAGAAGCAGAAAAATTTGCCCTACTCCCGCGAGCCCTGGAAGCTTCCTGAGAGGAAAAAAATTAGATTAATATACCGAGCAGGTTTTACACTTGGCAACCGTGGCGATGACGTTGTAGTGAGAAGGAACGAAGCACACACGAGACATTTCAGTTGGAATTTCGCAACGTGCTCAATGAATGAATTTACGGCTATTTTTCATGACAAATTTTTACCACGTAAAATCTCATTTCGTAAAGCGAACGTAGTACGTAGGTACGAGTGGGAATAAGATTTCAAAAAGGTCCTCTGCGTTCTTTCAGCTTCAATGGATATTATTCTTTCTATACATTTCACTTTGCCTGATACATTATACAATACTACATGGGTGGTATCTCTTAAATTCAAATGGAATTTACTACGTCACTTGAAAACTACTTGTAAACTCGCTGGTAAACAGCTGCTGTTATAAAATGTAACTTTAAATATTGAAGAGCTCAGAGAGCAAGTGACAGCTTAACGTCTGACAGTTTTCAGGAGCTGTTCCGGTGACTTTCCGACATGTTTTTGTCTCTTCAGAGATTCATGTTGATGCTGATTTCATCTCCTCCAGCTAGAAACACCCTAAAGTAAACTGATAATGAGGAAAGCCTTGCTAGGAATCTAAATTAATTAGCTCTGTTTGGATTGGCGAAATTATTCAAGGAAAAGCAGTAAATACTGAAATAACTTCGTGAAATTCTTGGGAAATTTTTTTTTTTTTTTCGTCAGTAGGTTGGTACCACTGATTTAATGGGTAATCGCATTAATTAGTTCTTTTTTGAATTCCGATGAAACAACAAGCTGTAACAATCCCGTGCAACGGATATATAACTTTTTGAAAAAGTTGTTTCTTATTCTTAAGTTAGCTATTAAAGACTATTTTTTGTATTATACAATTACCCTGAATTACGAAATTAGTGATAAGCAAAAATTGATTTTCGATTCGTTTTGTATTTGAAATTTTTACAAAATTTAAGAAACTTAATCCTTTCAGAGCTCGTCTATGCCAGATCCTCATCAACTGAAAGACCGAACGCAATTTGCGGAAATGAAGAAACAACGCGCAAGCTCGACGAGCGTGTAATTGCGCGTCCCGTTTCGTAATTGCATATACATTCGAGAATCTCACGCTTCTAGAAAAAGAAGTGGAAAAAATGTATAAAAGAAGGAAAATATAAATAAAAAAATGGAGGCACAAAAATGTAACAAGAAACAAAAGACATTCATGTGACAAAAATTCTCTCTTCTACGTGCCTGTTCTTTTTTTTTTTACTTCTACGCTATATACTTTCTTTGCACCTCAGACTCATCTCTCCACTTTAGAATTCAACGCGTCAGGACGATTTCTCGACAATATTTCTCTTTTGACAAAGGTTTCAAAAAATATGAAAATAAATTTGTATAAATAACATGGAATTATATAAGAAAAAATATTCTGAGTCTTAAAATCTCCACAAATGCTTTCGCTATTGTTAATTTCATGAAAAAATATCGCTGAGTATATATGAACATGAATATCAGAAGCATAGACGTCTTTAGCCAATATCTAGTACAGTAGAGAATGACCGCGTGTGTCAGACACATCGTCGCATAAATATGACTTATGATCGCAATTACTTTACCTGCATACGCGTATACATATAGGCGAATATACGGTGCAGATATAGATATATATGCAGTCTATAAAAGATTCTGACAAAATAGAGAAATCTCGAAAACGTGTATGCCAAAAAAAAATTATTACTAGAACAAAAGTTAGTATTCAAACAATGAAAAAATTCAGTAGCAATTGGTATCATTGTCATTACATTTGTTGGCCTCCAAGTACTGATTATTGTTCTAGCGATAAGTAGAAATTTTTCATACCGTAAAATATTATTCTTTAAAAAAAATTTAGTCAGAGGATCAATAAGGATTTTAAGAAAATTTTTTGTCAATAAAAAGAAAAAGGAATTTTCACATTTCCAATGTCATATCACCAGGGGACGGATTCTTCATTCTAAGGAAGGGTGTGGAAAATGTTCGAGGACAAACAGGGGTGAGATTGATGAACTTTTAACAGGAAACTTCTCTTCTTTTTCCTGAAGATAGCTATAGGAAACGGGATCGTACCTTCTTCCTACCTTCCACCTTCCGAAGACTCTCTAACCTTCTATCCTTCACTATTGTACCATCCTTTGGACGGCACTTCCCTTGGCCACTTAAAAAGTCTGATCCGAGACGTCGACTCTCTCTCCATCCAGTAGAAAACTGCAGACGCGCCAGATCCTGTTCCTCTACTACTACTACGACTACTACTGCGACTACAACTACTACTACTACTACAACTACCACTACTAATACTGCAATGCTGCTGCTACTATTGCCTTTACCACTACTACTGGAATACCTACTGAAGATATTTTTACTACCGCTATAAGTACTAGGCAGCAGATGCTCACTCTGTTCCTACCCTTCGACTTCCGGACTGGGGATTTTCCATGACGATTAAAGGATTTTCAAAAGCTGCGGAACTTTAACGCAGGTAAAAGCTACGTGAAAAACGTCACGTGATGAGATCAGCGATCATTTATAAATTTCTAATAATATTGAACAATGATATTCTGTTGCTTATGGAATTACTATATCCCATTAAAACTTTGGTAAGCTTAAAATATTTGTGTAACCAAATTGAGGAAATAAAACCATTATGTTGCTATTACTGTAGAGTAAGCTTTTGATAACATATGGAGAGAATTTTTCATTAATTACCGTAAAAATCACGATATTTCACAGCATATTACCTTTATTATATTTAAGTGCAACTCACGAAAATATATTAAAAAGTAAATATGATACGTCAACTTTTATTGAAGTGTACGGTAAAAATTAGGAAACTTGAAATATTTAGTGTAAAACTATAGCTTTTATCTGGTTGATTTAGAAAGTCATCTAATACAGCCGAATTATCTCGTGCGCTACATTAAATTTTACCGTGGAGTTCATTACTTTATATACCTTTGAACTAAACCAGGAAAAACATTGTGACTTTTTACATATTTTTCAAATGTATGGCTGTTGGATTTTTACACATTTAGTACGCATGAGCAATGGCAATCAGTGTGTTGTTAAGAAATTGTTGTTTAATTTATATTTTTTTGTTTTAGTTGGTCTCTGACATATGTGTAGACAATTAGAAATATAATAAGTATTTGAAAAATATAATTCAGGTTAATAAATGTAGATTTACTGAACAGCCTGAATATGATTCAACGGTAGAGATCAAATGGATGAGCTAACTTCAACTGATGCAATGCTCCTAAATAACATGATGCGTTTTGCAATAGTGTGAAAATCAATCAATTTTTAGTTATATCAATCAGATTTTTTGGGTAAAATAACGAGAAATTTTGCATTGAGTCAGAAAAATTTCACCATGGAACGCAGTAAAAATTGTAAAAATATTTACTGTATGCACCGAAAAATTAACTTGCAGCCACTGAAAATATCACGTTTTATAAGCGATAAGTAATAAAATAGTAACGATGTGCCACGATTATTTATTTCTGCGATAAATTTTATCGCGAATTTCATAGGAAAAATAAAATAAAAATTCTCTCCGTGTAGTATTATTTCATGTATAGAACCTTTCATACTCAATCGGACTATATCTCAAGACACGTGACAGGTTTAACATCAAAGAAAATCGATAAAGGTGGCGGAAAACTTTACGAAAGCTTTCAATTAAACGTCCTAGCTCTTATCTTTTCTTTTTTTTCTCTATTTGTGTCCGCGGATTTTCTTGAGATTTTGCGCTTCAACGTTTCCCAATCTTCGAGGGAGGTTTGGGAAGGCACGGCCGGTTGTACGTAGGGAAAAGGCCATGCCCTTCGTAAACTATCTTAAATAGAGAAATTAGTTGGATAAAGTCTTATGCCGTAACGGACGGTGAATTGGTGTCTCGCGAACTCGCTTCAAGCACAATAAAGCCGATTAAAAGTTTTGAAAGCCAAAATCTTTACGTAAATTACATAATCGTTCATTTCCTTCGCACAGGTCAGCCAACCAGTGTTAATGCAATTTTATCATCTTTATTTTTTTCTCCAATCACATGTGAGAATTTGATATTTTTCTTGCTCAATTTTTCTTTTTTTTTTTACAATTCTGCTTAACTTTATTACCACTGTGATTTCGACAGCAAGTCCTTTTCTTAATAACGACTGGGTCTACGCATGCCACTAAGGTAATGTGATGGTCGAATCCCGATTCCAGACATCTCAGGGAACGAACCCGGCACCTCAGATAGACTCTCTACGAGTACCAAACGACCTTGACCTCCCGCCCGTAGCCACCCTTTTCACGACGCTTCATCCTGGAGGCGAAAGACCCAAAACCCTACTGTATATTTCTATAGTACTCAACAAGTACTCACCCCGGTAGCTCCATTCTCATCGAATACTCGGGAGTCTCTTGCGGTCAGGGGAACCGGTCCAAATCCTCTCTATCGCTCACATAATAGATCTATCCTCAAGCTCCCTGCTCCCTTAATCTTCACGCCGCGATGCACGACAACTGACTTACCGCATATTTCCTTTCTTCAAATCTCCCCTCGTGAACTGCCTTTGTAAGCTGTTCGTTTGGCCCAGATGAAAAGAAACAATACAATCGCCTGGATTAAACAAATATATATCGTCAACGGAAAAGTGAAGCTTTAATTATTCGTCGATAAAAATTAGTTATAAAATTTTTTGTTTTTGCAGCTAAGAATAGAAATCTTGAATTTTACATCTTTTATATGTCAGTGTAACGACATTAGTTATGAACAAATCTAAATAATTAATAATAATGTATTTAATACCACACGTACACTTTTCGTTTGTTCACATACTGCACGGCGCTATTTATTATATTTTTCGGCTCCGAACAGGAAACTTATTCCCACTTCCGGCTAAAATGTCTAGGTAGACACTATAATTATGAAAGGTTTATCACTTTGACGACAGTTGCACTGTCTAGTCTTGTGTTGCTTGTTCATTAGTCCCTAGATATAAAATAGGTCAATTTCCGTCAATGAAGCATTGGACCAGCCTATAATTTCTACGAGTATAGTATACGTGTAGTCTATTTTTGTACAGTGTCAATAGCCACTTCCATGTTGCAGCCTACATGTAGGCGCGTACGAATAAATATTATTCTTATAAATGTTTTTCTTTCTTTTATCAAACAAAAAAAGCAAGAGAATTCTTGTTCTCGCGAGAAATTGTGAAAGTTTCTAAAAATATTGAAAATCTAATGATTTCTATTATTTCTTGTCGCTATCCTTGCATTCCGTTGTAAGGACGCCTTTATATGTAACTGCGTTTCGAGTGTCTTGACGCCTTTGAACATCCTTCGTGAAAATGGTCATGATTAGTCCAGCCAACAATGCCATGCAACAACCAATTTGGACTGCGATGTCCCCATAAGTATCCATGAGTTTTCCGAAAATCAAAACAAGTAAGATGCCGTAAATATTATTGGCAACGTTCAAGATTCCCGTAGAGATTCCTTCAGCTTCCGGATACGTATACTCCGCACACAAATCGTATCCAAGCGCCAGATATCCAGACATGAAGAATCTGTAAGAAGAAAAGGAAAAGAAAAATGAAAGGAGAAAGTGAAAACCATAAAAAATGAAATTTTCAAAAATTCTATGAAAACCAAACAGCTAACGTTCAATGCTTAAATGCGAAGAACTATGTATAATACGTTTACGAAATACGTTTCTCGTTACGTACCCAAGAAAGGACGCTGCGACATAAACCATCCATTTAATCTCGATCCATAAAGCAACAGCAAAGAATATTTGACCACACAGCGTCAAAAAATATACACTCACTGCAGTTCCTCTGCAAAAACACAAAACATAATTTTGAATTGCCAGAAGGAATAACCTTAAAGTGAATATCGGTATTATTCTCAGTTTCATTTTTTTGTTATCGATATTCACTTGAATTTATGTGTCTTGTCCAATATGATACCAAACGTGACAGCACCAAACATTCCTATTATTATTATCAACAGACCAATCCAGCCGGCATCCTTTTCTGCATTCTGAAATCAAGCAATGAAAAGAAGTAGATGAAAATGATGTATTTAAAAAAAAAGGTGAATAAACGAACAATTTCATATAAAAGCTTAGAATCGTTTTTCTGAAAAAAAATCCTACCTTCACTCCATTTCATTGTTGTTGTCTTACTCTCAAAATTTAAGCTACGGAGTATTACATACACAACAGATACCAGATTCCGCACAAAATCAGAATGCAAATTCAAAAACGCACTCGTACCTTGAAATGCAAGAGAATAATCTGATTGAGGAGCGTCGCAATCGCATTCAGAACGCCGACATTCATTCCATACGAATTGCACAGAATGAGAAACCACTTGTTCCTGAAGAGTCTCTTCATCGGCTCGACGAATCCATCCTTGTTCTCGGATCGGGTGGCCTTTTGAAGCGCGCGTGTCTGACTCGGTGGGAGCTTCGGCTCCTCCTGAAAGACTATCGTGTTTTTCTACCGTTAAAGAGACTCCTATTCACTGTACAGGGTAGTTGGCTGGTCGGGCGGATAGTTAGTCGGTAACTATTCTGCGGCATTCGTGCATCCGCGAAATGCATTCGGAAGTCGCCGATGCATTCGGTTGCAATGAAACCTGAATTCTCGCGCCGATGCACCGACGATGCAACTCGTGAAATTGGCAAAATTACTGGTGCAGTAACATTCATAATATAAGATAAGGCTTCTGGGTATCAATCTTTATTTATTCAACACAATTTGACGGTTATTTTTATAATGTTTGGCCGTCACAAATCGATAAAAATGGAAGTATTTGACATACTACATAAATTCATATTTATGTATGAGAGTCACAATTGCTTGAGTTTGACTTTCAAAGTCTTTATATATTTATATTTATACAGGATATATGCGTGCCTATGTGTATATAGAGTGAGGTAAAAAGTACGAAACAAAACTTACATATTAGAATCAATATGGTAGAGATGGTCGATATTATAGCAACTCCCCAAAATAATTTTGAAAGGTCAGCGCCGATATCATCCAAATTCTCATGGTTTCTAACCACCATAGGCGTCACTACAAAACCAAGAGCGACTCCAAGTTGGGAACCAAAAATACCTAAAGACGTGGCCGTGGACACTTCATTTGTAGCGAACCAATGCGCAGCCAGTCTACCTGGCACAGGAAGTACTACAACCTGAATAGCAAAATAAAAAAATAAAAAATTGAAATACCGAAAAAAAAAATTATTTTCATCTGTAGTAGATAGTAGCTGGAAATAATACGAATGACGATATAACAGTGTTAGAAATACCTGTGTCGTAGCTACAAACGATTGACCGATGAATGTTAACCAAAATCTGTCAGGTGCAACCGAGAAGACTTTTATCCATGTACCAATGCAATTGACGCCACATCCCAATATTACAGTCCATCTTAATCCTGCACGATCTGTCAAATGTGATGCTACGAATACTAATGGTACATAGTAGAGCATATAGATCATTGACGTCCAGTCAACTAAATCAGCCGATACTGCATAATATCTGTGGAAGGAATACATTAGCATTAATTTTTAATACGCCAGACCGCAATTCTGCGTCCATCGCAGACGATTTGTTAATCGATTATTCAAAGATCATTGATTCAATTGTCTCTATGTTTTTAACTAATTTAAATGGGTTATTTTTACGATTGACAAAGACATTTTTTTCTTTTCGGATGTTGGAAACTAGTCGACACTTTTCCTTTTTTTTAGCTTTACTACACCAGCCGACATTTCGTCAAATCATATAATTATCTTCTATTACGAATACCGTCCTTGATCGATCGATTCGTCTTGGGAATTTTTGAAAAAAAATCCTCAATCATTAATATTAATTTTATCAATTAATTTCAATTTCATGATTATTTATTGTTATTATTATCGATAAATTATTTAATTAACTTCTTTTTCATAACTTACTTCATTATGATATTAGTAACAATGGAGTATTGTATCCATTGACAGACTGTACAAGCCGCATATATGATGAAAAGCACTAACATTAACCATCTTCTGGGATACGTTTTGATTTCCGGTATATTTCCAGTTCCCTTATTCTCCTTGTTGATGATTTTTGTCAAATTTTTCTCCACGAGAGAATCATTCGCTGATTCCTGGTACGTCATTTTCTTTGTCTCAAATTATTCTTTGGTCTTTTAAACATATACCAACTTTTTGTGTTAATTTTTTATATTTTTGAAATTATCCAATTCTTTGGAAAAGCGTGCCAGCTCACTTTACAGCCATTGCCAACCCCTCAAAAAGGCAACAGTCTTCCTAAGCCTTTTCACGAGGGACACAGATTGATTTAACGGTACTTTTCCAATCTGATGTCAAACTCTACTGGAATCACAAGTGAATATCAGCAACCATTTATCTATACTCCGTTATCAGTTTACATCATTTCCCAAGAAACCTGTCGTGTTTGTAATAGGATTCGGTTAATCTCATACGGAATGACTACCTCATAAAATTACACGGTCTCTATGGCGCTTAAGTGGCTTCACTCTTTCAATACAGAAAGATGACACTTTATTTTTACAGGATAACTTCATTTTACAATGACACAAGATCTTTTCATAGCCATTTATATAATTTACACATACGATCTTCTTTCCACGATTCCAAATACGATGTAAAAATTTCTTGCAAAAATGCCTTGCTCTGGGATTTCTCAAAGACGTATGCAACTCCATGAGAAAGTGTTTTTCGATTGGACAACGATCTTTAAAAAAATTTTTAAATTATAACAAATGCAAAAACTGTTAATTGCACGCGTGGATCTTTTTTTAATTTTTAAGCAATGGACAATTTCTGCCAGCGATATACGATCAATGACTTATCCTGATATACTGGCATACGACGCAGCATGTCAAAATGAGAATTGCAGACTACCAACTGACTGGATAAAAAGAGCCAACAAGCCAATTGGATAGGGTACTCCCACATCATCCATAAAGTAGTATCTAAAAGTTAATTTAACCCTGCATGTATGGATGCGTACATACATACATACGATTGTGTACGCAGCAGGATGTGTCAAGAGGTTAAGTATGATTGCAGAAAATAGTCGGACAGGCGATAGTAGTAATTTTACTTACAGGGGATCATCAAGCCTGTCGATTACGAATTTATATGGCTCTTAATTATGTTGTAGAGAGACACGACCTTTGTATGCACATACAGCTGCTTTTTTTCACAAAATTATTTTACATTATCATATTATATCATAAGTAAAATAATATTACCTATTAAATAATGATACATATAATGCATACGTTTTACTTCAAGTAAAGTGTAATGTAAAATGAGAACCATTAAAATGGAATTTATTATACAAAACCTCAACGCCTCGCATTAATCGCTCTCGCTGCAATAATTCTTTGCAGCAAAACAAAACTCTGGGTGATATACTTATCATAAAAACATGCAAAGCATAAGATTGAAATGTACCAAGCGTCTTGTATAAACGCCACATTCTTGCAAGGACACGTTTTTTTTAAGTATTACCCGAAAAACAAAATTCTTTAGTTCTTAAAAGTATAAATCTTTCATCGATTAATTTTCAGGCAAACCATGCGTATTTAGTTATAGGAATGAAAGTGGGCGCGCTCTACCGACGTACAAAAAATCAATGAATGAATTCTGATAGCATGTTCTCTCGAAGCAATTTCTCGTTGGGCATTCAACAATCCGGGAGGGCTTTCAATTCCCTTTTATCAAAAGTTTCACCTGCCGATAAAAATATACATCGCAGGGTTGGCAAAGCCAATACCACTTGGGTGGTATTACTTTTAAAAGGGCTGGATACAGCTGCTTCTTCGTCTTCGACGATGTCATCGTGTAGAGTTTCAGCGACTTGCCCTCCCCGTGGATCAATAATGGAAGAATTTAATTTTTTTTTCACACAAGGAAGAATTAAAGATTTCAAAAATATTTCATTTAGTTGTTTCGTGAAGTTCATTGATTCTGTGCACTGTACAATGGACAAAATTGGACGTTCTTGAATTTTTTAGTCAACTGATCCACTTTTTTTTTAACAATAGTACCAAATTTTTCAGACGGCTCCTGTATTGTATATAAAAACACGGAAGGAATCATCTTTACTGATGCAGTCAGTGCTTATTGTGTCACGTAAAAAAGACTAATTTTTTAAATTTTATTTTGTCGCTAGAACGCTTTTTCCTCCTTTTTCCGCAAACGGTCTATTATATGTTAATTGATACTGATAACTGGTTTAATCAGTGTAAATTACATAATTGAGGTCAATATATGACATGAGTACTCTCGTCCATGTGAAAAATTATTCAGCAGCTGCCAAGATTTCGTCCATCGTTTCAAATCCTTTGTAGCTAACGTATTTCGTAATCTGCCACCGTCTGATCTAGTAATTTTTTTTTAATCGTTCGATCCAAGCCGAGCTGGCAGTACAGGTAAAGTTCTCCGATAAAAAGTGGAAAAGCTGTATTCAATGCCTATCATTGAAATGTTTTTATTGTTACCTAAAAACGGGTAAAATTAATTATTCGTTACATATTGTAGATATTTAATTTTGTTCTATTTGCTTTTTTAAATCATTTATATTTATAATTTACTTATTATTCCAGAAATCGTGAGAAAGTATCATGATCGATGAATTTTCATTTATCGAAATGAGTTTATCTACGTTTCACATCCTTTTCCCATCAATATGGAATCTATTTGTCATTTAAACGAGAGGCTCCTTGCGACTGCAGGCTCTTCGAGCTTAATTTGAGATGAGCTGCTGTGAGCTGCTTTGTACCATTAAGGGACACAATCAGCCGGTCCGAATTTCTCTGCCACAAATTCATCACCGTTTTTCGGTACATCCGTGTACTGCAGAGAACATAATAATGTACTTTTTTTCTTATTTCGTTTATGAAGGAAAAAAACTGATTAAATACAGAAAATCTAAATTTACCTGTGTATATTCTTTTCCTTCATCTTCGAAATCTTCATTTTGTCAAAGCTTACCAGATCGTGCTGAATAACGATTTTTCTGTTTCCAAACATTACAATTGTTTCATTGCAAGTCACCCACTTTTTCCCTTTTCTCCCCTTGCCCTATTTTTTGTTTGAATTGTTTTACCCTATACGTATCATTCCTTAATAAGTATTATTGCTTAACTTACCATATTCATTAATATTTCGTGAAAAAAATTATATGTGCCGGAATCGAATCCCAGATCAGCAGTGTATGAAGCACGAACTTTACCACTCAGCCAGGCTCGCCGGCTTGAAATTATAGTGAACGTATCAGATATAACTTTCCATAAAACGTCCATGTCGAGTTTTCTCGGAAACCCGTCCCATAAAGTCCCGTTACCCCCATATAAAGGTCATGTCCCTCAACACCATAGTTAAGAGCCATAAAAATTATTAATTAATAGATCTGATGGTCCCCTTGTTAGTGCGATTTTCGGTACCGATCAGAGCATATGAAAGTAAAACGATTAAAGTCAAATGAAAATGGAAAGTTAGCCGCCGTGCTTTTTGTCTAGTTCGGAGTAAAGTTTGTAAAGCTAAAACGTCCAACGTCATTATGATTATTGAAAGAAACAGTTGATAAAGTACCTAAGCATTGAGGATACTCACAATATTGGCGACACTAATAATGTTTGTCAGTGACCGCAAGTAACGTAGCAGGGATAACATCGGTATAGTGATGCTGCTTGGTTCAGGTAGCCTGTAGGCAGAGTCTATAGTGGAATCTTGTGACGTTAACCAAGTAATTTAATCCAAGCCAAAGTTGGCTTTGCTTGATCAAGTCTCCAGGGATATGAAGTCTTCGTTTTAGGTTCCAGGTTATGAATCGCGCCCTGAGTGATTTCTACCCTGTTCGACTCAGACCTAGGTTATACATCCTATCACAGTCTCTGTGAAGCTAACAGGATGTGAAGGTTCCGTGAACCAATTCAATTTCTCACTGGAACTTCATAAAGGCCTGTTCCCTGCTGCGAACGGTACTTTATTGAGATCGAAAGTGTCACAGAATTTTTATCAAATTTTTTTGGTAGAAGAACTTGGGTAAGTAGATGAATGGAGCAAGATAAAAACTATATTTTATTTGTAAAATATAATTTTTGTAAACAAAAATTTTAAAACGATAACAATCGATGTGCCATCTTGTAATATAATTTATATGTCGAAAAAAGGACCTTTTTCCCAGTTTTCGAAAATACGAACAGTTTTACAGTGTGCCTATGTGCGTGTATAATTTTTCTCCTCTTCAAATTAATGCAATTAAAGAAAAATAAAGATAATTTTTTTTAATTGATTACATTCTTCGCTTAAATATTAATCTTCAATATTGGGACATAAAGTTCACTTATTCATTGTAACAGATTTTCCTAAATATAAATCAACTTTCACATAATCTCAAGAGGTAAGTTGACGGAGGTAAAGTGACCAATGTGTCAACTTGGCTCTCAAAGTAAGTTTAGATTTAAAGTACAAGCTTTTCTTTAATTCTTGTGATTCTTGTAATTCTTGCTGCTGTAACTTTTAACTATACATCGTTACATAAAGAAAAAAATCAACATTTGCCCAACCATGGTGGGCAGTTACAATCAATTTTTGATGCTAAACAATAGGGACAATTATATATATAATTAAATGAGATTAAATCATGATCATTTGGTCTTACGATGATTCAATGTCGTAAATTAGGATACTAATCTACTGTTATGAACAACGTTGCCCATTGTTTCAACAATGATACCAAAATTGCTGAAGTTGATTATACTTTGACATATAAACCTGCGCAATTAGATATCTCGTTTTTTAATCCGCTAATAAAAGTATTATAACCAGGAATTTCACGATTATATTACTGATAATCCAGAAAAATCTATAACTGATAAAGACATTGAACAACTATTTGGCGCTGCTTATACGAAGGCAACTACTGTAGCAATGCATTTAAAGCTTGTGGGATTGATCCATTCACCATTTAAATTCTTAATGAAAAGGATTTTCCTTGCCTTAACTACTGTAAGAGAATATGTCGATAACGTTATATCTTCCACTTGTATTGATAATACGACACATTCTGCTTCTGCAAATAAAGCTATATTTTCCACTTTTGACTCAGGAAATCATCATTATTTGAAAGGTTTCAGTGTATTGTCTGATTCTCAATACCTAAGAACACAAAAGTATAGTCCATTT
Organism: Calameuta pallipes; assembly: GCA_030142375.1. Taxonomy (NCBI): domain Eukaryota; kingdom Metazoa; phylum Arthropoda; class Insecta; order Hymenoptera; family Cephidae; genus Calameuta; species Calameuta pallipes. Next base: position 142,774 of record JARQSW010000804.1, on the reverse strand, counting down.
CAGTTTATAACTGAAATTCTTGTTGAAACATCTATTATAATAGCACATTATATAACATATTATAATATTATGTTGTTACATATTATTTTAGAGCCCTTTTTTAAAGCTTCAGATATGATAGTTTATGAACCAACAAACAACTGTGATTAGCATTCAAAGAATGAGCACCAACAATCTTTTAAATATTGTATATAAAAGTAAATATAAGTAAATAAAGAAACAAATGTAGTACCAAAAAACATTCGTTCACATGTGAAAATTAAAGAGAAAAATCGTCGTCTTCAATAACAGGTAGTCCTGGTAAAGAAGTTTTAGGAGAGAAGTAAAGAATAAAAATAGCTAAATATAAGAAATTAGAAGAAAGAAAAGGGTAGAAAAAATTTGAGGAGGTAAAAGAAGAGGAATTTAAAGAATTAAACAAGACAGCAACAGACAAATTGAAAAAGAAGCTCAAAAGGAGAACTCTGCCTAAATTGAAATCTGCTGGAACATTGCAAAAACTGAAGATGGAAAAAAGTATTCCCCGGGGTGCTTTATACAATTTCAAGATCCACCTTTTGAAGATTGGAAACAGTGTACCATGTGTCAAAGATGGTGGCATGAAGATTGCTCCAACTTTGTGCAGCAAAAAATGTTCGTTTGTGATTGATGCGTATAGGATTAAATTATTAAAATCTTACCCCAATGCAAACGTTATCTCACCCTATGTGTAGAGGACAAACCCCAACTCGTTTAAAAAATTATAATTAACCATTGTACGTGAAACTTATTTTTAATTCTAACCTACGAAAAATCTTCAGTATCTTTTTTAAGTTACCCTCAATTCAGCAAATTATTTTCTATGTAGAATATCTTATTATAGCAGAAGAAATTTCAACGTAGTCAACTTACCCCAAGCTTCCCTACTAAAATCCTTACACCAGCACCTCATCAGGGTGTTTTGATTAATACTTGAGAAAGGGTAAATGGTACAGTCCACCCCTTTCACGGTCGCATTCACATTTCTACTCGGTTAGGTTTCAACATACCAGGACTTAGTCTTGTAATACTTTTAAGAGAATTTGACCTGATTTAACATTCCTTTTTAATAAGATTAAGTCATTTTGGAAAACTTTTTTTCGATTATTTATTGTTATCATTTTACACCCTTGTTTCTGGACATGTTCAAATTTTATTTTTGGCAATTGATACTGATTTTTTATTTCTTTTTGAATTGCGTGTTAGTGACATCAGCATTGATGTTAATTGTAAATGTGGAAATATCCAACAATACTTTCACACAGAAACAAAGTTTGTGTACCCGATTGTTTAAAATATTGATATCTGTATTATATTTGTAAATTCCGTGCAAGTTCAGTTATATCTGTTTAAAATCTATGCGTTCTTATCAGTTGACTTCCAGCTGTTCTTAATGGTATGCGAAGGAGCGGTTATGGTAAAATAAGTCAGGAATGGTATTAAAGGATAATAAGATTATATTTCGCGAAGGTATTTGCTGTAGTCGGTTGCTCGACTTACCCAAATGGCCGCCGTCCTAGACTGAATCCGGATTACACGTGTAATCTCCGACGAATCAATTAAGCGACAAGTGGTCCTATGGGATCCCAATGTGAACCAGACTGTAACCAGCAACACCAGAAGCATCGAATTTCTCAAATTTGTAGTTTCCTCTTGTCTGATTGCAAACAGACTGATCGACATTATGTTCCTATGGGACAAGTACTTTAATTCAATAAGCATCCCTAAAACCAGAACGAGAGTTTAGTCATATATTGAATAATTAAATTTCTCGTTCCATTTCACCCATGTGTCATTAGACATTATAAGAGACACCATGAGATATGTTTAAAATGGCGCATATAGCAAATCATTACAATAGTTCGAAATTCAAAAGCAACAACACGGAATAGGTATGAACCTAAAGGTACTTCTAGGTTAATTAACCCCATGTCCCATTCGCCATAGAATTTCCATGAGGTTCATCCTAGCGGAGACACACATTCGCCATAGCCCCAGGACAATGGGTACATTCGGACATAAATTGGTGGTTGGGTCCTTTGGAGCCAGGACATTTGTTGCCTGTGGGGTATGTCTATTGTATTGCCCGGCGTGTAGTCTGACTAGGACGAGGAAGATTCCACTTTCCATCCCTATAAAACGAGCTGGAACCGGGAACCACTAGACATAGGAATATCTGCGTGCAGATATGTCTACGTATACATCCCTGTACTATGAGGTTGACTTAACCCTCATGAAAACCTAACACATACATATACCAGGCACTCGCATGTATTGGATTTCCAATAATTCGATTTTAAGGAAGGAGATTCCTGCTTACCCTTCTACCTCCCTAAGGCAGGACTAACTGCTCGCTAATTATCCATGGATAAATTATCTACAGGGATAAAGAGCTAATAGAAGGTGAAAGTTAAAGGAGTCCAACGTTCCAAAGTGGCAAGTGTTAAGTGAGAGCTGCGAATTAGCTTATTTTGTATACTTTATGTTAGGGTGGAACATCCCTTAAATGAATAAGTTTATTTTTGTTTTTTAATATTAAAAAATCGAAAAATTGTTCGAAAACAAAAATTTTTTATTTTACCCAAGTTTTATTACTCAGAACTACTAACCTTAATTAATAGGGTTGCTTCGATCGATAATTACTCTTACCCTAATGCCAATTACGAAGCTTCTGTACCTACACTACTTACTCGTCTTCGATAATTTTTCAATATTTTTTCTCCATCCACGAAACCATTTCTCGAGCTTCTGGCACTGCTGGTTCTTCTCCCTGTATAAGGAGGTCGCTCTCAACTGGTCCAGGGGATGAGAATGGTTATAAATCATTGGGTCGAGCGAAATTCACCGATGTATCCTTGGCGCGGCTAGAGGGATTTTTCACGATTTCCGCCGGGTCCTAGGGAGTTTTCGAGACTCTCGAAGCTACGTTCGAGAGATGAGTAGAGGGGTTGGTTCGGGCGAGGACGGTGTGGCGGGATATGCTTCACGTCAAAATAAAGGAAATATTAAATTCCATTCGCTGGCACTACCGTGGCCAATTCATAATATCCTGGCGTCGTGAGGCAGGCGGATTTATTTTCCGTTCCCAACACCGAGATTACAGACGCTGACATCACTCCCGAATTTAACCGATAACGTTATCACCTCTTCACCCTTCGCGATATCGCGTCAAGGAAGACTGATACTAATAATGTCTTTATTTAAAGATGAAAAAAAATCTATTTATCTATGACAGCAATCACTAATATATTTCGATGGTATATATTTTCGAGAAAATTGATAAGGGGAAGATAACAAATTTGGTTATGAAATTTCGTAACAGTATTTTTTTTATACATACGATTGAGGGAAAAAAGAGTAAACGAATACCGGAAATGAGAAATGCAGTGCTTGCAGACAGGGTTAAACAAAGTGAACGTGTGGGTATTAAAAAAAGAAAGACAGTTAGATAAAAGATAAGGGTGGCTGAACACCCCCAGCGATGGTAAGACCAACCACAAAATTGTGTTTTGTAAATCGAATGCTCGTCTCGTGGGAACGTAAATGGGGATGGCATTTCCACCCTGTGTTAAAGCAACCCTCTCACATTTAAAGCAATCCCCAATGCCGTCGCGTCTTTCTACTACCCTCTTTGGATAAACTGATCTGATTTTTCCCCCTTTTTTCATCCCCTATCGCCAACAGCCAGCCATCCTAGCCTGCGGAATTAAATTGCAGGTGTATCGCTCAACGTCGCGTCGTTTCACCGGTATGAATATTAAATAATTTTTTTCAAATCACGAACCTTTCACGATTTTTCAAATCGTAACAAAGTCGTTATACGGCCAGTAGCTAATTATTAAAATAATTACAATGAATATATCCAAAAAATATGTAACAGTTTTAATATCAACATCGATCACAATGATTGAGAAAAGCTTGTTTATTAATTTTGAAACGGTTTTTTAAATATACTATAACGTTAATCATTCGCCTTCATGGAGTTTCAAAAATATATATTTCTTTTTATATAAATTAACAAAATAGACAATTGTATCTCCCATTTGGTTTCGCAATGTTTATTCACCATGTATGCTTTATACATATGTGTATGTATATTCATCCGTGCCCATTATGTTTCGTACCTAACCATGCGTATATACATGCACCAATACTCAACGGAATTCATGTAAACTCCCGGAAAATGTATTGCCTAATTCGTAAAAGCCAGCTAGTCGGCAACTCTCGTGTAAGCTCACGTGAATTCGCACAAATCATAAAAATCGACGATTCAAAATGGATTCGACATAACACCGATGCACACAGGTTAAAGATTAGTTACGTCAGTTTCTAAATAAATGGAATATAAAACACAAGAGTATGAGATAAAACCATTTTCAAAAATCTTAAAAATGCCTTCGAATTGTGATACAAATATTTGTTTAGAAAAAATACAAAAAAAAATATATTGCGTTACGAGTCTTGTAATTTTATTATTTTGCAAAAAACTTGTTTATCGAAAAACATTTTTTTTAACGAAATTACAATAATATTGGAAAATCTTAAAAATACCCGACAGCGCTATCAAGTTTAACAAGATGCGTCGCGCTATGGTCTATTGATAAATTCTGAAAGCGTGTAGGTACCGCGCTTGGTTACATCGTGAAGTTTTCCTACAGCCCCATGAGATACATACATACAGTCAATACCGACAGGGTTGTTTTTAGTGAGGGTGAAGAATGAAAAGAAGTGATAAACGAGGTCCGTTTAAGTAGTCAAGGTGTCAAGGTAAAAAAAAGCTGCAAGTCCAAGGAACCGAGTGACTCTTGGGGGCGCGATGAGGGCACGAAGGGTTGGTGGGGCGTGTAAGGGAACTGTCGCTGAGAGGGTGGAAATGGTTGAGAGATCGAAAGGATGTAAAAAGCCTTCGGGGTACGTGGGCTGCAATAAAGCCTAGAAAAGTCTGGTGCCATCTTTTTTATCTAGTAAAGCTCAACTTCTGACTTCACCCCCCAAGGACCCGAGACAGAAGGGTTGCTACCCCTTCGTACTACTACTATTGCCACTACTACTATCTATCTATCTACCATATACCGTTGTCAATACTGTCTCACTAAACAATGTATTCCCATACAATACTGGCAGTACACACACACACACACAAATATCTACATATGAAATAAAACACTGCCGAGATAAGCTAATATATTTCAGAGACAGATCAGGTTCAAAAAGGTAGTGGAGGGTTGGCTTTTGATAACGTGACCTAGAAGCAAACCCTTTTGAACTTCCAGTATAACCTCCCCTACCCAACAGAATAAGTCACTACAAACCAGTACTCCATTTTTTTCGTTCAAACTTCATGACTAAAGAGGGTTTCCTTATCAAAAAGCAAGTACTTTTTGAATTTTAAAAAAAATTCATTTTCTTTTCATAACCATAAACCCCTGTTTTCTGGAAACCGAAAAATTGAAGTACCCATTGAATATTTAGGCTCTACGTAATTGTGTCGATCCTATTGCATTTACTTGTAGGGGCTGTACGCTGCTGATTTTGAGCGACCCCGTGTTACGCCATGTATACTAGCATTTACGCCGCAGGGATTAATTCGCGCTAAACAACTACAGCGCAATCTGTTCATTCTACGTCGATTTCCATACTATGAACCGAACGAGGTCTTTTTTACTCCAACCAATCTGTAAACAAGAGTCGCAAATGCATACAGATAATTCTGGTCGTCGATGTAGATTCACGTACGATGATCGAATGTATTATATCATTTTGCAAACATACTCTAGTATATAACCGTAACGTGATAAAAAAAAAGCTGTTTGATAATCCGATCCCATCCTCACTCGCAATCAAAACAGTATTTCTATTTGGTTAATTGAAATACATTTTATCTAATCTATATCTATCTGTTGTGACTTCAAAGCACTTTTATAACACGTATCGTAGACTAGTTTGAATATACAGCTTGTACAGTGTCATTCGGGACAAATGTACCCAATTTCGAAAAAAGGACTATTGTACATCAAATGTACTGGTTAATTATTGAATTTCAATTTTGTTTGCTATTACGTATATTCTATTGCATAACAGAAAAGAGTTAATTTTTTAATAATCCATTGAGTATATGATTATATGGAAAACTAGACTCGGTACAGTTATACGTTACCCAGCTTATGCAGAAAAGATTACTGCACTGGACCATATACAGGAGAACAGTCACCCAAATGCTTAATCCCATAATGCATGCATTTTTTAATCGTAAATTGAAACAACCGACCAAATAAGTAGCAAACATTCAAATAATAGAGTGGACCATTAGTGCATTTCCTGGATCATCCGTAATAATACTGCACCCAAGTATACCGAATAGGCAATTTGGCAGCTGGTAGACTTTTCATTTTTTTTGTAAATAATTTACTACGCCAATGATACGAGCACGTATCTGTTCGTGCATATTTACACACCGAATGACCCAGTTGAGAATCTTTGCGCCAGTTGTGGTGACTACTTCTAGATCATCCGGTACATTCAGTTACGTTGCAAAAGACTCTCGGATAATGCTCTCCATCATTCATCGTTCGGACTGAGTAGAAGTATGAAATAAAATGAATGCGTATAATCGACGCTAGTGACTAAAAAAACTCACTCCTGCGGTCGGTGTTTCCGGAGTCAGAAAATGATCGTTTACGAAATGATCTGCCATTCATCCATAATGCCGTTTTTTTATGAATGACCAGCAAATGGTGCGTCTATATAGTGCCGCTTTGTTACCGACCGAGCTATATATCTCATCTAGCAATTCTCAATGTCCAATAAAAGGGATTAGCAAAGATCTACGACGAAACATACAGCATCACTGAGGACCTGGAGGATCAACTCCATTAGCGTCCAGGGGATCCCTAAAATCACATATAACGCTATAGGACCGCGTTGAGGCTATTTGAAATTGCTACCCGAATTTCCCGTTGTTGATGGGAATGATTATAATATGGAATAGAAATGACAGGATCTTTTATATTCGTACCGACCGTTTATGCCGAAGCTTCAAAGGGAAATTCATCAGAGAGTAGAGCAGGCCTTGATTATATTTTTTACAATGCGACCATGTCGATAAAAAGATTGATGGGAATCATTATTTCATTTCTAATATGGTGCTCGAAATTTAGTGAAAAATCTTGGAATTTATACGCGTGCAAGATTAATCTTTTTTCGATTCTTCATAATTTTCCATGACGGAGGAAAGAAATATTATTGATAATTTAGGATGGACGCTAACCCCTATGTCTTTCGGATCTACTGTTTGTCGAATGTGTTCTTGAAGTCTAATCAGTACCTAATCAGTAACAGTAAATCATTTTTTATGAATTACCGATAATCATGCTGTGCTTATAAACAATACAATCTTTTATTTTTATTACTTCTGCTCTGATAATATTGCCTATTCATTTGTTTATATATGTATAAGCATGTGATATATAATAAATATATATATTAATATAATGTTAATTAATCCAGATAGCATACATGTCTAGAAGACTTCCACCGGAGGTCTCTCTTCGGAGCTTTTTAAAATTTTAAAGCCTTAAGTCTCTTAGACATCTTGCAGAAATTCTTATGAAATGACACGTCTTCGCTAAATGACTTGAGAAATCTCTTCTACGTCTTTCTGGAGTTTCATAGACGTCTGTAAAGATTTCATTGATATCCTAAAGGCGTCTTGTAAACAGTTCTGTGTTATCTGAGTAATGAATTCCTTGAATATTTTCTCTGGAATGACATTCTTACCTTGTTATTTATGGAATTTCTAATACTTTTAATAAATATTAGAAAAATGCGATCGTACGTTCATTTTATTTTTCAGAGATTTAAACTTTAATTTTAGATTTAATTTTACATGAAATTACGAGCCCCAAAATAAACTTTAAAGGTGGGAAACTGATCAATTAAAAACTACCAACTAAATGTATTCCTGTCCACTTAATTTTTTTTTATTTACTCGTCACTTTGACATAGACAAATTTTGGTTTGTTAATCTATTACTTATTAACATTGATTATAATAAACATTATTCTTCGTTCCACTCATTAAACTCACAAAAGAAGCATTCAGGGTTAAATTCAATTAACGAGAGTAGAGGGAGTTGGTGAAAGTCGCATCCCCCCTTGCCTGTCACTCATTCTCTCACTCCCTAGCTTTAGCCACAAGAAATAATAATCTCTCTTGTTCGAAGTCTGAACCTAATAAGACGTCAGCTCTCGTTTGTGGTTCAAAACTTAAAAATTTTCACGCTAGATGTACATACTTCTCAAAGGGAATACTGTCAACGTCCTTAAAGTTATAAGTGCAATAGGTACATAAGACAAGTACAACAAAGATTTCTTTCAGTAAAATTAAAAAAGTTTGCAACTTAAAATTCATAAGTTATAACTATAGATTATTATTATTTTTAACAGTCCTATATTTCTAGGACCACTGGCCATGCAATTGGTTCAGTGCTGTGATATACTACCGATAACCTTCGGATCACAATCCTGAAAGAAAAAGTTGAAAACCCTCAGGTCCCCATATGATCAACTAGTTTTTCCATGTCATAGCCATGACTAACCTTACTCAAAAAGCTCGTATTTCAAGTATATTGATCTATTTGAGTATTGCTACTTTGGGCACTATGTGTGAGTTTCAAACTTCATTTCCCTTTTGTTAGCATATTTTAAGTTGGTTCCTCATTTGTAAGTGCGACTACTCAAGAAAATCCTGCCTCTGGGTACTCATATACATACGTCACAAGAGCAAACTTTACCAAATGTGGCATTTCTGATTAATTAAATAGAGTATGGTGATAATAATTGAAATCCTAGTAGAATTCCATTATGAAAATTAAAGATCCGTCGTAATCCTGGATAGATCTGGACCTGCCCAGTGGAGACCTTAGACAAGCTTTGGAGTTGCCAAATCAAAATGTTGTTGCTTCGTTGTATCTTTATACGCTCCATAATATCTCGATTGTACCTCTAAGTTCTAAAAGAAGCCTATATTGCTTCTTCTCAACCCCGTAAAGGTTAAAGAATTCTTTCTCATTATAATTTTTCCAAAAGTCGATTTTTTTACCTATTCAAATAGTACAACATCTTAATTATACTGTGTTCAAATATTTCGACGAAATTCGTAACAATTAAAATTCTACAATCATAAAATTGATCAAAGATCGGACGGTAGGTAGGAACAGTATGCAAATATAATAACGACAACCTTCGTTCTCGGTGTTTATAAAATAATTTTTTCAGTCTCCTACTTTATTGTTAAACATTGATGTGAAATTTATTTGAAAAATGTACATATATGTATGTACATGGTAGCCTTACAATGCAGTTTAATGATATCAATAAGAATTATGAGAAACTTTAATAAATAAATAAAATCATACTTGAATAAAATTAATAAAAATGAATCAATAACAAGAAGCTAATTTAATTTGTAAATAATCATTAATCGGCTAATTATTCCTAACTACGTAATGTATATGTAAAACGAATATTATATACTAAATAGGAGGATGCAGCCTAAATGAACTGGGGATAATGGACGATCAAAGTTATGCAGTAAAGACGGAGCACAATACTTGGATGGGTGACCCCTTTGAGTTACCCTAAAGGAATTAATTGGCAATTACGAGAAATGCGTTCATTTTTTTTCCGATTCATTACCTGATTCACGGGGCTCCTACGAGGTCATCTTTCGAACCTCCAAATGGAAGATATGGAAATATGTGCCTCATTTAACGGAGGATTTTCTTTTTTTTGGGTGGATATTTTCTTTTTATTTATGGTATTTTATTCTTTAGGGTTTTAAGAATGTGTGTAATAAATTGCATGTCGAAATTCGTAGAATTGGCCAAGTTATAAAATATTAACCGACTCGAGGGGCAGATGAATGTCGTGTCGTGTCCTTCCTGTATTAGATCCTGATGTGTTGCTTGGTCTAATTGGAACGAATTGAAGTTGCTCGACTAGACTTCAAGCTCCGTGTTAAATGCCCACCCAGTACGTTCAATGATATTTGAATTCAATTTTCTTGTTTTTCACATCCTCTCTTAGCAGAGTATCTATTTTCCGGTTTGGTGGGAGATTGGAATTTGTTCTGATTTTTCTCCTAAAATGATCTTGTGCACTGAGCAATGGCTGATCCAAAGTTGAGTTATTTATCCATCTCGATCAACCACCTTACACTACCTTTACCTGCTGCTTCAGTTGCTGTTTTATCTTTCCTCCATTGTCAATGGATTCACTCGTCATACTTACTGATTAGATAACATAATCTCAGTTGATAACTGTTTTTGTTACTAATGATTCTTTATTCCCTCCGAACCCTTAATTATATAGAGGCAGGTAATTACAAAGTAAATCAATTTACAACCATCTAGGTAATACTCTTTTATAACCCACTGTGTCTTATGATACTCGTCGAATCCATCTACAAATAAAATGAATGAAACATTTCAGGACTGATAATTTACTAAAAATTATGCAATCTGGTAAGAATTTCTGGTATAATCCAAAATATATCGTGACACTAATCTTGACTTGTTTTCGGTTTGCAGCTCAGCAGGGATATGATAATGAGGCTTAAAAATATTGCAGTACTAAATAGATAAGAGACATGGAAACTCTCCATAACCTATCAAGCCCCACAATGTAACTTAAATGTGTCTATTTTGATCTACTTTTTTTTATCAATGTCAGTTAGAATGTCATTCAACTAAGTATTTAATCTTTCTTATCTAATCGTAGTAGCCCGTAACATAATTCACATAATTCACATGGAGTACAAGGGCATGTGTTGCATGAATACATTATATGCCGATATACGTCGACTAGCTCTCTTGATTCGATATCACTGTAATTGGAAACTCAATGAAATATGTTCAATTAGTCAATTGGAAGTTAGATTTGGAATCGCAACTCCCAGACTAATTTCTATCATATCTGATGAACAACTGCAATACTCGGATTTTCTATTACACGCTTCGAATAGATTTTGATCTAATCACTGATCATTAGAATTTAGTAAATGGACACGTTTTTCAGGTATAATCCTTGATTGGTAAAACAATGTATAAACAGCTGCAGCTCGTCTGCTGCCTTTGAAGCAACGATTTGTTCTGCCATTTATTTTTTCTTCTCAATAATTGTATTAGTACATAGTGCTTTAGGGTAATTTCATTTTATAAATAAAGATAATCGTATTCTTCAATCTCGTTCATCCCCCTGTACCACACTGATTGCATTTCCCTTTGGATCGATATGCGGTAGAGCCTAGTGCAGTTACGAAAGTAGAGTAATTCAACACATATCGTTTACACCACCATTTTCTGTACTGACACATGAAGGATTTTGAATTTTTTTGTTTTGTTTTGTAACCTGATTTTACATCGTCCAATTGTATGATTCCGACATTCGGTTGTACACGTGAAAATTGAATCGTTTTTTGTAAAAAAAAAGGTTGTTATTCTTTCGCATACTAACAACGCAAAATTCGTATGATTTTACGTGGTTATAAAAAAAGGCATGAAGTAAAAACGTTTCGGAATGATTTAAAAAGTCTTTTTCTTCTTTATTCCATAAATCGGATATCGAAACTGCCAATACTTTTCTGAATTTCCGAGATTTTCTTCTAGCCCGATATGATAGAAAGAATTCAAGAGAGTATCGTGTAATCGTAATATTTTCTTATATGTTATAGATATGAAATATACATTTGGTACTTATTTCTCTTCACTCGAAATCCTAGATCGATATCAGAAAATTGTAACGTTTCTCGAACTGTACCATTCTTCGTTCTTTTCTAAGAGCGCCGACGGGGAATGCACACATGACGTGACGCCATACGATATGTTTATAGGATTTTCAAACGAATACCCAATTTGTAGGAAATTTTTCTTTCTTCGAGTGGTGCCTCGCGCATATGCTATTGTCGTCTGAACCCCACAAGGGCTGTACTATGGCCTACCCAAGAATTTTATTGAAGGTTCCACACGATATAGTTATACGCCTACCAAACCATGTAAATAGATGAATGTCGGTACAACATACATTATAAAAAGAAATCCCGAAGTCTGGTACAGGTCGAAAAAGAAGAATAAGCGATGATGAAGATTGTAAAAAAAAGTCTGGAACCAAGAAAAAAAATTCATACGTTGACTATTTTAGGTTAACAAAACCGTCCCTACATTAACAATTCCTTTCTTTCATGTATGCCGGACTGAGAAACATAAATCTCGCTAACGCAAACTGAACGTTATATAAATGGTTACCAGAGAGACGTTCAAAGTCAGTGTCTTTTGAGGAGGTATGACTATGAAGATAAATTTAACTGACCGATATCAAATTTTCTTATGTTCTTGGCAGGTACATAATCTTTGTGCGTGCCAAGTTTCTAAAAGGTCGATCGTCCCGTTTCTGAGATATACGCAGTGAAAATAAGCTAAATGGCGCAATACAGATATACTTGTGTTAAATTGACGTCATCGATTTCGACGTCCGAACGGTAAAGATTCATGAGATTTTTGTACGATCATTATTTCACATTAAAAATGACAACGGCAGTTTCAATAAAAATAGTTGAAATTATTTTATCACTTTTTCACGACTATTTTTAAACAATTATTAAAATTAAAATTATAAAATTAATAAATCTCTCATCTTCGGCTTGGTTCAATGATTAAATGTCATGTCACATATATTTTTGAGAGTGACATTATGCTGCTTATTCGCGAACGGAAAAAAAACTACTTTATGTAGGAAACCGTCGTACCGCCTTAATCGAAATATTGACATCAAAGGAGCCGACGAAATTGGGTCTTTTTGAAAGCTCGAAGGTGACGTATCTAAATATATGTATAATATCAGCACTCGGATCAAGTTTCCCAAATTAATCACGCTAAAGGTATTTCATAGGCAGTAAGAAAAATCATTAAAAAAATCATAGCCAACGATACGGATAAAAAGTATGGATCAAAAATACAAGCAGGAGCTTTAAATGAAATATTACAATCGCGTATAATTTACAGCACCAAAAATTTCATAGATTTACATTTCGAGAGATTTAGATTGTTGACCTTCTTCTCTTCTTCTACTTATTCCTTATATATATATAGGTTAGCCAGCCAAGAAGATGGTTAAGGAAAAATACAAATTCCAGTAGCTATAAGCTCTTTTCCACCCTCTCATACGACAGCAAACCTTATGTAAGAGATGGCCTGCTTCTCACTCTTACCATACACGTGTGTATATATACCCACCTAGCAACCAACCCCTTATATTCCTCTTTTGCCCATCCCTCCACATCCGGTTGGGAACAGCCTGCTCTGGAGAATCCTTGGAAGCGTTATTACGTGCAGGCTGCCGCTATCCAGCCAACCCCCCAACCCCAGACGCACTATATTAAACACTGGTTATTATCTGCTTGAGAATTACGTGATCGCCACCTGGCAATTTATCCTTAGGTTCTCAAATTAACGACCATCGAAAATTCAAACGTATAATAAAGCTTTCTTTGTCGCTTTTCATTGATCATTCTTCGTGAATGCAAAGATTGGCAATAGACGTGTTTATAAAGGGTGCAAAAAATTGTCCATTCTAGGTACATAGAACTTTTTCAAAAATAGACAAATGTGATTTTCGTAGCAGCGATAGTACCAGGGCTACAGGTTACGTGTCGATTACTCCGGCTTAAGGGGGTTGATGGGGGGGGGGGGGGGTAATCTTGTTCGATTGGTGAATACTGAGCATCATCAAAGTTAGTTTTGTCCCAGAGTATATCTGGTATGGACACTTGATACTACAATGGCACTACCGATACTGGATCTAGTACTAGTATCACTGATATGGCAAGGAGTTACGTCGTCTCTGACGAAAAGTAAACGAATGGTACCGGTACGTACCTAGATAGACATGCAGCTTAAAGAAAGCGCGAAAAGTGCCAGACAAACATGGCCGTGACGTCTATTTATGACCGAGATAAAAAAAATTACGCTGTCTCTTGACTCTCCTAGTTCTCGTATTATTCGCCTCGCGTATTTCTCATCCTTTATTTCGGTAGTCTGAAAATTCGTAAAATCCTAGTACGCGAATCGTAGCACGGCTATCGAATATTCCAACGATACGCAGGGTGTATTTTACCTCCGTCCCGACCCCCACTCCAAACCAGTCAAAGGAAATAAACCAAGGGATTAAAGTTATAGAGATATTCCTGTGACCGCACTTTGGCGATTACGACTAAATCCTCTTAACCGTTGGATGATCAAACTTCTCGTAGAACATCGAAATTCCAAAAATTAATATTATATTTGATACTGTGGATAATTATTTTGCATAAGTAAATACAACAATTTATTGTCTTTTTTCATTTCTTTTTGGATAAATTTCTTATATTAGGTCAATAGCTTACTATGTAGTTGAAAAATATATTTCAAAATAAATGAAATTTGCAGAATTACCTTAGTGACGCCATCCTCGACTTGAAAATGTCGTCAAAGATCCTGTCGACTTCTGTCAATCGTGAATGGCCCGAGGCCATATACGAATTCGACAAAATTCGGGTGGGTATGCAAGGCCTTTCGCGATAGTAGAGAATGAATTTCCGGTGGCAAAGATTTATTTCCGGTTAACGCTCGAAACAGGATGTCGTCCTCTTTACTTCCTGAGATTCGTCTTCAGAAATCGTCTCGCCCTGAGGCCCATTTGGGGTCGCATCTTTTTTTTCATCCACCCTGAATTCACTGGTACTCTACCGGGACACTTCATTATCGTTCCCGGAAAACATGGCGACGTACTTTTCGTGCTTGATGATTGCACGGATATTGATATGGAATAAAAAAATATAAGTGAAGAGCATACTCCGTGTAAAATAATTTTTTCATTTGATACCATGAAAATGTTTGTTACATAAAATTCAAAATCAAAACTATATCTTTAATAATGCAGTAAAATATTTAATAGTGAATTTTAAAGTTTAAAAATGTTCATGTAACGAAACCTTGTATTTATAGCGTTAATATTCGTTTTATACGAAGATATGAAATTTTACTAACAATAAGTCAATTTCTCGTCATGTACTTTCTCTAACGAAATTACCTTACCTTACCTATATTATATATGATACGCGGCAAAAGGCTATGTATACTAAATGTGCCATCCGTTTGTATAGGATGTATGTACACGTTGTTTAGAATCTGCATTTAACGTAAAGACAAAATTAAGTTTAAGACGATGTTTATACACGTTTTTGCTCTTGTACTCTGACGTTACTAGAAAGAATTGAATCGTCGTGACTGTTGACGCAGTTGCAGATACCACCATAACCACAAACAATATAATTCCCCTCGATATATGAAAATTTAAAAATATTAAATACCGATTATAACATATAATACAAAAACTGTCATATTTTCAATAATTTCGTAGAATCCATAAAACGTGTATTACGAAATTAAATAAAGTCAATAGTTGTCTTAATTCCAATAATTGTTATAGCTGCATCGATATACAGTTACATAGTGACGATCCCAACTGTCATATTAGTACTAATAACTCCGAAAAGCACATGACGTCCAAAAGACGTCGTTAAGTCGTCTAATGGGAAAAAGTCATATCTGAGGTGTATACATTATGTGGATGGCACTTGAATATATAGATTGTGATATAGCATGAATACTTAACGGTACAATTATATAACAATAGCGGTAATATTAATAACGATAGTTTTATTTGTGCTGCATATTTCGATATAACAATTGATGCGTGTCGAATGCCAAATGATTCCTCATAGATGATTTGATATTTGATGTCGCATGCTATTCGGAATATATTAACAGCGTCATAGGAGAAATCGATAACCGTGTTTGCAACATCTCTCGATGTTCCTTTTTGTTTATGACGAAGTATTTGGTGTTAGGCTATTTTGTTTACGTATTGGCTATTTTGGGGAATTGTGGCTCTTTTGGGGTCTGTTCTAAAAGAATTTTCAGCGTAACAGCTGTTTTGAGAGCCATAAAGCGGGGTATCACACCAAATTTGTTTAATTTTTTTTTAATGTTAGACACCCGGAATTGTGATGGGGTTAGAAAATATTTCATTAGGTTAGAATGGAATAGAATTCCAATGCTTTGATATCCCAAGGTAATAGACTTTTTTACCCATCAGTTCGCTCTTGTGAATGCCCCTTTATGTTTCCTATCCTCAAACCATACGGTCGACGAGTTTATACATTATTACATACACAAATATAGAATTATTATCATAAAATTGATTGATACATGGTTATAGAAACGGATAAAAAATAAATTCATGGCTACGTACAACAACGAAAAGCGATGTGCTAATCGAAGTCTTTATAAAAAAAAAAATTATATTATTAATTAAGATCGACCAAGTCTTTTGAAATATTACAAGTTCAAGAAAGTTATGTAAAGCGCTATAACGATGAACATGAGAAATATTAACGCTAAGGATGTGGACTAAAGTTGAAAGTTTCTTGCAAATTCGAAATGACACATGACATTTGCAAGCAGTGAGGCCACTATTAAATGCTACGGCTTTCTCGACAATAGGGACCCTAACTCAATCTTGCCAACAGACATTTCCAAGAATGTTGAAGGGCTTAAAAGGGCAACCGACGATAAATGGGGAATATTAAGGCGCTAATGATGTATAATTCGCAGGGCTTTCTCCCTTTTCATTGACACAGTTGGTAAGTACATCTCTCCAGCCCATAAAACTGAACAGCTGGTTAAGATATCCAGTTTGTCTAATACTCAGCAAACAAGGCCCATTCGATCAACCAGTTTCTCCATCACTGCGATTAATTTATCAAACATTGAACTACGATCGATTTGTTTGATCCTTCGAAGACTTAGAACGGCTATCAGTTACTGTGTCAATTTGCTGCGCGAGATACCCAATACATAAATATATAGAGATAATATTAATTTTATTATCTTCAAATGATCCAAGTAAACGAGGTAGTCTGCAGTCGACATAATTAACTAATTAATATGTGTTTCCATTAAACATACATTTTTTACAAATTTGCATGACCATTATCATCAAACCGGAAGCACTGGTCGTCTAGAAAGTTAGTATGCCATTCATATTCGTATCTCAATATCTCTTACATATTTCAACTTGTTCCGTTCTGCAATTCAATGGAAATTTTGGATAGGAATTTTTGTCGCAGCATCCAAGCACATAGATAATTCCATTTTTGGGATAATGATTGCACAAAAGACTCCAGCATCTTCCACACGTCGATACCTAAGAATGAGTTAATTGCATAAATAGTGAGGTTCTACGATACCTAGGTGAATATCCAATTAAACAACTGCTAGTTAGTCATTATAGGAGTTAAGTCAGTCAGGCAGTAAGCCAACTATATCCAGCTAAGGAGTCAGTATATGTATGTATGACAGGAAGCCAGTCTGAGGTAAGTTCGAACTGCAAACTCAGGAAGTCTCTAGTAGTTTCGCTAATGACATAACCTTACCGAGACAAAAGGGCGATGTCTGACTGTCTTGATTCGACGAGTACAATACGAAAAGTTGGCAACCTTGCTTAGACCCCGAATTATATACGTGCATGACTTCTAGTATATCTGCGCTAGTTTCGATTCCTCTCAATTGATCAATTCGCTTACCATACGATTGATCCAATCATATCCAGAATAACCCATGTCCGCAATTATATAATAACGAGTTCGAGTACTCATGTATATTAAAGAGAAACAAGCCGCAAGTTGAAATTTGCAATTTGCTTCCTCCGAATCGTAGGTAGTATACAAAGTCCCTATATGAGGAAGCATTTTCATTTTTTTTTTTAATCTTTGGCTTCCTCATAGATGAATCTTCGTTTACTACCGACGATTCAGGGGAAGCAAATTGCAAAATTAAAATCTTCGGCTTCCTCATATAAAGACTTCGTACACTACCTACGATTCGGAGGAAACAAATTTCAGTATCTTAACACTATATCGTTACAAGCCTCACAAAACTAACCGTGATCATTATACTTTAAGATTTACAATTAGTCTAGACACTAAATTAAATTACTTCAAATTACAGTTATCTGTACATTTCAGTGTGCGACATCCGTAACAGGCAATAGGTATGCCAAAAACTCTTGTTGTAAGGAGCCCGAATTACCTGGCGAATTACACAGGTTAATTATGGCGTAACCCAAGACGCTGCTGCAGAGTCGTGTGGCGTGTCTATCCAGTGAGTCTGGCTTTAACCGCGGAACGCTAGCGCCATCTGGTCTGCGTTTTCCCCATAAATTTGCGTTGCGGATGCACATGCACCTTCCACATGCTGGCCATCACCGTGCAACATCGATCCCAAAATTCTACTTGGTCGACTATTTTGCAAGTGCACAAACGTATTAACGGACTTGGTAAACCAAATAATTTACAGCTGCAAAAACTAAAAATAAAAATTGAGCAGAGTTCTCGTCCCGTTATAACCCAAATATAACATTGCAAGGTTGGGGTAGATGAAGGGAGTCGGTTATCGCGCACTTGAAACTCCAATGGGCTTTTGTGGACTAACACCTATCTCTATATCTCGACTTTTACGTAGCCGTGGAAAATGGCCGAGGAAATAGAGTTGAATGTCCAAGCACGAGTATTACGTAACTTCCACTTAATTCCCACATGCCCTATAAGCGTTGCATATTCATCAGACAATTTTGGCTGCATTCGTCCGGTGACACGTTACTTGCACGTGCACAGCCAACCTGCCTCCGCATATGCATGTACGAAGGTCGTGCGATTTCGTCTCTGATGGCTCCCAGGAAGTAGTTACAGCTTCCGGTTACTATAGGCACTGCTCCAGAGAGGTTTCAAGGCTGATGAGAAAAGGCGTCATTTAATATGGGCTATGTGGGCGAACGAATATTTTATTAACGCACTTACCAGATGATGAATTAGTCTTGCGATTAGTTTGACTACCTGGCCACGATTTACTTATTCATAGTTCAACTTCGAATTGTGGTGTTGTACCGCTTCCGGTTGTGGAACAAGTTTACTAGACGTTTGCTGATATATCGGAGCAATGAAAATCTGTGCTACTGACAAATTAACGGTTAGTTGTCACGAGTTACGTCAAGTTGCGATTAAGGGTACAATGGAGAATTAATTATCAATAATCATTATATTTTGCCAAAAATTTTTTATTACATTGGTGAGCTCTAGTTAAATTTCCTAAAATGTTTGCCCTTTAAAAAAAAGTGTCTATAACACTCAGTAAAATAAAATCCAATCTACCGTCCAATTCCGGCACGGAATATCTCCCCAAAGACATTATTCCCTAAGCGTTGCGACACGAAAT
Source organism: Calameuta pallipes (assembly GCA_030142375.1). Lineage (NCBI taxonomy): Eukaryota > Metazoa > Arthropoda > Insecta > Hymenoptera > Cephidae > Calameuta > Calameuta pallipes. The sequence goes on along the minus strand of JARQSW010000804.1, from coordinate 123,390 downwards.
GCTTTTAACTCACGCCAAACGACCTAATATGTAACATTAAATTCCCTAGTTATTTGAATCGCGTCATTCAGAAATATGCGAAAGCGAAAATTACCACGATGACCAACGTTAATTAATTAGTGACAATTTATTGCACAATTCGACTAATTGCAATACAGGTACATCGCAATCCACTCAAGGATGGTCCGGTCTGCTCGTGAAATTGCAGTCCGGATGGAAACGGGACGTCTGTTCTCAATTATCCCTAGTAAACGTCCCGAAATCCCCTAGGAGACATTGTCTGCAATTCAACATTGATTCTCGCAGGATAGACTCGTCGAAATACAGTGTGGAAATAGAACGCAATACAGTATGAATAATGAATTTTTATATTAGAAAAATACATTTTATATTAGAAAAATACAGTAGAGTCAAAATAAAATCTTGTTGGCAAAATTAACTAACATAGAGAGAATAACTTATAGGATCAAAGAGCCGGAGAAGGAATTACAAATTCTCTCCGGGAGGTATGGTATACTTACGGGATTGAAATGAATTTTTTAGCTAATAGCATATCTTCTCCTTCAGTTTCCAAAAATGAAATAAATAAAAATGTAAAATAACCGTATTAATGAGGACTTTAACAAGCAAAACGCAAAGTAGGCATGAAAGAAATAAAATTTCATCATATTAGAAAATTTCTTTCACAATATAATTCCATACCCATCCTTCGTATATCTTTTATACTCCTTATACTTTTCTTTCCTTTTTCATAAGAAACATATCACCGAATTCCCAATTATTCATATCCAGTCCGACCGATGACAAAAATAAATTGTAAAATGGGATCAGCGAATGAGAAGTAGCTGAAAAAGTGAAAACAGGAGAAAATCGTGAAATTTTAGAAAAATGCAGAAAATGTTAAGATAGTTCGAGTATTGACAATGACAATAACGGGAAAAGTAGAAAAAAGTGCTGCTGGTGGTATAAAATTATCGTTATCATTGTATTATAGAAGGTATTACGGGAGCAGGAAGACCGAAGAAAATGAGTGGCAAGGCGCACAGGTTTCTAAGGGTGAAGAATAGGAGAAAAAAGGAAGTGAAATATACATAGGTTAAATATATTTATCATATGTTTATCCAAGTCTGGCACACTTTTCATTCCTTTTGATTTCAATGCTATTTTGTCTTTTATAAAGCTTTAACGCTGCAAATACAAGTGTGTTATTTCCCTATCCTTTCTATGGTAGTCACTTTTTACCCAGTTACAAGTGTGTTGTTCTTATGTTGGAATATGTGGGAACAACAACACACTTGCAAGTGTGTAAAAAGTGACTACCATAGAAAGGGTAGGAAAATAAGACATTTGGATTTGGAGTGAAGGTAAATGTGCCAATGCCTGGCCACTTATCAGTTAGTGGATAAAGCGTGTGTGCAAGAGAGATGGAAATACGGTTTCTTATGGACGGTCAGGGACTAGGACCAAACGATAGCGGTCAAGCCACTGGAACTTTTACCTTATTTGATGCAAAAAATGGTTGAACTCATTTAAGTAATGTTAAATGGGCACATTTGCTCAAGAAATATGACGGTGCTTCCATCTGGCATTTTCGTCGCAAAGATGGAAAACTCGATGAGTCTATCAGCGATTGCCCAAGTCGATAAAACATATTCCTTCTTAAACGACTGAAAAATGGAAATTACACATGACCCATGGAGTTTGTGAAAATTTTCGATAGCTAATAGTATTTTGAGGGTAGCATGCAGTCTGTAACATAATATATCTAGAAGAAGAAAGGAATACGGAAAAATAATCTATTTCGACTAATAGAAAGAAAAATCTTTAATTAGATTTTTGATAAAAAAAAGATTAATATTTTCTTATATTTTTCAAAATACATTCTTACGTCTAGTATTATAATAACTTACTCGGTGAATAATAAACTTCAACGTAACTAGTCGGTCGTAAATCGCCTTGAAAAGTGTCAAGGTCTTATACGCGATTGGAATTTTTTTCGTTACAATCAGCAAATCAGCAATTTCTATTTCTAATACGAATACCGAAATAAAAGCGTAGAAATAATTCATTCCGCATCGGAAGGTCCTTTCGAAGAGACATTTTCGTAAGGTTACTCAATATCTCGCGACGTCATCTTGACGCGCGTGATCTTGTCACACGTGATCAGAATGATCATATCAAAGTAGCTTGCATAATTCGCATCACGAACCACGATTCTTGTAACGGGTTACGAAGTCCTATGACATGTGATACAATACGAAAATTTTGTACACATAAATTTGATATACTACAAAATTTTCAGTGTAATTTTATTTTTATTTATTTTCACTGACACAGGAGTTTAATAAAATCAAACGAGAGAGTTAAAAAAGAAAATAAAAGTCCTCAAGACTTTTAGCAAGAAATCTTAACAGTATCTGATAATCAAAGAAATGACGTAATAATTTTTTATTCAAATTAAAATTTAGTTCTTCTTAAATAAAGTCTTACCGGCATAGTGTTTTTGATCACCTGGAAAATACTACGTGTCGTTTTACACTGTTACGAAATTCAAAGTGAAATACTAAGGTCGGCGTTATTTGTATTCACAATGGTTAATATGGCGCAGTGAATTTACGTGGTAGGGATGAGTCTCAAAAATTAAAAAACGCAAGTGGGGGTCATATATAATTAAGGATTCCATGACTTTCGCAAAAAGTAACTAGACAACCAGTACAGAAGGCACAGCATGTGTAATTGGATTGGTGCACAATGAAGGTACGATAGACATAGTTGTCCATAACACAGTATCGAATCCGTTAAAAAAATTATTAGCATAATTTTGACTTGACAAAATGTTGTCATCCTTTTTCCTCTACTATCGTTTAACCCACTAACGTAGCTTTTCACGTGTATTTTGAATCCATGCATTACCTGATAACTCATGACTATTGCAGCAGACGATTCTACGACTTTTTCCATTTACTCGAGTCAAGTGTACACAATTCGATAACAAAACCTATTTCGTGACTTTAATGTCAATTTTTCTAAATGCAGTTGCACCAAATCGTATAGACTCAACACTTCTTTTTCTGTCTGTACTTCCCTTTCCTATTCAATTTGTCTAAATGAAAAATCACTAGTAATAGTGGCTATTCAGTAATACCAATTTCACTAAACTAATACTGCTATTGCTGGAATGGTTGATCGATACAATTTACACTTTAATCGGAGTTAAAACAGGCTTAAATAATAGAATAGGTGGAATTTTTTTTGACGTTAATAAAAGCATATGCATTATAATACATTACAATCAAATTGACCTGTAACTTCAGTTTGATGCAATGTTCTTGAATGGTCACCATAAGTGCATCTTTTGCTTAGCTTTTTCTTAAAAAGAGAATAAATTGGTTTTGGACGAAGAAGAAAATATCTTTTACATATTTCCACCAACTCTGTCCTATTAAAGACGATAAATGTACGTTGGTGCAAAGAATGGCATTCCCTATAACTATATATTTTGATTAAACTCTAACGATTCCATGGAACAAAAAAAAAGTTACAGAACAAAGGACAAAACTTCCCTTTTGTACCTGGCTTCGGGCAGAAGAATGGCGGGTAGATAAAAGAGAAGGATAGATCTGGAATTTGAAACCGTTGGAGGCATAAATACAATAAGGATGAGGAAGAAGATGGATCCCGTGTGCTATGATCGTGACTCTAGTCTTTAATCTCGGAGTTTTAATTAAAAGCTGCACTGTCAAAGCACAATCAAATTTATAGGACGTCGCTGTGTTATGTTCCATTGCGTTTTCACATTTTTACATAATACAATAAAAGAGATGATCGATCTTCTGGTCGTGATGGTTGTGACGCTCTCATAAGTTAATACCAATCAGAAATGCATTACGCGGCGCATACGAATATAATTAAACTGAGAGCGAATTGCATTTTGCGACATTAAAATTAGATTAAATGCTAAAGCGTCGCTCGGTAGCTGTCAGTCACTTTGAAGAATCCTAAAATCTTTTAATTCTGATTATAATTCAATAATACAAAATTCACAATAAAAATCATGAAGCAAAATAGTTTAAAGTGACGGATGCAAAAAAGTCCCTAATGCGTTATCGTATATGGACTGTACGAAAATATATTTTCATGCCAAGAACTTGGACTATGGGATAAAATAATGATTTCAGAATTTCGATTAGTAACGCCGTGCGATAAGAACTGTTTTAAAGAAAAGTCTATCACAAAATCAATAGAAATATTGTGAGACATTCTTAAAAGATTGCAAAGGTGTGAATGCTGAAGAAAAACTTAAAAAAGACCCGCGACGTACAATGTTGATTGGATCTGAACAGTCTACCATTACATAATGCATAATTCTATATTTAAAAATAAATAACCATACTGTTTGAGATTATGATTTTTTTCAATTTAGTAATCTACATTAATGTATTATAATTGACAAATACGGCGACACGTTTTTTAAAGATTGTGGCACGTTCCATTTTTTAAATTTTGTCTCTCAATTAATCGTAATTTCAATGTCATTCAATTAAAATTTTACGCTGAAACACGAACAGCGAAGCGGGGGCTGAAAACGATACATTCCACTCGACAAGTTTACGTGGATTCTAATATTCGACGGGCTTTAATAGAACCCACTTGCAACCAACTGCAACTAGTTAAACCGTTAACGCTAATTGCTCATTAAAACGGACATACGAAATGAGTTTTGAAAACAAAAAAATAGTATTTACTTCTCTACAGCCTGCTGATACTCCATCAAATATTACAACTCCAAGTGTATACAGTTATTCAGCATGAACGCACCGACTGAAGTTAGCCTGTCTATTTATGTCCTATGGCAAAACCTAACATCAATTGGTGCGTAGCTCACCGTTGCATTGCTCAAACGTACCAACTGCAGTTACCGGAGTAAAAATTATAAACGTTTCAATGGGCTAACCAATTATTCGTAACATTTAAAAAGAATATTTGCCTATTCTTGTCAAACGTTGGACATGATTGGTTAATCCTATTTGGATCTTGCACGATGGAAACATAGTACATGTAAAGAGTCTATCGTTATATAGACTTATAAAAAATTAGTCAACTCGTAATATCTATACTTTACATTATTTCCAGGACTTCAGTTTCCTCTAAGAATATGTTTCATATTTTCTTGAGTTATTATCGTTTACGTTTTCTATTATCAGGTGATAACATTAATTCTATTGGTGGGAATCTCAATGGCGGAATTACCGCCGTATAAACCACGTGGTTGGCGACCAAACCGGCCATTCAGTCCCCATCGGAATCAATTCTCATCGTATGGGCCTCCATCGGTGCAAAATTACGGTCCACCGGAAGTTTCGATTTCACTGCCGGCAATTACGACAACTACGACAACCACAACCACGACTACGGAAGTTCCAACTACGACGCCGAACATCCCGACGACCACGCCGTCTAGAAGTCCCGAACCTACAACGCCATCTAGCGTGACCGAAGAAGATTTCGAATCAAATCCTGCACTTGCCATTGCTAATTCCTTCGCATTCAATCGACCTGTATATGTATATAATAGCTTCCCATACTATTCCGGTTATACGCTATTGAAATAATAAAACACAAATTATTTAGCATATCGATATTTAGGTGTAAATAAAGATTTGTATTTATTGTAGTCATTATTTTATTTTTGGATTCACATCACAGAGGAGGTCTGATCACTAATAATAATAAAAATATTTTATTCTTCGATCCTTATACTACATAGTATAACTGATCAATCAGTTACATGAGAGATTCAGGGAAAGCTTTTGTACGGCATAGTTTCGTAGTAGGAATCCTACCCCTTAAACGCAAAGAATTGTAATTAAGAGCAACTCTTTGTTCAAGTTACTTTTATTGATTTGATTCCATGCAGTATACTCTTTATCCTAGCACGCAACTCTCTTTTATTTGTATCGCTTTTTCTATTAATTCTACCATTTTTTTTCATGCGTTCTATGTTAACATTCAGTATAACGGTTTTATTAGAGTGAATTGGTGTAAAATGTGAAAAGTGAGTTGCCAACAGTCAGTTACTTGTTGGTGAATGAAGAAGGCAGACTTTAGGATCGATGGAAAAAGCTTTCTTGACTTTCACATTATCGCGTTCACCTAAGGTACATGATTGCTCCCTAGGATACAGTTTTGTTACCTTCGAGCAGGATTTCCCAAACTTTTTCTCTGATGGAGCACTTTGAGGGTCATTGAATTTTGACGGAGCACCTTTTGTAATTTGAAGGGTAGGTAATGACACATAATCAATAAATCTTAGAAAAATAAAAAAGCGTGCGTGACGTTTTGTGGCGCCAACATGAACGTCATGAATTATTTAAACGTAAAATTATTATAGTTCAAATGTAAAAAAAAAGCTTTGTTATTTATATTTCGTTTCGCGGAGCACTTGTTACCATTCCCGCAAAGCACAGTCTGGGAAACCCTGCCCTAGAGAGACTAGTTATAGGAAAGTAGTGGTGGCGCCATCGCTCAGGACTATGTTTAACGTTTTTTAACATAAAAATATATATTACGTACCTCTGAACGGTAAGCGATCTTCAGCGAAGATAGACTTTGAGTTTTAACGCGAAGTGGGAGAGTATAACAGTTATCATTGGATCGTAATTCCACTTTGGCTCTCCAAGCATTTCCAAGCATCATTTCTACTTTACCGACGCACAAAAGAGTACAACTAACAAAAAGTGGGACCCAGTTCTACACGGAATAACTCTACACGGTACTTAATAGTAAAATAATAACTAAACGGAATAACTCTACTCGGCCGTACTTTACAGGGAATAAGGGCAGATTACAATTTCACCGGCCCCTTGATTTGACAAATGTTTATAATTGTATTTTGTACGAGGATCGAAATAGTAAACGAGTTTCATTGCGCTAGCTGCTCTAGTTTGCATGACATGAAATTTTGTAATGATAATTTACGTTAGTGGAGTCAAATGATTCCAAAGCAATAATCAGCAGTGGCGTGGGCAGTACTACAATATCCGTGGCGCCAAGATTTGCACGTGGATTTACCATCTCTGGACCAAGATAAACAAAAGTCGAAGAATGGTAATTGCTGATATCGGAATTACTTTAAGAGATATGTATATATCCGAGTGTGGACGATTTTTATTTATCCAAATAACCATCAAGGTTACTAGCAAAGGGAAAAGTATAATTCTGAGCTAATCTAACCCAGTCTAACTTAACCTAACAAAACCTAGCCAAACCTTACCTAACCAATCCTAACCATTTACAAGCCCATTACAGCAGCGGCCCGTGTAGGGACGATTCTTTTTAACTAAAATACCATTAGGATCAGTAATAATGTAGAACACTGGTTTGAAATTGCACTTGTTCCTCGTATAAAATGCAACCATAAACAAGTGGTAAATTAAGGGACCCGAGAAACCGTAAGCTTCCCTTGTTCCGTGTAGAGTTAACCGTGTAAAGTTTAGCGTTTAGAAATAACCGTGTAGAATTTTCTGTGTAGAGTTACCGCGTGTAAAGTTATTATTTCGCTATTAAGTACAATGTAGAGCTATTCCGTGTAGAGTTAACTCGTGTAGAACTGGGGAGTTCTAACTAATAGTAATATCTACGACGTAATTATTTTACATAAAAAAGATGCAATCGACTTCTAATAAAAAGGTTTCGTTTATTGTACGAAATACATTACTTTCGATAGTCTCAAGGGATAATACAGCATTATCTGCAAAATCGTCAATTTCTCATGTATTCCTAAAGGAAGATAATTGTACAATTCCAGGAAATGAGACATGTCAAAATTATGAATTCAACATGGAGCGTTGATTTGATAAGCGAAATTAAAATAAGCAGATCCGACCCGCATGAACCGTAAATTACAGTTCCTATGAAAATATTTGATAAAGCTTGAAATTATTTCTACCCTTAATTTCGCTAATCTCTTGAAATATCACACCAGATTTCATAAGCCATTTCCAATCTTGGTTATGGATTCGTATTTTTTTTTTTTTTTTCACAAAAAAGACAGTCTTCTTAACGGTAGATCATGATGGTTAAAAGCAGTCGAAGAGATGAAGTTAAACACAGAATCTTTGCGTTAAGATAATTGGCTTCGAACTTTAACCGCGAAGTTAATCAAACTGACTTAATGTAATTAGCTGTGGTTCTTTGGCAATGTGATGAAACTCGCAGTAAAGATCGTATCTCTAGGGGTGGAAAAGCCACTCAGAGTGCAAACGATAACGAGAGTGGAAAATGATGTAGCGGCTAATGAATAAATTTGTAAACAGAAGAGATTTTTATGAACGATAGTTTTTCCAAATTTTAAATTGCGATCGGACTGCTTTCGCAAAAGTCCGTCACCTTTAAGCCGTTAAGTGCAAAAATTGTACCCTCAGAATGCTGCACCATGAAAATGGCTGTGAATTCAAATTTTTCTTTGAAATTACAAACAAATTTTGCAAAAACTAAAATAGCCCATGGAGGAGAATACTATTAAAATTACAATCGGACTACTTCCGAAAAAAAAAAATTTGTATAAGCACCCCCAACCAAAAAAACGATCGATCTTATCGGTTTTATTGAATTTTGAAAATAATAATGCTTCCTGTTATCCATTATCTACGGTCTTATATCCCTTAAGCTCATTATACTTTACACTATATCTGATACATATATTATTCAAGTATGTCAATATATTTTGTAATCGTTTGACTCAGTAAAGCGAGACGAGTTTTATGTGAAGATTATTAAAAACAAAAAAATTCAACAAATCCGAGTCATCTTCAGGATTGAGTATGAAGTTCGTCCATTCTACATTTCACCCCGTAACCTTTATAAAATATGTAAAATTCCTAGCTATTGTCTCCGTAAAATCGGTCACGTTGCTTTGCGAATTTTTTATTTATCTCTGCGAAGCGGATAATTTAATTTCACGCTTTCGCTGAGATTCGCACCACTGGGAATCCTCCCTCTCTCAGGCATCCTATCGCGTAAATGAAAAACAGCGAGAGAAAGAGACGTCGTTGATGGGTGATCGAGAAGGAGGAAGATATAAACCACCCATCGTTCCTAGAGATTACAAGTATTTCCAGAATAACGTATGCACGTGTGTATATATATATATGTGTGTGTGTGTGTGTGTGTCTGTATGTGTGTGTGTGTGTGTATATTTATCTATCGTGATAGGAGAACGAGGCCTAAAGTTAAATTGATATCAAAACAAATTATTACTAAGGACATCAGCCTAACGCGTAGACCTCCTCGTAAAATTGCATTAAAACTTTCTTGTGCTCGATGTCTAAGAACGTGTAGATTTCATAGAATCATCGTAACAGACAAAGGATAAGACACTTCTGAATACTTGACGTGGTCGAAAATAATGAAAATTACACATTGGACCAATTTGAATGTAAAAATTACGTGCTTGGAACTTCCGGATGTAGAGTATCCAAACCAATAGCAACTGTACACCATGAATTTATCAATATTGACACCTATTAACGTGAATTTTCCTTTGAGCAACGCAGTGCAAATCGCCAAGATAGAAACGTATCTATTTCCTGGTGGAAACTGGGCGCTTCTATACGCTAGTCATAACTCATGAATTTCAATATGTACCAGTCTCTCCTTGGTGGTTCAGAAAGCTCCCTCTAACCCCCTGCCCAAGATAGACATAACCATAGACCCAAATACATGGAGCCACTCGAATCTATATATATGCCCTATACTTATGTACACTTTGTGTTTAGGGGTGGAAGAGGGGGGGTTGCGTGAGAATTACAGCGAATGGCAAAGGGTTGGTGCCCAGTCCAGACCAATATTCTGAATGATGGATGCACCCTGTCAGCAATGTAAACGCATTCCCAAGGCATTTCAGAGTCGGCGCCAACTCTTAGAAGTAATAGAGCAACCCTTAAATATTTCCCCAATCAATTGTGGATAAGCATCATGTATAAGGAAAAGCAGTACGAGACTTATGATAAAGAGTGAAATTATTTTTCATTGTAAATAATGAATTCAGTCAATTTGAATTTCACGCTAATGACGTTAAAGTTATTGAAACGTACCAAACACGATTGCACGTGTATTACAAATCCGAACATTGTAGTTTTGAAATTTTGTGCGATGGAATTAGGAACAAACTACATTGTATCCATTGTGTAAAATATTAAATGACTCTGGAGTTTGGTGAAAATTAAAATAAGTTTCGAAAATTGTATTTATTCGCCAGACGGCAGGTTGCGCTTTGTTGGGTGCTGCATAATCCGCACCTACAGTTAAATCGGGTAAGCTCAGTCGCTATACGACGTTCGAAATGGAAACCTCAAGGCATGGAATCGCACGGCTTTCACCACGCAAGCTTCGCCGTAACCGAAACAATGACGTCACGGAGCTCTCTAGGAAGCTCCAACCGGAGCTTTTCACTGTGGGAAACGTGGCCAATTCTGAAGCATCCCGTAATCCCTTTCTAGAATTTCTCCCGGTTCTGAATCCATCCTGGACTCTGTGTTATCCTACGCCTGACTCATAGCGACAGCGCCGGCACACAATAGCAACGCTGACGCCACTGCCAGCGGGAAGGTGAACCATCACCTGGCAATGGATTTTCTCAGGATACGTAAGATCGGATTTTCATTTTTCCTTCCGAAAGTGCCTTTGTATTCATGAAATTCGTTGATTCGTGAGGAAATCGAAACGCACGCCCAGACGTCCATGGGGAAAATATTGATCTTTTTTTTAAAGATTACAATTTTTTTTTTGTACGATTGGATGTAACGTGCGAGATGTTTGTGTTCGAAATTCCAGAAAAACAGCTGAACCGACAGATATGAAATTTAAAAGAAACACTCAATTCCGAATGTACACGATAAAATAATAATTACTGACGTCAAGAACTTTCAGTTCGAACGTTCCCTGCTAAAAATAATTTTCTTCTCAAAGGTATTTGCGCTGGGTACGACCGCATCGTCAAGCGTCCCTATCCCATGGCAAAGCTGTTTGCCGTGATATTTTGAGCCTCTTTTGAAAATTTCGGTTGGCTTTGGCAATCTTGTTTGCTTGATTTCTCAACATTGACGAAATATTTTTTTCTTGGCCTGGCGAAAGAAAACACCTTAAGGATTCTTGCCAATAGAATTTTTGGTTATCTTGTGAAATCTAAAGAGGTCTATGGTCTTGCTTAAAGGAACATGAAGTGGCGCTCTTGATTAAAAGAGGGGTAATATCCGAAGATATTAAGGGTGAAAGGATAAGACAATTTTTTAAGTTTTATTTTTTTAATGAATCCAATATTTTTACCTTTGTCGCGTCTTCGATGTTATCATGAAAATTAAGTATTTCGCTGTGAACTTATTGTGCGCATGGACTTATCTACCGAGAGATTATAAAGTATCGTGCGAAGTAAGGATGAAAAGCTCAAATCATCACCAACTTGTATCAGAGCTTGCACATGCACTTAACTGCGCCTTTGTCGCGTGACCTCATGTTGCACTATATCCGTTCTGAACAATGCGTGCTTTTTGCAAACACTCGGCCACATCCTACCCATGTATCCACACGTGTGCACTGTGCTCCCTAGATGCGCTGGAACCCATTCACGTGAAATTCGCTAGCCTTTCAGCACGTTGACGAGATTCGCACAGAAGCCTCGCGCCACCTGGCAGATTGTAATCCTCTATTCATTAGAACAGACTCATTAGAATGGAAATATATACCCTTCGAGGCAAGTTCGTTAAAGTCGTCCGACAACAAAAATGAGTAAAGTAAAATATATTTATCGAGAAGAAAAAAAAAGAGGCTTTGCACTAAACAGAGAGTCACTTAAAATTTTATCCAAATTTTATCCAAATGTGGAATAGGTCAATTTCTTACAAATACCAAACATCTTCGTTGGCATTAATCTATTTTAATATAATTTTTTTTAAATTCCACGTTGTAAGTAAAATTTCAAAAATGTCATGTAAATATTTTGAGTATTGTAAAATTCCATAGTGAAATGGTCATTGATGGTGAATTTGATAAAATTAAAGACTATCAAATAGTTTTCAAATATTTTCCCAACCAAAGCCTATTCGACGTAACGTCAATAATCGTGTAACCTAATGGGAGTCAAAGGTCACCCTTACTATTTTCCCTCTAACGACCAAAGGTCAAAGACATTTCGATCTAAGTGCACCAGTCTGCACTGCGACACTGTATGCTAATCATTATTGTCCTGGAGAGGTCCTGAAGTGGACCCGACTAAACTGAAGTGTAGAGTGTGGAAGAGTCAGGGGTTGAGAGCGGAGGGCTGAAAAGGTCAGAGACCGAGGTTTCGAGGTACGAAAATGCGAAGGGATGAAAGCAAGGATGGAAATGAAGCAGAACTTCCAATTAGAGGCGTGCTTTTTTTTTCTTCATCTGTCTACCAGTTCTCAGCTGCCTTTGAGGGCTGACTACCTCTAGATCAAACTTGACAAAGCATGTGAAGTTTGCTCAAACGTATTACCCCGTTCGTTCGAATGATAATATCGTGTCTGAGGGTAAAATTCGAAATATTTCCCAAATTCAGTGAAGACGAGGATTTCAAATTTCGAATCGTTTTATTAACATAATTTAAAATTAATTTAACATTTTCCTTTATCTTAAACTCGTCTTATAAATAATAGTCCTTCTTTATGGAGTTATAATTATAATGAATTGGCAAGAATATTGTACATTATCACTGACTTCAGGTTCGACCTTCGCTTCAACTCCGTTTGCTTCATCCCAAGCTTCCTTCAGTTCTTTGCTTTGTAATAATAATAATGCATAACTTGAATCTGGAGTGACGTTCGGAAAATTGTGCGGCAGTGGTTCATACGGGGGACGCATTAAGTCATTCGATTCTGCTGTTCTGCCATTACTCAAATTGCTTACCTCGTAAGGTCTTCTGTTTCTCGTGGACCAACGTCTCGCGTAATAATAACCAGTAAGAAAAGCGCCGGCAAATACCTGCTTTATCAAATTGATCAGCATTAAAAATTACTATTGATATTTATGCAGAAACATTTTGGAAATTTAACCTAAAACTGTGACAAATTATGAGGAAAAAAAAGAGTTACGATAAAACAATTGCGTAACGGTCTTTCTTTTGCCATTAAAGTGAGATTTGAAGAAAACGTTAATATAATATTACTTACAATACAAGTGCGAGGATCGCGTAGGCGCACGCGTGTCGCATACTATTCTTTCGAACTCATTGTGCGAAATTCGATTTCTCATGCATTTTGGTAATGTGCGAATTGCCCGATTCACGAATTTTAACGCGCAGTGTCCGAAGTAATTCATTTCGTGCGCTGAGTGTCAAAATGCGTGAACCGGGCACTTTGCACACTACAAACAGACATGAGAAATCAAATTTCGCAAACTGGATTAAATTCCTGCTCATTCCTTTTCTTCGTTTTCATTCCATTCTTCTATTTTCCTCTATGAACTATTCCGGTAATTGGTTGGCGTTCCGGAGACAATTTTATGCTTGTTGCACGGAATACATTATGGCGCTGTCAAAAGAATAAAATATTCGTTCCCGAGCCCGTTGACACGCGGGAACTAAAATTAACGCGTCAGAGCAATATCGCAGAGACTAATAAATTATGCGTCAGATAATTTTAAAAAAATTGACATTCTTTTTCTGGTATGCTATTGGAGCTTACGTCATGTAATTTGACTTCACTTGAAATGCAATAAAAATATTAAAAGAAAAGACACGGTTCAAATCCATGATAAAAATCTGCGACAAAGTAAGGGTTTCTTTTAATTGACAAGTAAATTCCTTTATTATAAAAAGTGTGTCCTACTACATCGATACAATAACATTTCATCAGGATTCAACCTATGCCTAAAGAATCTCCTTACACACCGAGAATCAATTCTTCTGTTATTTTTTTCGCGTCCTTCCCTTCCTTCCCTAGGACAAGGATTCATCCAAATTATCAATTGAGAAATGGCGCTCGTCAAAACCGAACTTGAGTCACCTGACAGGGAGCGCAAGCTTTCGAATTTATGTACACATTTAGTAAAATAACAATTTGCCCTTCTTTCGATCTCCGCAATTGTCATAACATTTTTGCTGTACTCCCAAAGCAGCTCTAAGTTTTTATTTCACTCTCCTGTTATACGAGTCTTCTGTAAAAAATATCTCACCGTAACACGAGTAAGTATACGGTACATATATGTATATAGTAGTTCGCAGGAAAGAATTATCCTCTCTGTGACGTCGTAAACAATATATTCGATGTCTCTTTGACAGGATAATAATGATATGAGACGATTATCGATTCCATCCCCCACCTCTTACTCCCTCCTTACTCTTGCTGCGAATGTCGAGAATCCATGGAGTAGAGGTTCTTGAGAAAAATTCTTTTAGAGATTATAATCGTGAAATGTCCAATTCGTGTGATATTAACGTTTGAAAAAGAAAAGTGAACTATTAGATTTCTTTTGAAAAAGACTTCTTAACTCTAATTCTCGTTTCGAAGATCATAACGCGATCTGTTATTGTAGACCTCGTATCCTGTAAGATTTTCGGCAATACCGTCCATCTCCTTGGTATCTTCTTTAGTGTTGTTAATATAGCCAAAGTCTTGATACCTCACTGGATAGGCTAACTGACATCCTTTGTCCGACGTGTAAAGTTCCTACGTTGAAAGATGATTTGTTTTTTGTTATTTTTAATAACCAAAGTAACTAACTTTATAATAACCTCTAATTATTCACCTTTGTTCTGTGATTGTAGCCGATCATCGTGGTGCGTCTGAACGGATTAGTAAATGACAGAATAACATCGAGTACGATACCCTTGTAGAGGTCCAGTGCCAATCTGCATTAATAAAATCAAAATTTTCGAATAAATAATGGTTTCTTTTCAAAGTTAATTCACTTGGTGTTAGTTGAATATATTGAGATACACTTAGAGATTTTAATAGTCCGAATAGGTAAATATTCATTAATATTATTTCTCTCGTTATACCGTATTTTCATTATTCGATCCGTAACGCTGTTTACGGCATATAGAACGCCAGAGGCAATAAACATTTCTCCAAATTCATGATGATCCACGCTGATGTTCCAGGCGTATTGCGGTATCATATTGATTGCATCTACTTTCATGACTACTGTATTTTTTGGTGGAAGACCATAGATGACCCATAATCCTGTGTGGAATGACGATTCCAGATAATTATAACTTCAAATTACATTAAGAAGAAGAAAAATAAGAATTTTCTAATCAAAAATATATTACATTGTTTATACGAATAAACAATAGTCACTTGCCATTCTCGTCCACGTCAAAATCTACAAAGTTGAAATTGTGCCCCGGCGTATACAGATAGTTACTGCTATTGTTGACCTGGAGTCCCGGAAGTGGCAATTCCATTCTGTCGGGATTGCCAGAGTTTACCGAACCTTGGGGTGAATGCAAGTCGAAGCGCATCACAGATGCGCGTCCCTCGGGATTATAGAAGAACGAACCATTGTTAACGACGTGACCATTTCCCTGGAAGCAGGACAAGTAAATAACAACAAATAAATAACAGATCCGTTGACCGATTGATGGCACGGTATTCATTACGATTGAGAAGGATCAAGGAAGATGGTAAACTTTTTCGTTTTTTTTTCTTTTTCTTTCTTTTTAAAAATGACCACGTGCTCCATCAGTTTCGTATGCAATCGTCCTAATGCAATAGGAATCATATTTGTGCTCCGACCTGCGAGATTCTAGTTTTGAATGTAAATTGGAAAAGTTTACGAAGAGTAACTTTCTCTCTCTTAAAAATAGTATCAGTGCAAACTCGAACGACTTTGTACCTTTGATCACCTGCAAAATAATATCTTTAGCGTAAAACATTTGTACGAGTAAAATTTATGTGTCATATTATAGAACGTGCAATTCAAATGCATAAGATGCAATTGCGCTTATATCGGACAGCTGAATTATTTGTATATATTTTTCATTGATGGCTACGCAAATTATCTAGTAATTTTTTGTTATACGTTATATATACATATATTTTTCATAACCTCTGAAGCAGCGGTTAGTTAAGTGAATTACTGTCAAATGTAAATCGTTTGAATATCTTTAAAACTTCAATCGAGAACAGGTGATTATTGCGTAACGCTTACATTTCTCGAACATATCATATTCTCCCCTTGGAAATTTAAAGTTTGCATTTCTGAAATGAAAGTTTAAACGCCAGGGTATCCAACAAACTTAATTACTTCCTTTCTGAGAAAAACGTGAATTCAGCAGGACCAATAAAATCCCGGTTGACCTAAGAGAATCAAAAAGGGATCCTAATAAAAAAAAAACCGGTTTCATAACTTTTTTTTATCGGCTTCGTGAGACTTGTATGAATGTCCAAGTGGTTTCTCCGGAGATTTGTAACATTACTAAAAGAAAAAAAAAATCCTTTTATGAGTCCTCATCGAATGTCATCGCTGACGGGCGAGAAAGCGTTCCCGGAATTTCACCTATAAATTTTCCCGTAAAAAATTGAATAACCAACTTCTGCGAAGTGAAAGAAAAAGTAAAAGTTGATGAGAAAAATCTTCAGTGCCCGTAAACTCAAACTAGACAGAAAATTTGATTTGAAACTTTAAAAACGTGTATATCTGACCTGGAATTTATACGGCAATCGAATTTGCCTATATTTGTCCTTGTTCTCTTTGAAGTCCTCCTTTCGGGAATATTCAAAGATATACGAGGTGTTGTTACTTCTGGTGACCCAAAGTTTCTCGGCAGCAGCCTCAGACTTAGGAGACGCGTCGTGCAGCCACGAGCCGTAAAAATCGTCCATGTTCCCCTTGAGCACTGGCTTTCCCACGGCCTCAAGTACGCCCTCTGTTGGCAAAGTGGAAGTGTTTGAAATTAAAGAGAAAAGTCAAAACGAGCACTCCAGCTATTTCGCAAGAGACAAGGACAATGGCCGTGATAAAGGACCCTATACTATGAAAATAACTAACCGGCTACTCTGGGTGGCAATCCGGTATAATTCAATTTACTGTTCAAAGGTCGAATGTCCAGTTTGCCGCCGAAATCAGAAAAGGTACATTTCAAATTTGGACAAGCCTCGCACGATTGCTGAGGTGGACATATGTCTTGCAGGTCAACTTTAGCCGGAGGTCGTTCCCCATAAAAGACCTCTTGCTGTACACCGTTAATTTTTTTCATTGCCTTCACTGACTCATCTAAATTAACAAAAATGACAATTCAAAAATTTTCAAATGTCATTTATTATCAAAGAGATAACGATTCGTCTAATTGATTAATATCTTGCTCAAGACAGTTATGAAAATTATATTCTGACCGTTCACTATAAGTGCACCCTTCGTAGTGTCGATCTCGTTTTTCGCAATGCAATGGTAGATACCGTGATCCGCTGAATTTATACGTGTTATATTCATTCTCATTTTCATCTGAAACAGATTACGAACGTGAATTTCATCTGGGGGAATATTTTTTATTACTATATTCATGCTAGAGTAAAATACAGCGAAAAATGTACATATGGAGAGGAAACTGGAAAGAAACCTACTGATGAATTTCGAAAAATTTGCATTTCTCAAATTGAAAAAAAAAAAAATACGTCAGGTAGATTCATACAGCAGCAAAATTTCGTATACAATAGTATGCGTAGCAGTTTGCTTCAACAATTTATTCTCGTGGTCGATGTCTCTAATTTTTCCAGTTTCAACTGTAATTTTACCTTATATACGTTGCGCCTGTCGTATACTTCCATACGATATTTTTCAGATTTATCTAAAATACGTCCGACTTCACCTTTTTCCCAATAAGTGATCGGTTCGGGAAAAGCCTCCACTTCGCATTCCAATACAGCCGTTTCTTGATTTCCGACTCGTATTACTTGATTGCGTATTCTAATAAACGGTGGAACTGTAAAAGAAATTATTTTGCAAGAATTTCAAAGAAATTTTCACGCGATACGACATTGGAAAATACAAAATGTTAACAAAAAAAAAAATAAATTCCCAAATTTTTAAATTTAAAAATTTTCGATAACTTTTTCAATACAGAAAATTTTTCAATTCCGGCATCTTATTCAAAAATAAAAATGCATACTTTCACACGCGACCACAGGTATATTACGTTATAGCCAGCAGAGATCCTCTATGAAGAATATATTACATTTATTAAAAGACGCCAGTATAATAATATATTAAGAATTACTATTAACACCTGACATTGCATAGCGCCTACAGTAAGAGAAGTATGTCTCAAAGAATTGTAAAAGACATTAACATTAATAAGGTCGAGTAGCTCTCACGGGAGGAACGAAAATCGTATAAAATACAAAAGATTCATGTGATAGGATGCGTTCGCTAAAGGTGCTACCATCATGGCAAAAAAAAAAAAGAAAAAAAAATTTCGCAATAATGTATTCGATATTTAACAATTTTACCTTTTGGCATCAATGCCTCAAGAATTCTATATCTGTTATTAGTATATATGTATACGTATATATCTATATTTACATACGTATACGTAGAATCTCAATGCAAATCAATACATACAGGACTGATTAAATCCCCAGGCTCTTCCACAGTGGCCGCCATTTCATTTACGACACCCTTTCATCCACGGGGATGAAGGCTTTCTAAATATACGTAAAAATCGAAGCAAGCTCTGCCAACCGTGGAATGCCGTGGTTACGTACAGTTTTGATTTATTCGTTAGCGGCAATTCAGAACGAGGTAAATAAGACGTCCCGAGTCGAGAAAGCATCCGAGTAAGTGCAGCTTGAGAAAAGATTTTTTATGAAACTAACTTAGGGTTCGGTACGTAGCGCCACTTGAGCCCCTCCCGGTAAAGCCAGAGCTCAACGGGACGAGCGTGCGCGAGTGAAACAAAATTGAATTATCTTTGCTGACGCGAAAATTTTCCAAGGTTCGCGAATTTTCGTAATGCCTAGTAACAAAAATAACACTTTAAGTTATTAGTTCCGGCGAGTCGTGTAAACGTTGCGTAGAACTTGGGAATTATGCAAAGAGATCACCCGAGTCAGCGTTTATTCTCTTATGATTTCAGTAACCCAAATTCTTTACTCACAGTTCACCTCCAGCTTGAACGCACGTGTCGCTCTGGGTGGCACGCCGTTGTCTGCTATGCAAATATACTCGCCCATGTGCTCTCTGTTGACCACTGTGATATTTAGGGTATTTTCGGTAACAGAGTTTGCTGTCAAAACAAATTATAATTTCAATTACCATAACTCCATTATTATTTGAATAATAAATTTTCTGCAACGTCAGCTATATACAAGATTCAGTTTAATCGTACATAGATACATACAATGGACATAAGTGCGTATATAGTATATATACTCGTATGTTACAGATACAATGCGAATTAAAATGCTATGAGCTGGGGATGAACCAAATAAAAAAATATATGGGAACCCTAATGGTTTAGAACGTGTATCCAAGATGTCAAGAACGCAAGGTATGGTCCTTGGTGAACCCGCAGGGTGTCTCTGTTGTTAGGTCCGAAAAGGACTGCAATAATTTTTGGCTGGCATCCCCTAATTAGGATCTGCCGTGGGGTGGCCGATTCAGGTAGTGAGACGCGTAAGTACTACCAGGGGTTGCAAAAGGTTCACCACGCTCAAGTAGAAATACGACGGTTCAACATCGCAAGTCCTATGGGCTGTTAGCCAGGACAAGGATCAGTCATCGTCCTGCAGGCGTGTCCTATTAGCCAGCTTGACACGCACCATTAAATGTTACAGGTCGCTGCATGGTTGTCCTTACAGGAGGGTTGACAGTTTGACACGAAAAACCCTCCGCGAGAGGAGGCAGCAAACTTACAAAGTTAAATGACGCGAAAAGCTGAGCGGGTGCTTGATAATTTAAAAATTGACGTGTAAGGAGTAACGCGAAAAAGTAATAGATAAATTCGTACGATACTTGGCAGAAGATTTTAAGGCACAAATATATAAACGTTACCTTGATCGATTCTCTACTCACCGTAGAAGGAACCTATGGGAATTGGCAAACCATCGGTCCTTGACCATTGAATAATGGGACGTGGATTGCCACTGGCAGCGCATCGTAGTCTGACATTGGCACCCTCTTGTACCGCGATCAAACCGTTGGATCGACCATCCCCTAGAGGTCAAAGGTAAAGTAAAGCCACAAAATGTATTCGACTTTTTCGTTAAGTAATAGGAAGGACGTTGCAATGAATATTTTAACGGAGAATACACGTTACCACGGATTCTTGAGGAAGGTCGGTGAGGAGGGGGGGAAAGGGGTGGGCATAAATTCTCCAAGGAATTTTCGGAAGGTAGTTCGATGAATATTGATAAGGTACAGTATCGAGTTTCTAACGAATCGGGAAAAATGCTCGAACAATCTCGTAAGCTGGATATTTTTGAAAATTACAAATTTTTCATTTTTAAATATTAAGTAATGAGATTTTTTGCTCGGTGCAGTAAAATTGCCAATGTCATGGGGGAGAAGAGTCTTTGTGAAAAAATAATCCATTTCGTTAATCTGCAAGGTGTAAATCAAGGAATGTTAACAGAGACTCCTATAATCAAGAATGGAATATTCATTCGATAAACATGGTCGCTGCTGAATGAATACCCTATGCGCTATGGGGTTAATTTTGAAAGTGGAAAAAAAGTTTCAAACGAATTCTTCGATTCGTCATTGAAATGGAGATACTCCTTGACCCCCGTGAGTGATTCTATCAATTCTTCATTATCGCGTCCCTTATTATACTTTACGAAAAGCAATATTGAAATTTTAACCTGGTTTTACCCCCCTTCACCCCCGAGTGCCATGTAATATCCTTCTACTGACTCGCACGATATACATATAAAGAAATTCCACCCCCTTTAATTATCTCCAAAATGCATCTTTGACTCTCTGCAATTGTGTAGCCTTTATTTATTATCGCTATTCCCTTTTTCTTTTTATCTTCTCCACAAACCTTGCCCAAGGAATTATCCATCAGCTTCCGCAGCCTTTTAAAGAATGTTAAACAACTGAAATACCAGTGGAATGTCAATATATTTGAATAGAATTATCATGAACGAATTAGGGATTATCTTTGTTTGAGCTTTGTTTCTCCTTTCTCTTTATCGTTCAGTCACGACTCTCTGATTGCGAAGGCACAGAAACAATTTTAGTCACGATGACCCTGCAAATTAACTTTGAGAAGGAAGCGTGCATTAAAAAAAAAGCAAGATAACACCATCGTAGAAACAGTAGTTATCATCGCTCTTGTGTTATCGTGACTTTCTGCTTCGTTGAGTTGCGATTCGATTAGCCATGTTTTTCCCCCAGAAAAGCATCTGCTTGTTTACGCGATAGGAGCTGGTCTTTTTTTTTTGATATTTTCGTTTTATTTCTGCTTTTCCTTATAAGGGATGGTCTTACGTCCGAGTAACATTTACGAAAACAACAGTATTCTCATGATAATCTTAACCCAGAAAATTAGGTAAAAATCGGCTAAGAATGTTTGACAAAATATATATATTTTTTATGCGTGCCAACTCAAATGTTCCGATGAATTTTTTATTATTTTATTAGACATTCATTTCCCACTTTTCACAGAATCGTGATAGACTTACCAAGGATAGATGGTGGTATCAACAATGTGTTGACAGACGTGTCGTTGCTCTTTATCTTCCAAGCAACAATTCCAGGAATTCCGGGAGTTCCCGGTTTCCCATCTTGCCCCGGAGTGCCTGCACGACCTCGTGATCCGATCGCACCTGAAATCGTGAAGATCGGTTATAATTCTCAATATCCTACAGTCTGGAATCGCTAGATCCAGAATCCATATATTTAAACCATTGAAATATATTTTAAAAAATCGCGCAGAACATAAACCGGGAAGGCAATGGATTGCTAAGACAGTATGAAGTATTATGTCAAGCACTATACAAAAATAATAACTATATGAACAAAATTAACGAAATTATTCAACGTTTAAATTGCTATTTCAAGCAGATAATTAATTCGTGAGTGTGTGATGGTAAAGAAACGACATAATGAACCCAGTTAAAGGGTCGTTACCTCCCAATCATCCCCTAGCCGGTTTAATCAACTGCGGAGAACTATACAGGGATCAAGTAATCGCACCCTAGATAACGTATTCAAGTTTGTCGGAAGCGTAATTAATGCTTCGAACGAATTACCAATCTTGGCCACATTATGAGAATTTACGAAAGTTCACAGCGCACTCGAAATAAAGTAAAAAAAAAATTAGGTTAAACTGTTAAACATGGAAATTGTGTACAGCTCGAATGTAGGTACATGTACATTGGTTCGAATTTTTTAAAAATCATATTGAAGCCATGGGGAAATCGCCAGGAGAAATCGCGAAACTTGTATTAATTGACAGATCAAAAATTTGAAAGTAACACGATTTCGAATTTGAAGTTTTTTATAAAAAAAAAATGCATATTGCAATTTCTTCCAAGCGCAAGTATAATTTTAACGTGGAAATTCGCTAGACACCCTCTAGAAGATTTATGTCATATGTCCACGTGAATGCGCGCTTTGCAAATAGTCAGATACTGTGATACAAAAAAAAAGTGCCTGGAAACGCGTCGGGAACAGACGAAATCTCCAGCCGTAGAAACGGTATACGTTTTAGAGTTATTGGAAACTGTGACTTCCGGGGTGGGTTTCCGCTGAATCATCCCAACGCTGGAAAGTTTCGCGGTTGCCAAACGTGAAAAAGCTGACAGAACGTTTATTAGAAAAAAAAACCAAGCTCAAGATAATGATGGACAAACGGGAAATAGGTTTTGCTAATGCCTTGGTTGAATTAGCAATGTGATTTGCTAATTATTTTTTTCATTCTTGTAATTAATTTTCTTTAACACTACATAAATATACATTACATTTTACGATCCAGATAAAATTATTACATATAATCATACAAAATTATACATGAGATAAAAAGTTTCTCGCTATCTGATCAAATGTAAAATTTGCCTATAAGAATGTTAATTTCTATCCAAATAAAATTGCCTAAAATAGTTGTAACGAACTCATTTATGGGTGAAGTTATTCATTGAGAATATCATTGATATGGCAATTATATATTTATAGTGAATTCTTGTAAAATTCTAAATTTGATCAGACATGATCGATCAGAGACAATTTTTTAATCTGATAATACACAATCATTTTTTTCCAGGTTGTTACAAAGTAATTCCTACATAGACAATAATTATAACTCACCGCGAGGTCCTTGAGGTCCTGGAGGTCCCACGGGTCCTCGGAGTCCCGGTTTACCTAAAATTCCAAAAAATTTACATTTTCTCAACACTCAATTTGCTCCGATACCAAAGTCACTTCAATTCTATGGGGAAACGTTTGTAATCAAAGGTAACAACACTCTCCACTCATCTCGATTAAATTTCACGCCAATAGACATTTACGAACGGATCCTCTTTCCTATTACTACCGATACAATTTGCTCGCGTTTAATTTTCCACTAATTTTCGGTCAGGTGCGGTTCGGTTTGTTTTTTTGCAATTCCACTATAAAAATGCATAGTCAATTATTAACGTTAATTGTACAGCTGGAAGTAATTCCTATAGTTACCAATAGTAACTTTCCGTAGTGCACTGTAACATTCATGAACGTAAGGCTCTTAAGTCATTAGATTTCATTATCGGGTTAGGCGACGACCTACGTTCTAGGACAATAGAATAGAATCAGCGTCGCAGCTGGCAATCATTCAATAAGGGACTGAAGAATGACTTGAAATCTAGAGAGAGTCTAGACTACAAATTTATGAGACTTGAAAAGTCTACAACTCATAGACTTGTAACAGCCGACAAGATTCATGGCAACCATATCACAATCCCATAATTTGCCATCTACGGAATTTCCAAAAACTGTGAATACCTGTATCCCATGCTACACGATGAGCAACGCGATATAGATTAGAGAAAATCTGACTGATAATATCTATCCCCATTTTCTTTCGGAAAATTATCGAAATCAAATTCAAATGATAAACCGTTTAAATTTTTTAAATAATACGTAATTGATATTTTATATGTACTTGTGACCGGTAGAATCTCTACAATTTTCCGATGTATTATCTGACAATAAATTTCATGTAGGTACCGCAAAGTGTCATATGTCGAATGAACTGTCCATCTGTCTTATATATTTCATGAGTTTCATTGGAAATCAATACAGGTGCCAATGTATTTTTTGGAATTTTCTTTAATACCTCATGCCGAAATGCGACTGATAAATATATCGATAAGAATACATGCGGTTTTGTTATAAACAACAATCAATCAATCGTTTAGAGACTCTCTCCGCGACTACCGATTCCTCGGAATCCCTCCGTACGACTTTCCTCGGTACGTAAGTCAAAAAATCTAAAAAATTCTCCACTCCGGCGCTATCCCGCAGAGCGGCAGACCGTTATCGGTTAAAGTTCTCGGGATACCGATAGTGCGTCCCGGCATTTGGGCGCCCCTTTCGTGCGGACTCTCAACCTAAAAGGGCCCCGTGTCTCCGCAGTCGGTCCACTATTTTCTCCCGTTTCCCCCATCCGAACCCCGCACCTACGAAATCCTTGGAGAAGGAGGCCAGAGACACTGCCGTGTCGTCGGCGCTGCGCGGAGGTGTGGAACTTTTGTAATGTGTCGGCCTGACGCCACGTTACAATGGTAGATATGCAAGTCTAAAATCAGCAAAGAAATTTCATGAAAAACTCACGCAGCACAAAAGTCATATTGATGTCCCTCGAATGTCCCTGGGATGTGCACAAAGTCCAAGGGACATTTTGTGGTATGTGGGAACGATTCAACGAATTCAAGATATGGTCCATATGAATGACCGATGTCCAGGAATAATCCGTAGGCATGGGGAAGTGTCATCAAAGATTCAAGAAATCGTGGAAATAACGGAACATCATACAGGAGAGGAGGATTTATGTAAGCGGAGATATTCCATAAAGAATAGAAATCGAGATGCGGATCTGGCAAGGGGGAAGAAGGGTGGGTGGTCTCTCCATTCAAATCAATATACATATATGTATGCAGTCTTCTGTGTTTTATGGATGCTGAGTAACAGAATGGTATATGCGAATAATAATAAAGAAGGGTAGACGTGAGAAGGAAGAAACTGAAAAAAATACTTTACCCGTGTAATGTAGTTCTCTTGATTTGTGTTCGGTGCTCGTCAAAAATTTAATTTATTTAGCAAAATGGAAGACACACCGAACAAAAAATAAATGTTTATATTTTCTATAGCGACCAGTCGAGTCGAGCGTTATTTTATAAATTTGTTGTCCTCCGTTCAAATTCAAGATAAGAAGAAAAAATAAATGATTGAGACAATAAAGAAAAAAAAATGTTCTTACCATCCGTCCCATTTGTTCCAGGTTTTCCAGGTATCCCATTGTGTCCCGGCATTCCGTCTAAACCCGGAATTCCGTCTAGGCCGCTTCTTCCGGGTATCCCATCGAGTCCTGGTTCTCCTGGTACACCGTCTCTTCCGTCGAGACCACGTGCCCCTGCCTCGCCCTTCGGTCCCCGCTCGCCCGGATATCCGGGAAGGCCAGGCGGGCCCTCGGGCCCGGATATCCCCGGGAGGCCAGGGAGTCCCCGATCTCCCGGAGGACCCATAAGCCCGGGTACTCCCGGTAGACCGGGCGGGCAGTAATCGCGGGACGATCGGCAAAAACCTTCGATCGCATCGAACTGAAAGTAGAAAAAGAAACGGCAAATGTTACGTCCAATTACATACTTCTAAAGGCCGCTAAATTGGTAGCCGTTAAAAATTCTTACGGACTTTGGAAAATCCCTTAGAGAGACACTTAATACCCACCTAACAACTGATTGAAATTCTTTTGTTCCCCGAATCGCGAAAACAAGGGTGATAAAAAGGAGAGAAAAAAATAAATTAACAAGACATTCACCCTCCGATCTGGTCCAAAGTAAACTTCGTCGAGAAGTGCTTCGATTTATTAAAAAAAATTCCTTTTATACTTCGTCTGTCTTTTTGCCTCCAAATCCTCCAGCAATTCCCATCCTCGTCTCTCCCAGCGATCACGCAACCCAGAGGAGGATCAGGGGCGAAAAAAAATTCACCCCTTAATCGGCGCCCGACGCCCGAACTCTAGTTAGTTACGTCGTCGCCGCTTTGGCCCAGAACGTGAGACGCTGAGGGACGTAGCAAAATAATGTCAGCTCGTTACGTAAAATGTCCTAATACTTTTTATCCGAACTTCCCACGCCCACTTTTATCCACGTTCATCCGGACTTCAGAACGTTCATCCTGCACCGATCCGCTTGGTCTCATCGCTCTCATCCGAATTCATCCAGGTCCATTCGCGTTCATCCGCTCTCATCCACCGTCTCTCCAATTTCTGGTCTAAAAGCTAGGTCATTCGAGTATCCGGGCGTGCTAGGATTTTAGCGGAATAAAAATGTTCCCAGGACATAAAAGCCTGTCTCTAAAGTACACTGTAGACTCGCTTACGGACTGACGACCACTACCACTCAAAACCACTGCGGACTCTCTTGAATGACGAGGGAAGGGATTGAATAATAGTAATGATCAAAGAAAACTACAGAGAGAAACGTACGGAACAACAAAGCTCAGAAATACAGTAAAAATTTCTCAAATTTTCTTGCTCGTGTTACGAATATTTTTTTTTACATATTTCGAATCCAATAATTGCAACATATGAAAAATTGAGAATGCCAATTTTGTCTAGATAATACTTTCCGTCCGATTCGCAGGTAATCGATTGCACTGCCTGGCAACGTCCTCGTATACAAATTTGAAATTATATCTTATATATTCCACCCCGTATAGTACAAACAGTAACTAGATCCTAGGGAGATTTTTCCTCATCTCCATAACATAAGCCGATTTGTCGTATGATCAAAGGAATTGATCGCATCGGTCAGTGTGGCCAATACAACAGGTGGTCACTTCCGTCGGCAAAATTCTCCTCGTTCCCCGTTAACGTTAGCCGCCGCTTTAATTAGAATAAACGTTAATTAACACGGTAGATTATCATAGCCTAGGAAATTATCCTAGGGAATTGGGATTGGCCGTCGTCGATATGCAGGGTCCGATAATCCGTCCCCGTTCGTAATTCGCAATTGAAAGGCGTTAGGATCGTTAACGTTAATCGATAGGGAGATTCCTTATCGCGTCGCACTGCGTCTGGAAAAGATCGCACTGCTCGTCGCATTTGAACAACTGTTCGAAAGTCATATCGGAAGCAGGAGTTAATCTATTTTTTTCTCTTTTTTCGTAAGTCGTAACTTCTCTTCAGTTTCATTCTTGCGCGATCGTATATCATTCTACGTGATACGTTTCTACGTACATTAAATACACAAGGTACCTATACGTATATATATACGCCAGGACGTCGAGTGAGAATATCGGAAAATTTGTGTCGCTTCGATTTCTCCGGAAATTGGCACGATTGTACATATATGCATATATACATATACAGACACACATATAGGTACAGTCCGCCCTAAAAAAAATAAATGAATTTCACACGAATACAGAAAATAGTCCAGATAAAAAGTAACCAAGCTACTCGACTGATCTAAATCTATTAACGGTTGCCATCGTCCCTTCTCAAATACATCTGCCCTCGTGGTTTTAATCAAAATTGAAAGAACCGTCATCCCTAATCGATTATTTGCAACCACCCTATATAAAGGTGGATAGGTCTACCGAAGAAATAATCAGGAAGTCTATAAAAAGGAGAGATCCGATTGGATATTTTCCCGATCTTAAAGGATGTCCCAGTTAAAATTATTTTTCAAAGCCAATTCCCGTCCCATTCTTCGCCGCCCTTCCTACCAAGCGTCAGCAATCATCCCCAGCTTAGAAGACACTTATACCGTATTCCTTACGCGGATAAGAGACACCTCGGATAGAATAATAGATAGGTTCGATATCGAAGGGGTTGATGGGATAGCAACCCCCGGTTAAATTACCCCCCAGCCCTCCCCTCCAGCACAAACCATTATAAAGAGAAGGTTAACCAATTCTTAAACAAACAGGGGGAGTTCATCATCGTAAACATAATTAGAGCGCTCCGACGAAAGCTTGCAATTAAGCCTCGGTCGCGGCTTCAGCTTTTATCCATAAAACGTACATATGCATACCTACCACGTGTACCACATAACAGAACCACGCAACAAACACACATACACACACACCGAGCACCGGCCGCTCTTAGTCGCTCTACACCAGAATTTATAGCCAACACTTGCACCCGTGCTAGCGAGACGGACTGCTTACTAATTAATCCCGTTAGAGCAACAGATTGCAAGCAGAGAACTTCCGGTAGAAATGCGAAGTCTTTCCGGAGTAAGAAAAATTTCGAGTATCCCTTGTGGAAGGAAAAAAAAAGTCCCTAGAGAGAAGAAAAGAAAAAGAAAGTTACCTACTGACAAGTGGACGGGAAGTCCTATAGGAATATACGAAAAGCACTTTCTCCGATGGCAAAGGGACTTGAAGTGTTCAGCGAAATTAGGACAGGAGCACGCAATACCTTCTTGCCCGGACTTTGGATAAGACGCAGTTTGAGTTTCGGAGACTTTGAAGTCTAGAATATTGTTACGTAGACGCGTATGGTACTGCGTGGTAATGGGCCACCACCCGCGATACAAAGGGACGGCGGAAACCGTAACTACGGTTGCTCCTAATGATAGAAGAGACTAACCCGTCCCAATTAAACGTAATCTAACGTAAGCTAACCTAGTCTGACCTCGCACTGTTATATCTTTACGTATTGTAGTCGAACGGGCAAGTTTCGCTGGAGTCAGGGCCGTATCAGTTTTCAGGATGATGCTCGCTTTCGGTTATGCCCTTTTGAAAAGGAGGGAAAAAACGTTGTAGCCGCATCTTACCAGTATATCTATCCTCTGAAACAACGATGCTCGACCCTATATCGGTTGAGGCTATCGATAACAACATAGCCGGATATTACGTGTCATTCACGGCCGGTTCTCGACGAGCTCCTTCTCTGCTGAACCATGACCCCTACGGTAACACCGAAGTCAACCTCGCTCACTCCCTAGTTCCCTTTTCTATCTCTCTCTCTCTCTCTCTCTTGCTTCCAACTCCTCAATCCACAAGGAAAGGCAACGCTTCCGTTCTTTGTCAAACTGACGGAAATGCCGTCATAATTGTTTTACAGATCAAACAAATCACTTTTTTCCTGTACAATTTTAACGTCGATCAAACACCTATACGAGACGTAGTAAACTTATGAAAATCTACCCCTGTCCGACAACCTCAAGCCAAACAATTTGTCACGGATTCGTGACAATTCTAGTAACGTTCGTTTATCAAAATCTCTATTCGTCGCTTGAATCGTAATAACCGAAACAAAAATGTTCTTTTTTATGTTGTTATGTTATGTTATGTTGTCTATCGTGGTTACCGAAAGTTCAATATTCCCTAGTCGAATATACCCCCGGCAAACTATTTAGTGGCATACCGCAACCGTTCCCGGAACAGCCATTATCGCAGCTTGGCAATCGTACGAAAGAAAAATACTATAAAAAAGTGGAATATTACATTGCTAGGCTGACCACGATAATGCATGTTGTGGATGTATATATGTATATACAAATTGTGGGGACTAATCTGGAACCGCAGACAGGCGATGGTAATAGCGTAGTTAAATGGGTCGCCCACCCCTTAACTAAAATGCAAATTTAGATATATACATATCTAATGTTGTCTTCTTATATCCTCGTCTCCCTTCTGAACTAAGAAAAGAGCGACACTTCTTGTTGCTACGTGAATCTTAAATTTATTATCAGGTTACACGATTTCTGAGATACCCCGTAATAGAAATTAGGAAACGCTTTGTAAGGAAAAGGAAAAAAAATAATGTGTATAAACCATATCATCCACAAAATCGATTGTGGATGACGCAAGGAGAAACCGGGGGTCTCAGTTTTTCTGTACAGTAAGACACGGGCAGTAGAGAGTAGAGAAGAGAAGAGAAAGTGAGATGATTAAATAGAAGGAAAAAGTCGATGGCTGTATGCATAAATAATAGGGTGGAAAAACGGGGCCACTCAATATTCTCTGTATCAGAGATGAACGTATCAGAAATTCGGCAGGTATATTTGTTTTCAGTACCCTCATTAAGCATTAAAACATATCGGTACTGATACTAGCTAGGAGCATGTTAAACCACGTACCTAGAGGCTAGTATCCAGTATCTAGTTAGTAACTAGCAAATGACGGTTCTGAAGAGAATTTCTGTTCCGTTTAGACTCCCTGAATAATTAAGTGACGTCCCATTTCGGCTCGCAGTCAATTACGAATGCATAACGTGCACTCGGACTGAGGTTGCCGTGCATATATTATTATGCAATAAATACAAATTTCGACAGGCTTAAAAAAAGTGTACGAAATAAGTTTTTCATATTCGATAAAGAATATGTATATTTAAAGAGTGGGCTCAAAGTAAAGTATGAAAATTTTGATAAATTTGAAAAAAATAGCAGTATTAAACAGCAAAGAGTTAAATTTGCAAAAAAAAAATTATTACGTCATTCTAATATAATATTTCGTAAAATCAATTTCACGTATACCTCTTACTGAAATTTGGCAAACTTTCCACGCGAAATTACATATGTAAAACGCCGTAAATATAAAATTCAATATCTACATGTATGAGACATATCGGAATCACTAAATAAAAATGTCTTAATACAAATGTATTGTTACGATCGCTGGATCCGGAAGATCAAACGATGTAAATGAAATTTTTAATAAAAGGAATGATTCGTTAGTTCGTTCTACTGAATTAGCACGTCCACGTGTTAATGCAAGACCCATCGAGTTTTATGGGTCAAATTTATAATGATCTCTCAAAATGTATCTTCGTAGATAAGGAAATATTATTTCATTAAATGATACCTCGGTAGGCAAATCTATGAAGATCAATTTCCACGTTAGGTATCGAATAGAATTATCTAGTTCGTTAATCTGATATCTTATTGCCGCGTCTAGATCCATCTGACTCGTTGGTTCTGTTTGTTTTTAAGTGTACGATTTACATAATCTTCTAAATAATTTTTATAATTCAACTTTCCCACGACTTCCTTTAGATATAAATCTGTACTGACTCAGATTATCTATTCCTAGTATACTTGAATTTCCTTCGGTATATGACTCAACCCCAATTAGATGATTTGGGATGAATGGCCGATCCGTCCAAGTTCCGATGACGTGTGAGATGTTGATCGAGTTTTGATTTGATATTAATGATTTGGTAGGATAAGCTAGAAGCCCTATATTTGGCTTCAGTTCTACCTTTCGTAAATTGTAATGATGGATGGAGGGGCCTTATACAACGGTTTCACTTCTATTCAGGAAGGTTTTGAGTAATTTCCGAACACTCTGATTTTGGTATCTTGGATAAGTTTTACGGGGTTCTTGGTATATTTAATATGCGAGTCATGAACCTCACTCGCGACTTTAATCTGAACTTTAATTTTATCTTCAATTGCACGATTTTATTCTCGAGGCAATGAGCTCAACGCGCTCCCAAACTCTGATATTCTTCTCTTAGTTTCTTAATCCACATGGTCCCGAATATGTATTCGTATTATAATCATGAAACCACCCGTGATTGATCAATATGAATCCTTTTCATCAAAATTACCAACGTATCGATTAACAACTAACCATTTTCCAATAATCAATGTACCAAGTCGTATTCTGTAATTTGAATGTCCTTCACTGTTATCCGAGAAGGTTCAAAGTTATCCTTTCATTTGTATCTTCATTCTTCGATATTAATGCAATACGATACAGTATTTGATATCTTTAATGTGTCATATAGTTATACATTATTTGTGGATTTGATTATATGATATTAAATAATTATAAAAATAACATTTCACTACTCGACTATAAATAACTGTAAGGCGTGACACGTAACGGTATATTGCCTCCAAATGTTAATTTTGATAATATATGCTTCGTATGTGTAATGGTTTAATTTTTCTTTTTATTACCACGCAAATTATGTATATGAAGGTTATCTTAAAGCTCGTAAGACATATCCTATTTGTTCTTGACGGATGTGCTTGCATGGTAATAAAATTAATAGGTACGTGAAAAGATACGTTGTAGATACGAGCACAAAAAGCGACTAGCACCACCATCATAATCCACTAGCAATGCTATACAGTACCGTAGCGTCCAGGTACTGTATATCACTAACCGCCTATCACGCAAACACTGTGTAATGGATTGCGCAAGGGTTTGCGTTAAAGAACGGACCTGATAACAAAAATGGGAAGAAACAAGGCAAATAATAAATATATATAACTGTGATTCTAGCACACGATTTTCTAAAGGATACGATGCGAGGCCCAGTCGTCATGCACGACGGTACGCACGCAATAAACTAACGACAATTAATGAGGAGAGGGGCATGGAAATAGAAAAAAGATAAGAAATCGAGAAAATATGAAAATTTTAAAAAAAGTAGTTTTCGTCGGTTCCAAAATATACGAATTTTCAAATGACCGATGTTTTCTTAATTTTATGATTAGCCTTTACACTTTTGTTGCACACTCAGACTCCGCTAGATGCGAAATATATAATTTTATATATAATTAATATATTATGTATTTCGCATCTCGCAGAGTTTAAACCATCCGCAAACTCGCTATCCTTTGTCACAGCACCGCAACGGCGAACTGTAACGGGGACCATTAACAAATTCCATAAATCAGGAGATATTATTGCTGCGATGTCCGTGTCGTGCGTCTCGAAAACGTGTACGGAGACACGTGGCGGGAAAATTTAATAAACCCATAGCTTTGGGAAAACCGCCGGTGCCGTCCTGTGGCCATTTACTCTTTTAGAGTCGATTATTAAATAACGCTCTACACTTTCGCGTATAATCCCAACAAAGCTAAAATGGTATTTACTCGTTCAGGTTTCTGCCCACTACGTTCCATTAAATAACTTTAACTGCTGCCGCTTTGCGTGTATAAATTTTACATAAATTTTACGAATATTATCTTTATAATCTTTCAGCTCTTTGCTGACGCTCGCTAAATACTTGACTATTTTTCAGTTGCACATTCACTAATTACACTCGCCATCACTTTCTATACCGAGTCGAGTACACCTGACGCACGAAAATGAATTTGTATTTTGCAAAGCTATTTAGCTAATTTTGTAGTCTAAATAATTAATACCACAACGGGCTACTTGGCAAAAGCTAATGAAACATTTTTCTCTTTCCTTTGGCCAACTGCTAATTTTCTTAATTAGAGGAGGAATCTAAAAAGGGCAGCGTGCAAAAAAAAATTCGAAAAATTACACTTAAGTTTTGTAAGGACGTCGTTAAAGTCGATGATTAAAAAGATGGAATTAACATAATTACAAAAAAAAACAAAGGTCGAAGAAGTACAAGAAGAGGACTGTATAGAGATACTTGAAGTACAGATTGCAACGAAAGGACCAATAGCCGTGTTATCGCTTTCTGAGTGTCAAAAGAAATGCATTTACTCTCAGTTGTAAGCACAAATAACCCGTAGGGTGAGAAATTCAAAAATGAAGAGAAAAGAAAATACTCTTCGTAACGGGTTAGCGACTGATCATAATAAGTAATTCCAAAAATATCGTGACAGTCGAAATGAATACCCTCCCCGCCCCCCTGTTTACTTGACGTGCAAGTTAAGCTTTCAATCGTATCAGCTTTTTTCTTTTGCCTGTAGAACGTAAAACAAGGCACACGTGTGTTTAATTCCGAGGCACGACAGGTGACGCGACGCATTTAATAGCTTTGTTCTTCAATCGTATCACTAAAAAATTAATATTTTTTGTAACTTTTCTCCTGTATAAAATCAGCCAAATTCCCAGGCAACAGGGCTCTTGTAACAATACGAATTTGAAGATAAAATTCGAATTTATTTATAAATCTGATATCAATGGAGACAAGCTAAAATTTCGACGATGAAATTTATCAAAAAATTACATTCGGACGAGATCCAACATTTAATACAGGGACAATAGCAGCAACCATCAGAAATGATTAACCTACGAACGAACATTTATAAAACGAATGAATATGGAAGGATGAGTGTGGTATGAATTGATACCTTGGGATTTAAATTAAATTGTATTTTCATTTTAATTTTATCATGTGAATTAGGTGATCGATCCGTTTATATATTAATTTGCTCAATTTTAATATTTCCATATTACTATACAGATATTGTATATACATATTTGATCTATATATTTTATTTTTATCGCAATAAATTTATATAAAAGAGAATAATACATCTACCTTTCCACCATTAAATCTCTGAATTCTTTGTTTCTTTTTTCTTAATTTCAAATTTTTAAATTCATTTCCCTTCGTAATATGTTCCTTCAGATATTGAAGGGCGAATACAATTTCACAAAGAGAGTAAGGTAGAAAATACAAATAAATAAATTGCTCAAAATAATCTGTATAAAGATTCGAGCGAAAAGATAACCAATGCGAATAATAATAATTACAACGAAGTATTGAAAGAAAGGAAAAATCCTTGACTCACCGGAATACGAGTGTCAGCCGTCAACCATACCCAGTCTTGAGAACCAGGAGCCGACGCGTCCTCGCCGGAAACCGACGTAGGCGTGACCGTCATCTTCTTCGAGTCCTTCGGAAGTTCCTTGTCCTCTCGCATCTGCAATCAAGTAGAGCAAACAATGAAAGACGAAGACAGTAAACATGAGACAAAGGAACCACCCACCGAAAAATTCTTAAGTAAAACAAGTACAACGGACAAGTTCAACAAGCGAAACTGGAGCGCATGAAAAAATATGGGGGTACAAAGAAACAGGTGATAAAAAAAATCAGATAAAAATGTAAACGAAAACTAGTCGGAAGCTACATTTCTCGCGACACCCCACGTCACTGGGTAAATACTCGGAACGCGCGTGATAAAGCCTGAAGAGCTGAGAACTGTGTAGGGAAACACGGGAAAGTCTGGGAAACTCGGAAAATAGAGCGAAAACGGTGGGGAACAAGTTTTACGTTGGACCCGAAGAAGCGAAAAACTATGCGAGTGAAGATCCAAGGGACGCAGACACGACGCTCTTTGCAAATAGAGTCGAGACTACGGTGAGCTACGACGAATCGTGTAAATGAAGTCTCCTACGGGGGGGGCTGTGCGGGTATAAAATTGTACAATACTCTATTCAACCGTCAACGTGTTTTGTATACCGAATTTTCGTATTTCTCATAGAAACGACAAACGACAATTTTAACAATGACGACAAGCAGACTTTAGTTTTCTCAGAGGCTACGTGAGATCTAAATTGGCAACCGAAAGTACAGACCAATATGAGACCTCAGGTTTTTCACGTCGATTTTAATAATTATACGAATATATTTAGTACCTTAATGAATAATGAGTATTTAGTACATAGTCCATTAATGACCAATGCATCTGTATTTATCGTTAATTAGATCGCGCTATTATTTAAAGAATATATTCCAAGTACTTTCTGTACACAATTCATGATACTATAGACTAGTTCAATATATCGCGATATAAATTTGACAACTTGCAAAATAAAATTCGTTTCTAGGCTTTTACAGGACTGCAACATAGTTTGCGAGTTGGCAGTAATTAGCCATCAATTGGGTATTATGTAAAAAAAATACATTTTTTAAAATTCGCGATAGTATAAACGGTGGTATGAACCAAAAGAAAGAGCGTGCCAGTCCTCCGATAAATTATGGGGTTGAGTTTTCACTTTTTTGTTTATGTACTCTCCCGACAACTCCTTTAATTTCCGAGGTCATTATCGCGATAAAGTGTTTTAAGGTGCAATTACCGCTTTCAGAGGCTCATAGAAAATTGTTAAGTGTAAGTATATGTAGACTCTGAGAAAGAAGTTTGATAAAATTATAAAGGAATTTAATCGATTCAATTCAATCCTGTGGTTTCAGGTAGCGAACGGTATACGTAGCTCATTTAAGTACAGTCAAATAAAAAAAAGATGGAAAAGTAAATTCATGTAGTGTAATCGCACGAACCCAATCAGACAAGGTTTGTCGCAACTGTATTGAGTCGAGGTAACAGTAGATTTTTTTTTGTTAAATTAACTTTGCCATATTTGTTATAAATTCAATTCACTGGAAACAATGAAGCTTCGCTCTACTACATCTGAGCAGTTGGTTTTACCAAACTTTTTTTCTCATTGATAGACACATAACTATACCACATATGTATATGCCATATTCACATATAAACTGGTTTATTTGCAGGTTAAATCTGCATACCGGGTATTTTTTTGGTGGGGTGCGAAAAACAGTTTTTTTTTCTGGCAAATAATATTACTTTTTCTAATGTACAAATTAACGTGCGAAATTTTGCAAATTGGTTTAAACTCCAGTATTTTGTTCGTATGGCTATTTACTTGTTATAATGACGACATGGACTTTATATACAGCAATACGTAAATATCTTGGAAAGATACTTGGAGAATGAAAAGAATTCTTCTTACTATCTTTTTGTTTCTTTCGGTACAAGTTTGGTTGAACGATCGTTTAATTATTTTCCCGTTGATCTGGCAATCTCCATTAGTCGATGTGACTAACGATATCAGACGCGTTGGGAATAGATATATAGGTTATAAGTGAATTGCACTTGTTAGCTAATCATGATCGATGAATCGCACTCAAAATACTAACGTGCAAAAATAAATCAAGTTTCTAGGCGGTACCGCTGAATCCCATTCAAACAGACACGCGTGGAATTTGTGGATCATTTTATACCTCCGATTGACAACCATTCTGGGTACCACAGCTCTTACTTTAATTGCAAGATGCGAATCAATAAAAGCGGTTTTGTTTTCGTTTCTTTGCTTTTTCACATATATTTGAAAATATCGCAATGAACCGATAAATACGAAATTCAAGGAGAAAGAAAGAAATGGCAAAAAGCAAAAATATAATATTTTAAAGTTGAGGTACGGCAATCTAATGAGGCAACGTTACTTTAATCACTGCCAGTTATTACTGCTGAGACAGAAGACTTTAGAGGTTATAAGACTTTTATATATCAAAAATTCATTTTCTCACTAAATATTTATCTTGCGGAGACTGCCCTTGTATTTGAATCTTACCCTGAGAACTTCGAGAACAGCATTATCCTCCGCTGCCGGAAGCGAACTGCTACGCTTCTGCCGTACGATTCCTTCGACCTCCGGATACTTGCCACAAGCACTTGCACTGCCGGCCACTCGAACATTCGATTCGATTCGTCCCACGTAAGAATAAAGATAAATAAAACCGCCGAGTTGAATCAAAAATTGTGCCAAGACAAACAAAAGCAGAAGTTTCGGTTGCTGATTGGCCAGTCTGGCCTCGGCTGTTCCAGTGTTTCCATTCATAGTCACGACATCATCCTGCAGGATACTTCGTAATTCAAATTCTATGTTCAATGTTGAACGCTTTCAATTAATTTCAAATAACTTGCGGTATACCCGTCAATTATCCACGTCAGACAATTTGATATTCAACGTCTACTAAATACTTAAGAGTCACTGAATATATCAAAGCACTGATTTACATTCAGCTGTAATAACAAGATGATACTAAATATCTTGCGACAAAGTGGAATCTCCTCGTTTACAGTAAAATCTACATAAATAATCCATTCACAAAATCCGTATTAAGAAAAGCTATTTTCCTGTCAAATCAGGACAAACCTTACCGCCACATTAATTATAAATATTCCCCAATTAGTATTCACTCTTCAAAAACTACATGAGCACCCGAACTACTCACAGAGCCAAAGTTGATACGCGTATGCAGACCCGTGAATAATATAAGAAAGGTCCAAAAACCCAATAGCCTAAAAGTCAAGAAAATGTGCACGTTATTCCAAAGAAAACTTGCGTCTTACTGCTCTTTAACTGCGAAATAAAGTTTCGATAAATAATGCGTTTAGTGAGTCACGTAGCAAAGTTCCGAAATCGTTGCGTTACCGTTTGGGAACCGAGATAAACACGATGCCTGCGACTCGGCGTCCGCGAAGGGACTGTTGGGTAAAACTAAAAGCATCAAGTAAGTCGGGTTGTCACCGCGCAGGCGCATCCACACTCCGTACCGGTTAGGTTAGGTTGTCCGTTGGCTAGAACGGATAGAGATGCATTCGCTAGGAAGAGTACGGATTGTCGTGTATATCAGAGCGTCGTTCTAGGCTAAACTGTTAAGTATCCCGTAACCAATATACTATGTGAAACGCTATGCTGTTATCCAAGATGACGATACTACGAGCGTAAGTAATACATTTGCGTCTGCATCCTTTACTTTTACGTTATTTACAAAGACCTTTTTGTCACTGCGATTGGACAGCTTGATATACTCTTTCAATTAAAAACGACCGATTCTGCATTTCGTCATACGACGCCTGCTAGACAGATGCTTCTTTTACAACGATATCTCTTGAAGACTTCTTTTTCTATTTATCTTATTAATTAGCTTGGACTTCCTAACACAAATAATAACAGTCTTTATTATTTTTTTTATGTATAACTTATCGCGTGCAGTTCAAAACGAGGTTAGAAATTTATTTAGGAATTATGAATACCATTTGGGTTACGGATGATGCTATAAAGATATGCTAGGAATTACGTGTTAATTGGGAGAATAAGTAAAGTTTGTTATGATATCATGGTATCTGTAGTATGTATACAGGATTATTCATGACTATTGTACTAGCCACAGTTTGTGCGTTTGATTTATATGGTGAAACTAAATTCACTGTGCAACAGTTCTGAATAGCTCTGTATATAAACGAGGGTGCATTATGTTTAAGTACCTGTAAGCCTATTTGAATGAGGGCTGAATTTGGTAATGAAAAAATTATAAGATACATCCATCCCCAATGTGATTCACTTTGATTGCCAGTTGAGTTGCAATTTCTTATGAACTCGTGGGATTTCACAACCTCTCTAACCTGGAGAATTTTCACGGCGCTTATTGGATTTTTCTCAGGATTTTCACGCGACTGAGTCACACCTATTAGAACTTTACTCTCCTTCCCTACTCTTGCCGTGGTTATACCTCGGACGTTTCATCGTCTCAGATGTGGCTCACACCCACAATCGCAAGACACTTTTTCATTCCTCAGTTGGTATAGTCCTGAATGGTAGAATCAGAATTCAAAGTCCACCAACCTCTATGCACTCCAACGAGCTTTTAATACCACATACACTTGCACTTACAGCTGTACTTGTTCCTACTCTACGCATACTTGCAAAATCTGTTCCTGCTCGGATTTTCTACATTTTCTCGTTAATTACTACTACCATTACTGCTACTGTTACTAACACTTCTACTATTGCGGCTCTTTGCTAATCTTGCAGTGTGGAGACCTGGTGGTACCTGTAGTACCTAGATTCTACGTATGTTTCTATGTAACATTGGTGACGCTACTACTCAGGAATCGGTGGGTTTCATTAAAATTTCATTAAGTTCCACGTGCAAAGTTATTGCGGTTTTCATGTTCAGAATTGAGTCGGGAAATATTATCATGGATGGTCGTTACAGGATTATTATTTTACGCTTTTTTTTGTGTCATTTTCACTGAATTTTCTAATTTTTGTTAGACTTTTTGCGTGTATCTTCTTTTTCATGACTATTCTTGTCATCTGTTCTTCAAGGCTCGTACGAGCTCGCGGCACTTTTACACGGAATGAAACTGTCACGAACGGTAAATACTCGAATAAATTGTCACACCTGACACATGAAAAATGGCATCCCATTTTGAGAGTTACCTCGTGCGGTACGCGAATTCTGACCAAATTGGTAACGCAGCGAAAATTATCAAAGGTAATTCATCGAATTGAAAAAATATTCATGGTTTTTCTCTCGTCTCGTACCAAATTATTATTTTATTAACCGATCGATCCATTCAAAATGTAAAAATACTCTAAGGGTAAATTGGAGAAGACAATTTAAGACCGATAAGCAGATCGTTTGATCAAAATGAACATAACAGAGTAGACATAAAAATATTATACATATATTTGCGTCCTACAGGCTCGTGAAAAGGGGGTTCAAAATATTCGAACAAAACATAACAGTTTCGCCATTCTTATCATTAATATCTTTTCATCCCCTTTTAGAAAGACCAGAAGCGGGTGACTCCAGCACCCTTCGAGACTGTTCAGCATTACTCATTGTCAATAGTACCTACGCCCTTTCATCCCTGCTGTAGCCCTTTTTTACGTAGAAGGAGAGAAGTCCCACAGCCACGACGATTTGTTAAAGTTTATGCCGCCTCTGACAGATACGCCATTTGCCCTTTTCTCCGGGAATCTTGGTGGGAGGTAAAAAATTAAAAAAATGAGAAACAAAGAACACAAATATTTTTGTGTAATATTAAAGATACTTTTAGCAAGACGCAGATATGATACGGTGATAGCAGATTGAATATAACATATGTATATACTTTTTTTTTTAATTACTACCCTGGCACTATCCTTTTATTATATTGCTTTCCTATGGCTCATAAAACACTATATCCTATCCATATCCCAAAATATTCAGATAAAGGGTAATTTGTTTTAACGAAGACCAGTGAAGAAAAAACATGGTAATTACCAAAGATAATTCATTAGCCACGTCAAGGGCAGGTTTAATTCCCTGTTAACCCCAAAAATATAATATTGTGATTAAATGTTAATTTCCCATGTCTTAAAATTAATTAAGATTTTTTAAAAATATTTCTGCACTTTCACAAAGTGTAGGTTTTGAATAATTAAAAGATGCTATTATCGATTAACAGAGAAAATTGTATGTCAGGAATAGATATACATATGTAAATTGGGTAAAATGGCAGATTTTATTTGAGAAAAAAATACCAAATTTACGTAGTATCATTTTTGCTAATAATCATGAAATAATATGTAATATTTAATATATTTCACTAATAGGTTGAATTTAATGAGCAAATATGTAATAGTATGTATATCAACATAGGAGCCAATTGCAAAATTGATACGATATAGAGTGTGGATTAATAAAATGTAGTAAAAGTCAGGTGGTCATGATAGGTCATGGATACATATTATCAGTAAATTTTGCTAATCATACGTGCAGATCACCTATCATTTAAATTTGAATAAATCACGTACAAATAATTTTATTTTATTTTCAAAATATATTGAACTGACAAACTTATGGAATTTTGAAAAATCAAAAGATAGACAAATAGAATGGCATGCAGGGTCATACGGTTAATCACCTTGTGTCGAGAGCGGTAGAATGGAAAAGTGCATTGATGGACTTGCATGCATCGAACTCATGGAACTTGAAAATTTATATTCAATATGTGCGAATATGAAATTCAATGTGTATTTCAATATTATTGCTTTAGTGATTTGTCCCAAAATTGAAATTTCGTTGTTATAATTCTAATTGCATAATGCACCCCATTAGCTACGTTAAGAACAGCTATGCGTATAGTTATATAATTATTACAAAATATTTAGCAAGACTTATTATGTTTATGACAATAACTTTTATTGATGTTTTATATTTTATTATTTAAACGTATATCTAAAATGAATAAAAGATATTTTAATTATTAATTTTTATAATATAAAATTATTGAAACAATTTGAAATTGAATGTAGAATCTAATTATGAATATTGATCTTTCAATGAAATATATGACATGAAAAACGTGGGGTACAGGCATACGTATATTTTTTTAAAATAGAAAACGACCAAAAGTCTAATTAAAATTAAAAACCAATTGTTAAGAATTAAAAAACAAATGCACATTCGCTAATCATTTAATATTAATTAACATACCACCTTCTGTCAGAATAAAAAATAACTCATGCATATTTGCTTCTATTTAAAAACACGTTAAAAAATTGTTTCATTTAACTTATCACTGAGTTCTCCTGGTAGGTTTAAACTTTATTATTTGTGAAGTACCTGGCACGTGCTAGATACACATATAGAAGTAGAAATGAAGGATGAGATAAATATGATAGAACAAAGCGGCGCAGCGGACACAACGAGGAGCGTTTTAATGAGGCGCGGTTATAATGACATACCGCAGCGTCGCGACGCTTATTGAGCTTTGCCGAATGACTCGAACATTCTCGGAAGGCGACGTCACATTTTTCAATAGAATTCAATTCAGAAAATATTTCTAGTCTGATGAATTAAAAGGGGTTGGTGTTAGGTGCAAAATCAAAAAAATTATTTCGTATTTTTGGAAATCTTAAGCCATGATCCTTAGAGAGATTATAATTTTATTGTCAGGAATGCGTTACGCATAGAAAGTCGCATTACGATTTCAGGGTTTTTATTTTTCTCGACGAAAAACCAATGAACCTCGAGAAGCGTTCTTATCGAGCGACGCGACCGCGAATATATTAAGATTTTCCCGGAGGTGCGAGGAATGCCGAGTGAAATTAAACACGGTTTAACTAGCGGAACTTTGTCCATTTATAAAGCATTGTGCTAGGCGATAGTCGCTCGCGCGAACGATAACGAGGGCAAACAATCAAGTCGCTGAGGCGCATAATTACTTAAATATTAACGATATGAAGGCATGAAGGCGTCGCTTTTAAGTTTATCC
The DNA here is from genome assembly GCA_030142375.1 of Calameuta pallipes. Classification (NCBI taxonomy): domain Eukaryota; kingdom Metazoa; phylum Arthropoda; class Insecta; order Hymenoptera; family Cephidae; genus Calameuta; species Calameuta pallipes. Next base: position 80,701 of record JARQSW010000804.1, on the reverse strand, counting down.
GATAGTTTTACTAGCAGAATTACTAGATTCAAGAGAGTCTAGGGAATCTAGGGAATTTTTTATCGTTGTATTCATATCTCTTTTTGGAATATTAACGTGACATCGTAAGACGTTGTTGTTCCTCCTATTTGAAGTAAATATCGGAAATTAGATATTTTCGGAAAAATTAATAAAAGCAAAGAGGAACGTTTGACACGTTGATATTGCATCTGACATTATTTGGGGGAAGGAGTTGGAATCTGGTGAATCAATTAATTCGACCCAAATAACAGTAACAAAATTCAATTTTGAAAATCCCTACGCTACTGGGATCTGGCATTCGGCAATTTTGGAAACTTAGCCAATTTACTTAGACGTTTGGGATATCTAGGGGTAGTTCCCAATAGGGTTAGTGAACAGAATCTTAACGGCAGGGCGAGATCCAAATGAGTCAAGTCCTTGAATTAACTCAAGTGGCGGTGGTTCATCGAAATGTAATCGATACAGTATAATAATAAAATCTATGAATTCTTGGTTAATAGGATTGAAAAGGGGAAACTTCGACTTCGGATTGTATTACTAGCAATGAGCAGATACAGAATAACGAGGTCAGCCGTGGTTGGAGAATCAATAGGAAACAATAGTTTCCCTGGGAGTTCAGTACCATTTAAAATGGCTGACGGTACGAAAAGGGTGGATATACACACAGAGAAAATATTCCACCACCACCACCATTAAGAGTAAGTTAAGAACCATTAAGAGAAACACAGTTCTTACAATGCCACTTGAAATATTTCAGTTTTTCAATATCCAGTATTTCAAAAATTAAAAAAGGAAAAACGATTACTATGAAGTTGATAAAAAATACAAGGGCAATAAAAAAATTGTATGACAATTTTTTTTAACTCGTCAGGCTTATGGAATTTACTTTCCATCCTTGCGATTGCTTATCACTAAAAGATTTCTTACGTATACTTAAGTAATAGTATTTTTAAGATTACCACGTATTGAATTTTCAACCCTCAAGGCCGTATTGCGTTCTACCTTATGAGTTTCTTTGCTTCGAGTCAAACAATCAAAACAACGCAATATCACTTTAACGCTATCAAATAATGAACAGCATGAAATTGAGACTCATATAAAGGATACGTGGTGCATGAATAACGAATAAAATGAATCGATAATATATATAATAGAAGCCATGGGAATATCATTGAATGCTACTTATTGACACTTTCTATCTCCGACAGCAGTAGTCAGCAATAGGAGTATTTCCACAGCAAATGGAAATAGTAAATAGGCCACGTTTGATTGGACCATTGGACATTGTTTTGCATTGATTAAATAGCACCGTTGACACTCATTGTAAATAGCACATTTTCACGTTAGTCCTAACGAATCTAAACATAGCAGCAGAGCCCACAAAAGAGAGAAAGTAAATAATATCGAAAAATAAACAGCAAGTTATACACTTAAAGAAACATGACATCCTATTGTCTCAGGTAACTATAGTTACATTAAGATTTAATAAACTCCACCAGGTACCCAGTGTGAACTTCAGTAAAGCTTTACTGAAAGAACACGACTGAAACTTTTGATTCTCACTAGGGGCCTGTGTTAAATGAAACTCTGAAGCTGGTGGTTGAATTGGATCATTGACATTTTACATTGTCTTCTACAATGGTCCTATGGGAAGAGTTATCCTTTCTCAAGACGTATCTGACTCGGTTGAACACCTGGAGATACACAGCAATGAGGAAAACACAGCGGACCAGAGTAACAATGGTAGTGGGGTAGAGACCAAACTAGGCCAGACTAGACCAAGAAGGAGGTTGGTAGGTCTGAGCCGGAATTGCTTTGAATACCCGTCCTATGAATTCTATCGGGTTAATTACTATAGATATATAAGTCTGAAGTTGGTAGTTGCTGATGAGACTATTCCAAGTAGTAGTGTCACTACTGCTCATATACTATACATGTGGAGCATATAATAGGTATTGATTAGGCAAAATTATAAGTGTCAAGTATATCCGCGAGGTTATTTCGTAGTGAACTTTAACCCTTCAAATATGGGGCCTATCGCCGCAAGCGACTATATAAACCTAGGTGTGGGCAACGTATAAACTTCATATGCAATTATAATTTTTGAAGTACCATGACTTTAAATATATTAGATAATAAAATATAGTGTATAGTAAGAATTGATGTGTTTTTGTCATACTTTAAGTGCGGTTTTTTCAAATTTGGAATATATTGACGTGTCTCGTTCAGCGCGTCATCCGTACTCGAAGGGTTAACACAAGCGACTAGTAGTAGATAAACTTTTAATGATCACTGAAATTTCAAGACGGCTATAAGATTCACAAGTTTATGGCTAATACGAGATTGTGGTGAAAATAAAATTTTGAAAAATAGCAATATTTTTACTGTCTGTACGATTTATAGAAGCTAATTTTTTTAAAAGAATTTCAATATTTAAGGACTTTGTTTCAGCGTAATATTTTAACGATTGCTTTATTGGAAATTATTATCGTTTTTTTTATCATCGGTATCAAAAGCAACCCTTTACAAGTTTCATAATTTTACGAAAATTTTACGAGACCCGACTCGAACAAAAAATATTTTAAAGCCACACGAAATCCGTGACATTCGAACAAATAATGTTTCGAATTTATAAATCTCTATGAAATCCAAGAGTCGTTTCGTCTTGTTCCTGTATTTGACCGCAACACGACTCTGCACTCGGCCAATTCACCACGTAGAGGTCGTTACCTAGCATACCTACCGAGCAAACCGATATATACATATACGTAATATATATTTCCAGATAACGTTTTGGAGAACTCTTAAAATTAAATGACCATGATTTAACGGCACTAAAATGATACAGTTTATGAGAGAAAATAACAGTGATATTACATACATTTTATAAAATTAAAACATTAAATTATTCATTATTGATATTATTTATTGTTGCGAATAGGATACTGTCACTTTTTGATTAATTAATTTAATTAATTAATTAACGTCCATTCAAGATATATTAAATGTCAACTGACCTCGTTAATATCGAATTGAGATACGCAGTTGCATAATGAGAAACAGGATATCCGATCTCAAGTGTCAGAACCATGGATTAAAGTTTGACCATGAATGGAATTAATGGATCCTAGTACGAGGCGTCGTCATGTTTCAACACGCTGTAGATATAATAAGCAGAGGGTGAGTGAACTGCATGCTGCCCAGAAGCTTTGCACATGCGAATTGCATGAACACACGCACCTGCACGGGCTTACAAGCCAACGGGTCGTGCCGAGCTTATCAAACTACTATGATTCATACATGTTATAATTTGTCTATTCACAAGCATAAAGATCAACTAATGATCTATCTGTTCTTATACTTAAAAATCTTAATGCCAGCATTCGAGCGTGTCTCTTAATTATACTTATGAGTTCGTTTTCAAAAAATTAGCAAGGAATTGATTTTCATTGAGATCAGGGCATTCTGATAATTTGTTCCCAAGGCCAGGTAGACTAAATCTTCGTCGTCTGTAGGAATAACCAGGTGCTGTTCTACTGATTTCCTACTAACAGTGTAGCGGATAATAGAAAAGGTTTTTTGATGTCAGAAATGATTTTTCTGTGACGCTCGCAAAAAAATCGCAAAACGAACGCCTTTGATAAATAACTGTAGTCTGTGAGGGAATCGTGAGCCATTACTCGCCGGAAGTGGTACGCCACTTTTTGGACCCTTTAACTGGAAAGAGTCCAACCCCCGTCACCCGACACTCTACACCAAGTTATCCTACCATTTCTTTCAGAAACTAGCTTATTTGTCCAACAACAATAACACACGTTGGTTATTCACGGCAAACGTACCAGCTGAAGTTGGTCATAAATGGGTGATTTCATCAAGCTAACGTCATAACATTATTAACATCATGGGCTTGAGGAATCTTTAATTTGCTTAACAAGGTCACACTGCTTCGACGAAATTGTTCAATCGCGTCCAACTTCAGCTGGTACGCTTGTCGTGAGTAATCCTGTATATGAAAAATCAATGCAAAATTTCATTGTGCACACGATAGTTTAGAATTTATATAATTACAGGGGTTGGAGGATTTATATACAGAATGTATTTGTTTAATTATTCACGGATGCTAGTCACAATTTTTTCAATTGTATAGTATTAAATAATATTGTTTATATTCATATTTTGTTTGAGATAATAATCGAGTCCGTAATGAGGTACATAATTACGAATATATTTCATCCCCTATACACTACTTTTTCAAGTATACTCCTAAAAGCCACCCTCCTATTACTATTATGGGAGATGATAATGATCTTGCAAAGTATCTGGTTACTGCACGGTGGTTAGCCAATCTGTTCAGGATAAAACGCCTGTATTCGAAATTACCCCTATATTTTCAAGCTTTCTCCAAATGGACATTTTGGCGTGTGCTACATAACGAAAGTTTCTAAGAAATTGCTGTTACATATGACACTTGATTTTCTCAACTTCATTTTTTTTTAAGAGGATATAAAAGTTTTTGAAGTAAGAAAATTAAATTCGAAGAATTGTGTGACAGTAAAAAAAATTTTGTTCTATTAAAATGTTACTTCAAATTGTAGATCAAGAAAAAGGATTTTAATAATTAATTTTGATATCTTCTTATGCACACCAAAAACTTCCTAATAATATAAAATTGTCACAGGTAAATTAACGAAAAAAAGAAAAAGTGCCTACTTAACATTATGTCGCGAAGAAACTGAGCAGGAAGTTACTTCAGGCCTCTGTTTCAAGGTGGCTTAACAGTTACCTGAGTTTTACAGGTTGGACTAAGCTTTACTAAACTCGGAGCTTTTTTGATGTAGTCTTAAAAAGTCACCGTGATGGTACTTTAAACGCGTCACCAGCTCACTCCCGGGCATTTTTCGCCTTCCCAAGAGCAAAGTCACTTTTTTCATGGACTACACAGTGATGGGGTCAAAGGTCATCCCTTAATGTGCCAAAAGATCTTTCGAATCCTTTACTTCCTAGGGATGAAATGAGAACTACGAAGGGGACCAAGAAGCGTAAATAATAGTTCCAAGTGAAAAGAGCTCAAAGAAGCTCATTGGTATAAAATTAAACTTTTTGAAATATTTCGTAATTTTTAAGCTTGGTACAAACTTTTCCAATGTACTCCTTGTCAAATCTTTTCTCAAACTTGAATTTATCGGCGTAATGCGAAGTTTCGTGAAATAAAAGTGTGTTTGTAAGATTAAAAATTGTTTTTCAAAAACCCGATTCTTCAACGATCTATCATATCTCAAGATCGACAGAATCTTAATACAAAATCTATCGACACAAAGGAGCCTGGACCTATTAAACAGAATCTGGTAGAGACAAGCATACCTACCGTATTACCAGGGGATATTTCGATTTGCGATAAATCCAGCCCAGCTGGAGTTGCCAGCTAGATATTTATTTTTATCAGGAAAAGATGTTCACAGTATATTCCGACGTCGGTTTATTTTTTCACGTTCAACTAAAAGAAAAAAGATGATAACGGGATATTGAAGATGGACGCTCAACGGTAGTTTGTGTTGAATATTATGTGAACGAGAAACATCTTTTTGTAAAGTAAATATAGATTATTCAAATATTATTTCTCAGCTATTGTTCCACTCGACTGTTTGAAATAGCATATATCTCTGATTCCGTTTATTCAGTATTTGCCCATTAGCGAATAAATGGGAAATTCGCAAGATTTCCCAATTTTTGTGAAATTATGGAAGCAGCGGTGATTCAACTTTGCAGATATTTTAATCAGTCATATATAATATATATATGTAATCATTTACTGCAGCTCCATTCAGCTTACTTTAGACGTATTGTTATTATTTGTAATAATTATTGTTAAGCAAAATTATTGACAGATAAAAATGTTTTAAATAAATATAGTAATACACATCACGATATTAAAACAATAAGTCATTTTTTTTTGACTAAACGCACAAAACAAAATGCATCAATGCATCGAAATGCTGACTTTGGTACAGGATGCTAGAAACTGTATTCGCGCTCAAGTGGAAAATACAAAATTGCGAATGGACCGATAAAAAAACAAGAAAGAGAGGAGGGAAAATTGGAGGTCGGTCGGTAAATTAAGTAGGAAAGGTTAGAAGGTAGAAGGTTTAGGTGGATGGGTAGTAGACTCTCATTTCACGGTCAGTTGGTACCGCTGATACGAATGGTGCATCGGGCACTTGTCGACCATTTTCGTAACTCTTGGAATAATAATGGAATTGAAAAAAAATACCCCAAAAATGTCAAAGGTCCAAATAAATGGGCGCTTGAAAAATCGTTAAAAATATTGGCACACACAAATTTGAAAAATATTCAATATTTTGTAAAATTTATTATTCTTTTTTCCCTTGTTTTGCAATTTTAAAGCAATTCTTTCGTGTTCGTCATGCATTTAATTTCATTGCCTCTTTCCCTTTACACTCCACTACGCGTATTCACTTATTTGCACAGCGCTTTTGGTTTTCCGTGAGTATTTGAAGAATCGTCCAATAATACAGAGTGCATCGGCCTACCGGTTTCAGTATATTCAAACAGTTTTTTACATGAAATGAAAAAAAAAGTAAATGAAAGACAACAAGCACGTTCTCGTGTTTCTATAGGAAAAAGGAAGACAACGAGAAGTAAGCAAAAAATAAATAAATTGTATCATTCAGTACGGTTGGTTTAAACGAGTGTTGGCAAACAATAGCGTGAGAGTTCTGCGTGATGTTCTGCAATTATTCAGGGGTGCCAACCGCTTTGGCCTTCGTTACGCTCGTGACAGCGCTATCTGCGGACGGGATGTGGTCGTTAGGGGAAATATTTTGAAAATCGCATTACAAATGTCATTCCAGAGGAAACTGTTGTATTAATCAAAAAAGTTACATTGCATTTTCGCATTGCGTTATTTGAACTGGGATGTTAGTTTACGAATCGTAATACCATGGAGAATACATAATGCGAAGTTTAGTCGAAATAATCATAATTTATTTCATCCGTAATGATTATTGTGTTAAAGTAAATAACTGCATACGTGAAAGCCACTTCCGTGAAACGAAATGGCACTGAGACAATAACAAAATTTTCCAATGTGAAAATATACAAGGCAAATGACGGCAGCTTAATACGAATATAATTTAATTAATTATCATTAATTTTCTATGCATTTGCGAGAAAATTATACAATATCCGATACACTTCCATGCGTTTGGAAAACAGCAGAATTTTCACGTTGAACTTGAGACTCAAACAAAAATTCTCAAATTTCCAATCGGAGCAGTCGCGAGCGATATCAAATTTTCAGTTTAAAACACGAATCTCCAATTGCAATTGAAATTGTCTTAAAATAAAGTAATTTGATAACTTTGTTATTGCTCTTTGTACAATATATGCAAATACGAATTCCAAAGTCAATCCATCGATACGTAGAGCTAGTGAAAAATACGTGTAAAATGTATGAGAAGCAATGCAAATGAAATATGAGAAATGAAAAAAAAAGGAAAAAGTGCAAAATCGAAAAGTACAACAAGGGTATAGGGATGGTGGTTGGTACTGCACGGATGACAATCTAGAAAACCTGAGAGCAATCTCGATCAGAAAGAGGATAAAATGTAGTTGGTTTTTATTGAGGATAAAAAAATCTAAACGGTTTCCCTACCAATTCTAATACAGCTAAAACAATAGTAAGGCAGACATGAAATCAACATTGGTGTATATACATATATCACATACAAAAAGAGACAAAAAGTCATGATGAAAAAGTTTCTAAAGATTGAAAAAAGAAAGTGCCCGATAATTTTTCAGAGGACTAGGTTGAGGAGCATTTTACTGCTGAGAGGGGGGTTGAATGTGAGTTCAATCTTGGGGCGGATATTCAATTAAGCGGACAGTATCACGAAGCTAAGAGGTACCAGAGGCACCCCTAAAGTATCAGGAGTAAAAGTAGCTAGCAACAGTAGCTAAAATCTCCTTGGAGTACTATAAACCTGAAACCCCTTTCTCACCCTTAACTTAGGGGTAGTATATATGAAACCGGTACAGCTGTTGGGGTAGTAGAAGGAACGGGTTTAAATTCAATTCCGCTTTATACGTACGCCTACTCAACGTAGCCATCTTGCTGCACGGAAACTCTCACGCACACCGGAAACGGCGAGCACACGACACTATAAGGAAACCCCCACCGATTTATACGGCCCTGAACGACCTCTATACACCCCTGACGGTGCCACGCCTCTGAAGGTAGTACCTACACTACACTGATTGAAAAGTTTTCATTCGTGCGATAGGTCGCATGTCTTGCCTTTGCTATTTTCTCTTTAGCTTTTTTTCTTTCATCTTTTTTTATTGTTCAGGACTTGTATCGAATTTTCTTGCGAAGCATCACTTTTATTCTGTCGCCGCTGACTTCTCCCTTGGGGCTTGACGAATTTCCGACACTTTTCACTTGTTTCAGTTACTTTCTCGTAGGCCGTAACGTAGAGTCTCTTTGCAGTCGAATGTAGGAGTTACCATAAAAAAGGTATCGTGTCGGGAACGCATTACCTATACGGACGATAGATGTAAAATTGCGTTAAAATAGAAAAAGAAAAAAAAAACAAATACACCCCAAGATTACAATCAGTCGAGAGGTTTAGTAATTTGTATTAAAAATTCGTGAGCTTCGTTGCACATTGCATTAAAAAAAAAAAGAGAATACAAATTATTTGTCATTACTGTAAGCACAGCGAGCATTAGTTTCCTCTTGTAATTATCATAATGGGACCTGGATATCGTAGCCAACGATAACGCAATGCCGAAGAAAGCAACCCAAAGGCAAATTAAACAAGATACAATCCCAACGTAGCTTCGTGACGCAAAACAATCTTCTAGTAAAAGTTGAAAAAATTCGAAGTACACGATTTAAAAAAAATATCCCTAAACAATTTCCCATCGATGCATATCACTAGTTGAAGCGTACGAGTAGTCGTAGATTGTTCGAGGGTTTAAAGAAAGGGCGAAGGGTGTATGCTACTGAAAGGAATAAAAAGAGAAGTGATGAAAAATCAAGCTCACCCAGAATAGCCTGTTTAGATGTGCAATTTCCGGTACTTTGTAGGTACCGACCTAGCAACTTCCCAACCTAACGACCTCGCCTAGCTTCAGGGCATTTGTCGTTGTAACGCAAGACCTTTCATCATTATGCCATATATCTAATGAATAGGCATATAGGTGAGCATGGTAGGTACGTATACCTAACCTAAAGTAGCCGCGGATGAGTAGGTAAGCGAAACATGTTGAAAGTTGAAGAACCGATATAGGTCGTACAAGTTGTACAGGCTGTAGCTACATTCCAAGTGACACGTGCCGCCAAGTTCGCTGCCATAAGATACAGAAGGCGATGAAGTTTGAAACCCCGGGCGACCTATTACTAGAAATGATTAAATTTCCACCCTTAGGTCGATTTAATAAAGACACCCTTTCCACTTTGACGATATCTACCCATGTCAACGCACCAGTTCACAGTGCCGGTATACTACCTGTGTACGGTCTTTTCTATACCTATGGCAACGATTTTGAATTATAAATTTTATTACTTTTTGAGGAACGTAGATATCAGTACAGTCACGCAAAAAAATCTGAACTATTGAGATACATCGCGTAACGTTTATTTGGACACAGCAGATCTATTCGCAAGTCTAATATTCACGTAAGATTTTCATAGCGAGTTACGAATTATTTTTTACATCAGAGTCAGAGCTAATACAGTCTATGTGCGAAAAATTTATGATTATTTCTATGTTTCGTAGATTTATATTTTTGGCAAATTGACCTTTTACTGTCCCATGATTTTATCGTACCGTGTCATGTTAGCCATCTTTGTCTCTTCGTTTTTATTTATAACCTCGACTTGTCTTTTAGGGCTGACATTTTTGTATGACGGATAAGAGAAGAGATAGATTATATTTCACGACTATTGCCAGAAAACGTATTTCATAGCTCAAATTTGGGATCCTAAAGTTTTTAGCTAGAAATATATTCTTGAACATCATAAACCAAATTGTGACCTTCTTTCGGTAGGTTATTCTTGTACTTTCAACAGGATACTGTATTGTCTGGGTGTAATTACGTATTTTTTATTAGTGGATCATCAAGCAACTGTGGATCGCGAATCGGTCGATACTTCTGGTACACTGTGTATGCATTATGCGAATTTAGTATATTCAACATATGGATTTTTTATCTAGCCTTATCAGAGAGTGTGATTAGCGTGGAGAATTAATTGATATTTTTTTATATGTATATACATTGCCCATAGGTTTTATGCATATGTACACGTTGTTAAATGTGACTATGTATCACATCAGTAGACATGTACGTATAATGGAACCGAAACACGTTAGCGGCCCCTACGGAGCTTTCGTGCTTAGAATTGAATTGAGATTGCTTTAAGCGGGTGGCACACGTCGCGATGCTCTTTGGTACATCGTATATCTGTATTTATGTATACGTATATATATAAGGATGGATAAAGGCAAAAAGTAAAAGAGAAAGGGGATTCAAGTAAGAGCTCAAAGAGATAGCTATCTACGAAAAATACTGGATCCGAATAGGAACGGGTAATTCATTTTGAAATACGGTTTTCTTTTTTGTTTTCTTATAAACTAACCTCTTATTCACCTTTTTACTTTCTCATCACATACAAAGTATGTAAGAAAGTATTGCAATCCAAAAAAAATCGACTCTCAGATTTTAATGGAAATACATGTTTTGAGGGTCCTAGAATCCAAAAAAAAAAAACATTCATTCATTTCTGTGCGACTGTCTGTCTTTCTGTGGTAAATTCTATCCAAAAGCACATTAACTTTCCAAAGAAGCAATAGAAATGTCCAGAATTTTCAATGCTAGACATTCAATATTTGTGATGGGCTTAGAAATGTTTCGTTAGATTAGATTAGCTTAGAACTCCAATGGTGTGATGTTCCAAGGACGTGCTTTTTTTAAAGGAAAAAAAGCATCAGCTTGCTATTGTGAATGCCCCTTAATTTATAGTGTCCTCAAACAATACCGTTTACAGGATTGTATATACAGGGTGAGTCTTATCAAACGTCCAAAATAGGTAGGACTTAGTTACTGCAAAGGCGTGCCAATTCGGCCACTCAGGCAAACAATCAAACAGTTTGGGATGGGAAAGTAATATTTGATCACGACCTCGATAGTCTATTATAAATTCGGAAAAATAATCTATTATAAAAACGGAAATTATAAATACAATAGCCCTTGTTTTGCTAGGTAGTTCTTGTTTTTCTTCGTTTTGATTTTCACTTTAGATGCCTATACCTATTCAAAATCAGTTTCCACAGTTATTATCAACTCTTCGAACTTTATTTCCCTCACCACGCCTCAATATAGTCTACGTGATGATCAAATTGGGCGTGCCTTCACAGCAATTCCGTTCCACCCATTTTGGATGTTTCGATAAGACTCACCCTGTATATAATCAACAAGTAGGACCATAAACAATTAAATCAGGATATATTGTGACGTCAAGTTTCAAAGACCGAAGTCAATATAGATCTTGAAAAAGTTTAAGGCGGTCCTTCATGATACTACTTGACGATTATGATGCTGATCGATTCGACTATTCTGAATGGTACAATGGGGTCCATTCATGGGATGCTGGGTGGGAGGGATTGAGGGTGGGTAAAGTGGTAGATGACGGGAGCGATGACGTTTCGTGACGTTAATTAGAGGATCGAGAACGATTTGCCGTTGAACGAGACTACGGTTCGTTAACGTTAATTAGAACGCTCGTAAAGTATCGCTAATTGATTGCTCCATAAATCTACTACAGCGATTCCCATTGGGAGAACAGAAGATAGTTTGAATCGGCCGCCCAATCAAATGTACCGTCATTGCGAATTTTTTCAAACCCATTTTCATACTGATCGTCGTTTTTACGTCGTTTGGTCTACTTTTATTTGCACAGTAAAAAAAAATAATTTCGATTACAGTACTGCTACGTAATTCGCTACTGAAGACTGTTGTTGTACAAGGAGAAGTTTTAATTCTTGCACCAATTCACTTGAATATATCTTTTTTTTTAATTGTATCTTGACACATCTTCCATTGTCACACAATTATCATTTTGACTATCGGATTTTCCTTGGTTCCTTGGAGTTGGTATGAACATGCACAAAAATCCACATACTGAAAAGAAGAAAGGTGGGTGTCAGTTTTTAATAGTGAAATTTGATTACATCGATTGGAACGATCGATTAGTTAGATAACTGATCGACAATACTCACCAAGAACCAGGCTTCCGGCTCCGAGAATGGCGACAGTGCAATTACGCTCGATGAGAATTCCAATAACATTCCCAATGACACTGGTACCTAGCCGACCGCTGGTTAATGTCATGGATATGGCCATTGCCCTAAGACCGTACGTATTAATTAGACCAATAAGATTAATTAAATATTTCGTTACAGCGATTAGTCCCCAATCATTACTCTGTTTTCTTGGAGACAAATGTCTCATACAAATGTTCAACCTAAAACACTTTAAACTGCTTCATGAACATTTTGAATTTTTAGGTTGTCAAAAAAAAAACTGATAAATTTTTTTGTAGTGCTGTAATGGTAATCAGACCCTTTTTAAGGTATTAATGACGAGTACGATAATTGTTTAGTAATAACCTTAAATTGGTCGGATACAGATCCACAATGGTAGCGCTGAAAACGCTGACATTGGTCCCTGAAAAGATGACGAGGAGCGTCAAGAATACTCTAACGAAGACGTCGCTATTTGTGAAGTACATGCCAATGCCTGAGAATCCACTGACAAGTAACCCGGAAACTGCAATTTAAGGAAAACAGAAAAGCGATAAGTTCGTTTCTATCGGAGCCTCCATTCAGGTGGATAGTGGATCAATAGCGTGAAGTTAAAAGAAATTGTAAGAAAGAAGATGAACAAAGCACAAGGATATAAAGAAAAAGGAAACGACAAAAATGAAAATTCATAGTTCGATAAGATATTTGATTTTTTTTTTTACCAAGCACTTTTTTTCGACTCAGCAATTTAACGAGGCCGCCAATGGTTGTGTAGGACAAGACATAAGCACCTCCTATGATGAGAGTGCTTTTGTAGACTGAGGTATCTATAGTACCAATAACGGCGGATTCGGTCGCCGTTAAGTTTGCACTTTTTGCGGACTGAATCGCCGCGCAAACTAGTCCGTAACTGTTTGTAGACTCGCCAGCGGTCATGGTGTTCAATATATCTGGTACCCACAGATACATTCCGGCTGAACTGTTGAACATGTAACACAGAGAGATTGGATTGGAGTTCATTAGGCTTCTGTTAAATCTGTCAATGAGGCTTGTTGACTTTTTAATGAAATATTCATTGGTCGTCACGAAAGTAAAGACAGCTATTTTACCGGTGTACTTTTTTTTCTTTAATTGAACAAACTAATGTTACTTGCAAAAGTCCAAGGAATATCCCTGTCCGTTTTATGTTTTTAATTGAAATACTGGTGCACCCCTATACACTCACGTGCCGTAAATGCCAAATTGCAAAGTGCAAAACAAGAGTGTAGTGAGCAGGTACGGTGGCAAAAAAAGTGCGACGGTCTGTCGCCAAACCAATTTAAAAAATTGTGCGACACCGGATTTCCGACCAGCAGAATTGTGCAATTCGTCATTTTCCTCGTTCTGCTTAATTTCAAATTCCAAGTCTTTCACCTGTAACGTAACGAGTGGTTATTAACGATATAAAGTTTTGTATCCCAAATTGTATTTGAAATACTTTTGATAAGCGAAAATAAAATGAAAAGCTTTTTCTTCACCGGATAATCTTCCTCGGACTTATTTCTGTTAACTGCGTACATTTCTCGTAGAATCTTCAGAGCTTCCTCCTTCTTTCCCTTTGACATCAAAAACTTAGGGCTTTCCGAACAGCGCACGAAGATAAAAGCAGTGAACAGACATGGCAGTCCCATGACAATAATCAGGAGACGCCACGATCTGAACTTTACGAAACCGAGATCATAGTTTATATCCAAAGGCAATATGAGCCAGGCGAGAGCTAGAAAAATAAAGAAGAAAGTAAAATATCTGTATAATAATAATAAAAAAAATCACGGAGATAAATTCATGGCTCGACATTTTCTTTTCGTACTTTTTTCATTCACAACTCACCCGGTATCACCAGAAAGCCCAAAGCGATGAAGCCGGAAGTCCAAGTCATAATGAACGACCTGTTCCTGGCTGGTAGGAATTCGCTGAGATAGGGATAAACTGTGGATGACAATCCACAGAGACTGAAAAATGGTTATTTCACATTGAATTTACGAATTTGCTGCTCGCATCGTATTGCGCCAGCGAATCAGTGAATTCTTTTTCCTGTGGTTAAAGCTGATATACCGAAAGTGGCCTTGAAACTCACAAGATACCCGTAAAAAATCTTAAGGTCGTAAAGGTGAAAAAATCCGGTGCTAAGCTCGACAGGAAACTTGAAGACCAGGTGCAGAAGAAAGTTATCAAGAGGATCGGCTTCCTGCCATAGACGTCGGCGCAAAATCCCCAACCGTGAAAGCTCAGGATCATCCCTAATCGTACCGAGAGAATTGTATCATAATGGAAATAGAAGTAGCATAATGAAAAACCACAAAAAAAATGTCAATCGAACGTTTCATCTCTTAGAGTCTATAATCAAAATATAAAAGTCGTATTACTTGGATCTGTCAGATTTTGATGAGCTTAGAGAATTATTCAAAAATTTCTTAAATATTTTTTTTGTTTCATCTTATTTGTTTCCGACTTCTACATTTTAATGAAACCTTGCACAAAGTAGTATTGAGCTTATCGAACTTCAAAGACTTTTGTTTTGTGCTGCTGGTAGATTTTGCATCTACAAAGAACTTTTGAATGTTACTTCGATAGTATTCTTTTAAATTCGAAAAAAAAAAAAATTTTACGAAATTCAATTATTCTAAGCCTTACCCACAAAAATTGCTCCTGATATCACACCCTTTTGAAAGGTATCAAGGTGGAGGTCATATTGTGCAACGGGCAGTATGAAACTTGTACCCATAGACTCAAAAATACCGATAGATAAACAAGTGCCGCAAATGAGTACAAGTAGTGCGTGATATTTTCCAAAACCTAAATAAAGGTTTATTTTTCAATATCCTCACATTTCATAAAAATACGAGTGATCTATGAATTCGATATTAATACCTGCAACCTCCATGGCCGTTTCCAAATCCACAATTTTCCCGTGATATTTGTCATTTTCACTTTCTGTAATAAACATTTTTAGAAAATTTGAATAATTAAAAAAGATTTATTTAGATACTTAGTTAAGTTCCACCGCACGTAGAAACCGAAAAAGAAATTAGGTAAAAAAAAAGCTAAAAATGTTACGATTAATTATTTCCGTTTTGAAAATTTATATTAACTTTTTCATCACATAAAGAGCTAAGTACGTTAAACTTTTTTTTTTCAACACAAACTCATAAAAAATGTTCTTTTTCTCCCTTAGGTCTGTCTAGTCTGAGCTCACACAGTTATACACGATTAATAATTTAAAATCTAAATATAATAAACTATAATTCTCACGAGCCGACATTCTGAAGAATATTTGCCGATAAAGGCCTTCCAACAACTAAAATCTCAAATCCATCTGACCTGCCTATCAGTGAGATAATTTTTTTTGACTTCTCTTGGCGCACCAGTTATTTTGCCTTATCAATCCTGTCTTTCATACCAATTGTAATTTAATTGTTACCATGCAAGTTTACATGGAATATTCTCCTATTCGCAGTCTTCTTTTCGTTTTGATAAGACTACCAACGTTTGTTATCTCCTTGCGACAATAATTTTATTTATAAGTTATATCTTATTTGCATCGCTACTGCTCAACGGTGAAATCTCGAAATGTTCCCAAAACGAAAAAGTACCATTTAGAAATAACAAAGACTGTGCTATGGTTAAAAATATTTCGTTAAAAACTTTTTTGCAAAAATTTTATGACTGAGTTACATGATCACTTACCAGATACAGCAGTCAATGTTACCAGACTTCCAGAAGGAACAACGAATCTTAGTTGAGCTCGAAAGATAATCCATTTTAATAATACAAAATTCGATACTAAAACAGTTGAACCCTTTCCGTTACCTACTTCAAGATTTTGATAGATTTTTTAACCACAATTTATAATTTGTATCAGAATTTCCCATCCTTTTTTGTGCAGTATTCTGCACTGGGTAATTTTTTTTAACGCATCTTACGTGCAGTTTTGTAGATCTTTTTAAGAATGGAAGATAAGGAGAATAAACCAAAGCAACTGAGTTGCATGGTTCGGGGTAAGAGAAAGAAGCATAATTTAACTGTCCCAGACAGATAAAAAATCGATTATATAATTTTATCAAACAGGTCCAGGACCAGCATATCTATTGCCAACATTAGTGGGTTATGTTGGACACGATCCATCCCGTTACAGAAACCCAGCGTACAGTATAAATTTTCGACCACATACAAACTTCTATAGCGTGAGTCCGGGCCCATGTTATAAAATAGATCAGCAAACGAAATTTGGGATAAAGAAATCGCCAGCTTTCACGATGGGCCATAGGGAGATATCAAAGTGTAAGACTCTGATTTCATATACAAGATCAAGAATATAACCACACATTTTAAATCAGTACAGAACACGGGACCAGGTCCAGGATCCTACAATCCCGAACGTTGTCCACCGATGAATCACAGTATCAGACCTGCTGCATATTCCATAAAACCACGATACACTGATAGGTTAACCGATAACGGACCTGGACCCAACGCATATCTGGTACCAACTTGCATAGGACCCAAAATTCCAGACAAGAAAGCAGATGGAGCCTTCACTATGTAAATTTTGTGTCATATTTATTTTTCAATGGATTTAAAAATTCATTGTCATGAAATCGTTATAAATTTTCACTTTGCTGTAATCGTAGTGATAAGAATCGTTTATTCAAGTTATCTTGTACGTTTCGCTTTTACAATATCGTCAAGTGTCTTACATAGAACCTGGAAATTTGTTGGTTTAAGATGAGAATGTCATGTATTTATTGTCTCGTTTTACAGTTCTGGGCCCCATACAGGAAGCAGGTACGAATCGAGTCCTGGACCAGCTGCTTATCGGAACGTTAATTGTGACCTGGTTAAGAAAAAAATGCCGGCATACACTGTAGCATCAAGACTTAGGTCTCGTGAGGCCTTTCGTGATGGTCCTGGACCTCAGTATTATCCTCAGATCCATAAAGGAAAGAAACCTCCCATGTATTCGTTTGGTGTTAGACACAGCGAGTGTACCACTACGCCCATTACAGAATATGACGAATAAAGTTTACACTGGGAATTCTATTCTTACTTGTTTAATTGACTCCCTGAAAAGCAGAACGTCCTGAGCGCGCGAGCCGAATTTGCCCAGTAGGTAAGACAGGGGATACGCGTTGCTACGCACCGCGTTGATCCGACAAAAAATTTAAAAATCGCGATTAATCTGGTAATAATGGTCATATCGAGTTGATTATTGCGTAGAAATTTTCGTCAATCTTTGCCGCTTCTAAAGAATGTAGTATCACGGCTTATTTTTCAAACCTTCAATGTACAAACTGTGCACGAAGTTTTCACTACTTTGAGCTTGAAAACGTCGCTATAAATTTTTAAATTGTCCATAACAACCAATATCCATCGATCGTACGTACATTTAATTATACTATATCAAAAATTCAGCTCGATTGGATTGTATTTGGACAAATGACGAATATAAATATTCTAAAGTTCGACAGAGGTTGCGCTTACCTACTAGGCAAAGTCGGTCCACGCGCTCAGGACGTTCTGCTTTTCAGGGGCTCATATTGACAACGTATCATTAAGCTCCTAATTAAACAGTTTTTATATTTCGGACGTAAAGAAATATGCGATTACTAGTTATCTAGATATCTAGTATAGAATATGTCAATCAGTTTTGAAAATACAATCATAAGAAGCCAGGTATATTAACATTGGCTGTGGAATTGTACTTTGATAAAATAAAAGGATCATGTCATTTTTCGATGCCAGAATATGAAATTTTTCAAGCAGCAGATAACTGCTTTATCGGTCGGTTTGACGCTGTTATCGTGCGAGTACAAACAGCTGTAGGAAACAACGGAAATGGTAGTCGCTTGTTGGACGGAGTTTTTTTGACAGAAGCTGTTGAAAAAACGGAGGCATAAAAGTTTTGGTGATTACTGGCGGTAGAATAAATTATCAGGTTTCGTAATGCTTGTATAAATGTTAAATAAAACCGATAACGTAAATGGTGAGATTAAAGTTACTTTGTTATTTTATTCTTCGCTTTGATATGATAAGCCTGGGATTGTATAGGTTTTACATTAATTCAGATTTCAGACTGTTTGACGTTGTGATAAATTTCGTAAAATAATCTATAAAATGCCGCCAAAAAAGGATAATAAAAAAAATGATCAAGAGAAGGAGGATAATAAAAAATCTGCTAAACCGAAAAAAAAATCGGGTGTTATTTGCGGTTTGAAGAGTAAGTTATAATTTTATGTGACCACTCGTAACATTAGAATAAATGCTAGATGTTGCTGATGAATCATTGTCATTTTAATTTGACTTTTCTTACAGGTCCTGGACCCAAATACAAATTGGCCAATTTGGTCGGTTACGATGGTCATGACACAACGAAATATCGGAATCCAGCATACTCCTTCAGATTGAGACAAACAGGAGCAAATATATCTGCTGGGCCCGGTCCAAAATATATGGTAAACATAAACCGTTTTGGGCCTTACACGTCACCTCGTTATACGATAGGCTACCCAGCTACAACTTATGGTAAAACCAATTATTAAATGACTAAGGAACCCAAAATATACTCAATTGATTTTTAGGTTCATTTTGTGGACCGGGACCAAAATATATGGTCCGTGATAATGGACCTAGTCCTCCTGCATTTTCCATAAAATGGCGAACAAATCCAAGAGCAGGTAGTGGGACTCCGGGACCATATAAAGTACCATCTACTATAGGACAAGCTCCAGCTTTTTCGATGTAAGGCCCAAAATTGTTAACTACACTTTCCAAAATATTCAACAGAACAAACTCCAAAGCTTTGACCTTATGCATTTGCTGTGGTAAAAAAAAAATTATTTTCTGCTGCTCTGTTTTGAACCAGAAAATGCTGAACATCCACGAAAGTTAATATTTTATCTGAAATACACACCTTTTCATGATGGCGACAGCAACAGAAATTTCCATGTAGTCCATGCAGCCGTGGTTCCACGAAAATGGAATTTTATATATAAATTTATATGTTCTAGGGCTTCCAGAGGAACTGGCGGTGTCTCTGAAACTGGTCCAGGTCCAAAATACGGCCTATATGATTTATGTGTAGTAAAACCGTGCGCACCGAAATACAGTTTAGGCTACAGACAAACTGGGAATTCAGCGTCTGGTGGACCAGGGCCCAAATACATGCCAAAGTTACCAAGTTGTAACGAGAATCCTGGATTTTCATTTGGCATTAAGCACAGCGAATGCGCACCACCCTTAGTGACAGAATGTGACGACAAATGTTGACGTTCATAAATTGATATCTATTTGATGAAAAATGAGGGACTTTTTAAGATATGTATCCCACCCTTGATCCAACCCATTGATTTGTTAAAATTATATAATGACGACAATAGAATTTAAGAAGACAAAAATCTGCCGTTTAATAATTCATACAGTATGGCTTTGACCAGTCTGCAGCGAAAGGATTGTCTTAATGAATGTGGGAATCAGCTGATCAACTTTGACTTAAATGAGGCCCAAGAGGTAACTGGTTACAATAATGATTTCCACACCGGCCGTGGCAATAGAGAAATTACAACGCAGATCCATAGATACGAATCTGAGTCGGTATCAACATTGACCGATGATAAAGAGACTCGGTATTCTCGTATGAATAATTCAACAAAATGAGTTCAATTCGAGTTCACTTTAAACTGAGCATATCGAACTATGAACTTAGCTTATAGTAAAAGTGTATCTACAAGTGAGCTGCTGTTTTGTACTAAATTTTTGAGGAGACGTTGCTCTGGAGTCGGAACCATTACCAAGTACTTGACTACCGACCGACTCTGTATAACTGTATCCCAACTCTAGGGCTTTGCTGACGTTCACCCTCTAAATTTTAGTTAAGGAATTTACCGTAGGAGGGCACCACTTGTTGACCAGTTTCGAGTGGGTGGGAGTACCGACGGGTATGCGGGGAAATGAATCGCGAAGCTTCATTGTTTCGAGAACCGATCTCGTGTACAGAACTCTTTCGTACTGCGTCCTTTCTTCCTCTTCTTTTTCTTTGAATTTCACAGCCCTCCGATTCCTTCATCGCTTCTTCATCTTTTTCTCATCTATCTTTCAAGGTATATTCTTATCACTTATTCCTTTCTTCTCTCTCTCTTTTTATTTCTTTCTTTATGCTACCCCAATTTCTTCCGCTGGCTCATATCTTTTTTGTAATATCACTCTGATATCACTGTCAACTCCGTAGTATAAATATGCTAAGACAGTTTGAGCGATGGGGAGTCACAGGTTGGCGTCAGCATCCCTTACTGAGCTCCCTTGAGGAGTAATCACGTTAGTCTACGTTATCCTGGGCCTACTCCACTTGGCGTCTTTCCAGTCACTTGCTAACTTCTATAATTACCCTCTGTTGGGAACACTTTGCGGGTTGATCGACGATTAACGGGGTTCGCTTCCGGTCACGAATATGGTTCCGTACGTCTATCCTCCCCGAGCTTGGGGTTGTGGTCGGAAGTGATTGAGGTTGAAAGCATAATTTTTGAACTCTTGAGAATCTTCCAATTTCGGTCGGTCGTTACTCCCGCGATCCTCTTTACGGTCGACTCGATTAGCCTGGCTCCTATTTGAGTGTCCTGAATCTGCGATACGAGCATATGTAATTACTTAGTCCAGGCTTTTTCACGCAATTCTTGTTTGTAAGCGTCTGTATTCTCGTCTCTCGGTTCTCTGTGTTCACTACTGAAGGTCGGAATCTTCCCTCTTTGGCCCTTTATTCCTCGCGTGACAGCAGTCTGCGGTTACTTCGGTATCTGCCAGCCGGGCCCACGCTGTTCATAGGGGGTTGCGCTCGATTACGTAATTTCGCACCCTATATTGTTTCACCTGGTTTTTTGCATTTGTTTTTTTTTTTTTATTGATTGTAATATTTGAAAAGATTGTTCCCTATTTGCATCATCATCTTTTTCTTGAGTTTTTCTGCCCCTGACCTCAAGTCCATTTCACATCGCCTCATACCCTTTATCCTTTGCGATTATTTTCGAGAAGCGTGAAACAGTGAATAAGTACATTTCAATATCCGCATCTCAATGTCATATTCTATCGTACCCGAAAAGTCGCGTGTTGATTGAATCGTGACGAGTGAATAATTAGTCCGCATCCGGAAAGTCGCGTAGTGCAAAAACTATCGGACATCGAGTGTCAAAGGACGAACTGGACCTGTGGATATGTAGACATACATGATATATGATACACAAGGACCATTGAGAAGACGACACGGTCCAGACGAAACTTCTCCAAGATGAGGAATCTTCGGTGTCCTTTCCTTTCTTTTCTTTTTTCTTTTCGAATTGCAATAACCGTTTGTGTAATCGAAACTCTCACGAAGATGTGGAGGGAGCTATGATGAACAAAGGGTAGGAGGGGAAAAGTGACAGCTCAAATTTGAATTTCGGATCTGCCTTGTCTTGCATAACAAAAGATATGTTGTATTAAATAATGTATAACGTTTTCATACGCGATTTCGTAACTAGTTTTTTAAATTTCATCTAGTAGCTAGCACCATCTTACGGTGCATTTGGAAATTTGGTATTTATGTTGGTTACTCCATCTAGAGGTGTCCGTAGTACCCAGGTGACACCAAACCTGATACAATCACCCTAGTCCAATCATATTCAGTCAACGGTATAATCAAATTTCGTCACACTTTACCGACAGAAAATAAGCTCTGCTCGATAGGTATACACATATGCCATATAAATCCCTAAAAAGTGACCCAACAATTTCGATGTCGCTCAATCGTACAGAAATTACATTTCGACGTAGCTTATTTTTTATTTTGTCTTATTTGGATACTATCTGTCATCGTCCATCATACACATAGTACGCATGTATATATGTATATGTATATTATACTATAACTTGTTTAAATTGCATCTATTTTATTGATAAGAATCAACAATCGGATTTGAAAGATTTTTTCTATCCTGAAATTCGTTATCGTATACCCGCGTCGTTTTGCAAATTCGCAGTCCTCGAAGCTCGAAAAGCCACGATAAATGAAAATACCTGCAGCCGACTTGAACCCAGCAAGAAAAACGTTAAGAGTAATAGGCAACTTTTCCCCGTGGAAATTATCGCGGCTTCTCCATTTCCAAATGCTGCCATTGGTCTTCTGGTGTGGACGGACCGAAGGGGAAAAACAGAGGTGGAATAAGGGCAAGGCACAGACACGGAAGTAGGATGGTTTTCGTGATTGGTCATTTTTTTATACGCGCTAGCTCATTTTTTTCATCTTCTTCGCATCAACCCCCACTGCCATTGTGATCCTTACTAACTTGACTATATAATTTTCATAATCACAAATACTAGTACTAAAATCGTCACGAGTACTTCTCTGCATCAATCTCGTTCCGAAGTCAAGGGTGAACAAAAATTGCGAAAACCACTGGAAAAATAATTTATTACAACCCACTCCATCCCAGTCCCTGAAAAAAAAAATGAATGGTGGCGCAACGATCGCACGTGTGTAGGTTTGTGAGAATCGCGGCGTTGCATTTGCAAACCGACGATTGAGTAATGGCCATCGGATAAGGCATTTTTCACAATTTCTGTTTTCACAATTTCGAATTTTTCTGCATTGTCCGATTTCACATGAGAATTAATGAAGAGTCGGCCTCGTGAAAAATAATGTCGCTTAAACGTAACTCATGGTGTTCTTATCGAAATCTAGGCTAAACGTTGACAACAAAATATACTCCATATCGAAAAATATTTTTTATCGTTTCTCAAATCCCATTTAATTGAAATGCGTACATTAAACAAGGGAGAAAAATCCTAATATCCCTAGAAATGTCGCGAAAGTGTAGCCTGAACAAAAAATTTGGCAACACTGTCCTGAGTGGGCTGACTAATTTACGGTGTGACACCCCGGTACGATTTCCCTTGTTTCTCTTTTCTTGTTTATTTTCGTAGCTCTTTTCTCATGCCTATCTCATCCCCCCCCCCTCCCCGTTTTTCCTACCCTCATTTTTTCTATATCCTTCTTCTCTTACCTTTTCTCTTAGTAAATATTTACCGTTCAACCATCACGTACCTAGCTCTCATTTTTCTCCGTTGATTTTCGTTTTTTTTATCTCCTTCAAATTGCGTTCTTTTTAAATTTTTTCCATTACCATTCGTCTCTCTCATTCATTGACTCTAAATTCTTTTTCTTCCTTGCTCTCTCACGTCTCTTATACTTTTCCTACCCTCCACCAATAAAAAAAGGCACGCGCGTGACTCTCCATAAATTCCCGTAGTAAGTTCACTCATGCTCAGCCTCCTGATGCAAAGTGGCCCGAGATTTTACATGAAATTAATAAAAAAAAAGCGTTTTGAATAAAACGAGCCCTAAAGCAGTATTACGATCGTTCCCGTAAATTATTAATGAACTCACGAATTGTATATAGCAAATTATTTTCTTTGATCAATGCGATATTCAAAAAAGTAAAATTTGAAAATATATTTATTACCTTTCAATGAACTTCATTTTTATCGATTTTCATAAAGTCGATTGAACGAAATTCACGCTGTTATCTCCACTTCATCGCATAACTGCAATAAACATCGTGCGAATTGAATTCGTTCCACTGCGTTACATGCAAATCAAGTAAGTAACGTTTGACTAAAGCAACAAAAGTAATTTTCTTTGTTAGTCTATATGCCCAATGACAGAACTACACGCGCTGGTCCCTTTGAAGGTAAATATCCTTGGAATTAATACAAGCAGAGAGAACTGCATATATTTTAAACAGCTCGAAAAATTTGTTTTAATATTTTCATACCTGACTACAGTCTCTACCTAAATGAACCTGATCAAAAGTGCAGTGCTAGTCGAACGCAGCCCACTGTGCCAATACTTTTGACTAGAACTGTCCGTTTATCTTTTATTCTTTGTATCAACTCTGGAATAATGTAATAAGACGCCTATATGTAGGGTATCTAAAATTATTGATCGGAATCTATAACGGGTGATAATTAAATATTAATCGCTTCGTGACTAATTATAGTCTATATTAATTTCATCGTTTCGCATGTGGAATTCACGCTTATAAAATGGCGGTATATTTTTGTAGATTTCATATCTAACGTTATCGCAGTGTGACGATATCGTAATGATAGATGTCGAGCCAACGTAACGCTTTGTGCAGCTATGATAATTTCTCAAACATCTATAACTCGATAGCGACGACTTTAAAAATCAAGATAAAATTTTCTCTGTCATTATCAATCACAATATGTCTGCGCTACTTTGCACTATCACTAATCAATTCGCATCTCGCAATTAATCTTCATCCCCCAACTGGTAGGTAACTTACCTATCGTACCTTCCTTTATTCTTATTAGGGATGCTGTAACGGGAGGTAGTTAAAAAAATTTAATTGGTTAGACTTTTTTTACCTTGAGGATTTTACCACGTGCCTGACCGAATTTTTTTTTTGCTTATCAAGACGATTTTTCGTTCCGGTTGATCTGTCGTCGCTCGATGGATCTATAGAAATTAGATATCGAATCCGAAGGGTTGTTGGGGGTTGAATTTCGTATAAAATACTCACGTATATTTTCGCAAGAAAATTTATCGTCGAATGTTTGCGGTCGAATTCGAGAAAAGTTTATCTTAACAAAGAAAATGTCGGTATTATAGTTATCTGTTCGTGGAAGAAGAGATGACCTAACAAGGTAAAAAGGGGGGCGGGCACAATAATAATATTAATAATAATCTTATCAAAGGAAGGTCTTGAGCCATTGGAAATAAACGAATGTATGAGAAAAAAAATATTGTGGTTGATGGAAGAAACATCGAAACGGAAGGCTAGAATGGAAAATCCCAAGGAAGTGGAAAAAAAAAAACTGTCCGAGAGGGGAGAGTTGCTAAAGCTTCTAAAGCCGTAGTAGCAGCATTCTGCCAAGAAACTTCCGGCTTATCCACCACTGTGTTCCTTAATATCCGGGGCCTTACGCCAGTCAATGAATTTTTCGGTAGGTATAGTCAGTCATATAGGCAGAGTCAACACCCCCCCCCCCTCCTCTCGCCATCCCAACCCATTCTGTAGACACTCACTTCCGCCCCCATAAGACACAAAAATTTGGGATCTCCATTATAATTGTGTAATTAATATGCCATAATATTTATTGAATACTCTAGCGTCTCACGTATTTACAAATTCTACCCTAATTTTCAAAATTGATTGATCACCTTAAGTGAATTGTAATGTCCATTCGTTAAATTCGTGGCTAAGAGTAAGTATGTATGTCTCTATGGGCCTTAAGTAAAATAAAAACAGCCGCAATAAGATCTAACAAATTTTTCAAAATACATTCTTTGCGTATATTATTCGTCTTAAAGCAGATAGGACAAAAAACTATATATGAAACTAGGAGTATACTTTTGTTTTCGTTCTCTGTTTCTTATTCGGATTACTTTACTTTTCCTCCCAAACCCTAAATACTAAAGCAAAAAGTTTGTACTTTGAAAATTTTAAAGCTTACGGGTAAAGGGGGGGGGGGAGATAAATAACGAAAACAAAAGTCGCCGTGTATGTATACGTATACGGTGCCAGCTACAGCTACTACGTCTTATACTGCTAGAGTATTTGAATTCACGAGAAAAGTGCCACGCGGCGCTGTTAACGTTAATCTCTCGAGACGTGACTGGATTTCACGGTACTCTTTTTGATTTTTTTTTACTTTTTTTTCTTTTCGTAATATTTCCAACGGAAATTTTCTAATTATTTTCACGGCCTTAGTGGGAAACTTTCAAATAATGAAAGTGTTCATGAATCTGATTTATGAGAGTAGGGCTGTTAATTTGTCTTGAAATCGTATTAAATTTTGGAATTTATCGTATTTTCAAAATAACATAAGATATGTGAATGTAATATATTGAAAAATTATATAAACCCTTTGACATAGGATGTTGCATCTTTTTCCGCGCGGTTGTCAAACTTTTTAACTAATTTCTTGGCATCAAATATCGGACCCTTTGTTTTCATCGTGTCCCCAGGACATGAAAAAGTGTAATAAAACTGTAATCAGCCATTCATATTAATTTAAAGCATTTTTGACTCAATTATTAACAAAATCAAAACGACGATCTAGATATTGTACTTATACAGGATACCCTGAAGTATATTTCAGAATTTGTTTGACTTTTTTGGCGGGTTGGTTTTTTAAAATTATAAATTAGTTCTCATCCAAATCAAGTAACTTTTTTCATTCCCGTCCGCCATTTGGAATTTTTCAATTTATAATTCGAATTCATGATCAGCGACCTCAAAAACCCCGAAGTACGAAAATTTCAAGACAATCGTAGGTAACGAAAAATGCATAACTCAAAGTCTTAAGGGTGTTTACCGAACTTTTCAAAAAAATTAAGATATTTCTTTTGTCAGTGAATGAATACCAAATTTTAAATACGGTAATCAAATTATGTATAGGGTGGTTCGTTCACGAGGAGTTTGCCAGATTCGAAAGCAGATTGGATAATTGGTTTAAAAATAATAAAGTCAATTTGCCATAACGTTTTTTAAGGTACTTGATCATTTTTTCGAAATCGGATTATTTGATAGAGTCTCCTCCAAACAAATTAACAATTCATTTACAAATTAGTTCCTCAGTACATTGTTTGATATTAAATTGAACTAATTATTCATTACAACGGAATTCCGACCAGTACCAATATTGATTAAACGTCAAGATGCGTTATTACATTATTTAATTATGTAATTTTATTTGACCATACGGGGTGTCAATTTATTTATATAGAGTCTCCAGAGTTTATGTAATACGATTATGGTAGGCTTCGCAAAAACAATAAAATTTTTTTATTACCAAAATTGACGTATACCCAAAAGCACAAGATTTTTATTATGCAAGATCGTCAAGTGTCAGCTGTCATCACGATCAACAGTCTCAAGCCAATTAATGACAGTTCACAACTTTATTTTTAAATGTACGTTGAACGAAGTTTAGTCTATCAGCTACTGGTATATGCCCATCATTTATAAGCATTCAGCGCCATCTACAGTTTGTTGCTATTATCAATAAGATTTAGCATGCTTTGCGCACGCTTGTTTCAAAGAAAGTAGAACTTATGAACAAAACGTATGAATTTCTTTTAGTAAGTGTTTTGAAAAGCTTATTGGTATCATGTTCCGGGTATCTTTCGTATATTCAGGCTCAGGGTATACGAAGCGGCTGGTATGGTGGGGAATTGGGGTGGTGATTCAACGGGGATGAAACGCGAACTCGCGCCAGTTGAAGGCGAGACTTCGCCCACGCAACTTCAGTCTCTCATTCGACACGTTAGTACTGACCTACCCCTAAGACTGTAAACCATTTGAATAGATATAGGGCATCATAGAATCATCATCGGATAACCCGTACAGGCATACGGGACGAAAAGTGCGTCGAAAAATTAAATTCGAAAAAAGGGTGTCTCGTGTATCTGGAATTGTTTTGGAAAAAATCAAAATAACGCCGCAAATCAAAGGAAAAAAAAAATAGCGAAATTACTAAGAAATAAGATATATATATTTTCGTTTAATTTTTAATCCCTCATCCCTTTTTTCCCCTAATTTTTGAAAACGAGTTCTTCGTTTGAATAAAATACGTGCACGGGTTGCCCAATCGTACACGGTGCTCGAGTTTTCTTACATGTAGGCCGGAAATGCCGACTGCCAACCGACGCTGCTTTCGGTCTCTCGTCATCTTACTTTCACTTCTGCAAGGTAAGTGTCAAAGTGAATTTTTGAAAATTTCAAAAAAGCATCTCTTAATTTGGCTCTTTTCTCTCAGTATATCCTTGCTCAAAACTTTATTATCATTTTTCGACAACATCATAAGATTACAAATTACAACTCCTAAGGAAAACAAAACACTTTCATTATGTAAATTCATTCTCACGTTCGTTCGGTAAATTGTTTCAGTGACACATGACAGATTGTTTTTCCGTTGTCGTTAACGAAGTTTCCACCCCGTAATCCAATCGAACGTCAGTCAAATTAACGAACTGTTATAGTATCGTGGGTCGCGATGTGTGACATAGGGGTGCGAGGTAAAAGGAGGTCTGATGGAAAAGTCAAAAAATCGTGCTGAATTTGTTTTTCTTTTTTCTTTTCATTCTTTTTCCCTGGCCTCTTCCTATTTTGTTTTCGTTTTTTTTTTTAACACGAATAAAAAAGTTTTAACCCCGCCATTCACAATGCCGAATTTGGTCTGCATTCGATTGATGAGTTGCACTTGTCCCGCACCCACCGATCTTCATATATCTCTTATTGCGCAATTCGAAACTGTTCGTTTTCTTTTTTTTTGTAATTCGATAATTCATTGATTTCACTTATCAACAATGGAAATAGTCCAATGGAATAGTTCATGGATACCGATGAATCATGAATGTGCGATCCGAACGATTTGAGATGAAAATTTTTGCAAAATAATTATGTCTACCGATTTCAAAAATCCTACGAAGAAGTGCTTCTTTTTCGTTCTTGATTGCCCTGCGAAACGACATTTGGAGAAAATGAAAAAGTTTGCGATTTATTCCGGATCACTTGTTCGCCGGGTATAATCCACATAAATATGTATGAGACTGTACCGCCAGGGCTCGATTAATTGGTCAGTAAAGCCCGGTCCCTAATTAGCGTTGAAAGATTCATATTAATTCGAAGGCAATTTGCAATTCTGCGATATTCGACAGGGAGTTCGAGGTATTCGAGAGACTCGCCAGATTTCAGGTGCTTATTATATGTATATATACATATATAGATAACTGAAAGGTATTCCTGTGATTACAGCCAAACCGTATGTGACTATGAATAGAGAAACGATAATAGCGTTACTATCCGTATATACGTTTAACACCTCTATGACATATATGTATTCACTTATATGCATGCCCATATGATTACACGTTGTACGTATTATATATTCACGAATGGAGCAGTGATAAAGTTATTATATATTTCACGTGAATAATGCCGACTGCCAGAAGCAGTTTTCTACAACGATAATATTGTTTTTACTTATGAAACAAAACTTGTATATTATCAGTAGATAGTATTGTTACAGCGGTACAAAGAAGTTGAGTCTAACGATCACATAGCATTACACGTAATTCATGCGGCTACTAGTTTACATTTAAAAAAAGAAAAAAAAAGTAACCGACAAGTGCAAATCAAGTAGGTATACATATATACGGTTATTACGTATAGGTATTACTAAATGTTTTAATGGTGATTCGCTATATTAAAAATCAGTGCTTATAGGTTAGAAAAAAAATGTTGACTTTTTGCACGGTGGACGTGTATATTATGGTATCCGTATACACCGTCCTAATCTTACGGTCAATTTATAGTTCAATATATCATTCGCGGGCTGACGTTTATTGGCGCGAAAAGGCCGACCAAAATGTAGGACAATTAACTATTGTGCTCGTGTATCGTCAGACGTGGCTCAAGTAGATTTTCACGATGCCGGATTTGGGTTTTCGTACCGAGTCGAATTACTCGCGCGCCTGCACCAAACGAATGGAATTATTATCACGTGGGATTACAAAGTTGCTACCTGGTTGTTGCTGGTCAGTAGGTGGTGCAATAACGTCCAGGCCAATAAATGCCTACCATTGCCGCAATAATCCAGTGCGCCATCGGGTTATGGCGCAATGCAAAAATATATATGAATTTACTCTATGCCGTCGCACACAGTATACGTGCCTCTCGTTGCATATTCATTTAAAAGTATACGTACATATAAACAATTGAATTAGAAATACGAAATGGAATTGCTAAATCCCTCTGCAGCGCTACAATAATGTCGAGAACGATGAATGTCGTCTAGCGCGCAATTTCAAAGCTAACTGCGCATGCAAGTATTATTTATTTGAAAACTTGAACGGGCTGTTTTCAAAAAAAAAAATTGGAACGTTATATTTTTTAATTTTATTGCGTATTTACGAAATCGAAAAATGCTCGTTGTTGTTGTGAAGTTTTGAGAGTGCATTTAATGTTTTTTTACCGTGCTTTCTCGTAGTTCGACTTTTTCACGTACGTATGGTCGTGGCGCTGCAGTGGGTTCACGCTCAGGGGTCTTTATTTGTGTTGTTATGCATTGGCATATGACCCCTGGGAATGAAACTGATTTCATAGCTCAAGCATATGGTATACATGTATTTTGAAAATTACTAACCGGATGTGACATGTAGCAGTGAATTTCATGGATTCAAAGATAAACGAAATTCCCTTCGCCCTAGACACTCTTTTCTAACAAGCATTCTCTCAACGAACTTTGATATTCAGTCACACAAAGTGAAACAATATTGGTACTGGCAAGTCTGAGGGAAACCATACAGTGCCAACGCGAAATACGTTCTGTTGATTCACCAAATATTACTTTTCGTACATTCGATAGGAACGTGACACTCGACGTCCACGTGGATCTCTTTTTTAGGCTGTTTTTATTAAAGGAAAAAAAAAATGAAAAATGAACTCTCGAAAAAACGTGGTAACATGAGTTGTTTTGAAGATGTTGGAAAAATATTTTTAGCTCCTCGGGGACGAACCAATTTTTTTTTTTATTTATTTATTCACGGTAATAGAAGCACTTTGCGTTGTTGAAGTGTAGTTGAAAATTAATTTTTTAAATGCTATTGCTGTTTCTTATTCAAACTTGAACGTCTTTTCTTTTATGAGTTATAGACACACGGTACCTCAACTATCATTAATTATTATCAAGCTTTGAACTTTTCGCTAATGATCTTACTGCTCGTGTACTATCATCAGAGACAGTTTCGTGGGAAATGAGCGACGGGCATTCTGTAATCTTGAAATTTCGAGAATTACTGCTCGATTCATAGGGGTGCGCTTCATTGTGGCGAGAACTCGATGACGATTGTCGCTAAGGATAAGTGGAGAAGCAAAGTTTTTCCTTTGTTCCCAGCTGCTACCATTAAATGGAGCGTGTTCCAGTCTTGATGAAATAGGCCGGTCCCTTTCTGAACCCCTTTCATTTCTATTACACTGTAATTTCAACTACTGTTACTACTACTGGTATCACTACTGCGGCTGCTACTACTGGTAATACTATTTCTACTATTACTATACTTTCTGACATCTTCGTGCACTTTTACACTAATACTTTTATCAACTGCACACATTGACAATATACTTCGCGTTGAGTCTGAATCCCTCTCGGCAAGCTCCTTGTTGAAAAATTGTAATTTAAAAATAAAAATCAACACGGGATTAACGGATAGTACTTATAGAATTAGAAAGGTGAACAAAGTTTATAAAAGAATCTTATTTCGTTGGCAAATAGGGTACGAGGAGTCTCTCAACATTTTATGCTACATGATAATATTGAAAAATGCGACTGAAGGTAGAAAGCGAAAATCAACGAAAACGTGGAGTACGGTGAATTCCCATTGTTTTTCACTGATTTCCGCGACAATAAATCATAGAACACACGAAAATGAATGTATTCGCGAAACAGGAGATAACAATACGATAAGCAAATAAAAGAATAAAAGGAATCTCCATGGAATCCAATCCTACGTAAATATCAAAGAAATCTCGTACATCCATTGTCATTCTTTCGATATTAGGCATTCCCGTTATTCTTATTGGCAATTCGAAATTTCGTCTCGCATCTCGCCCCAGGAAGTATGTAATAGAATTATCTTGAGCTGCCCTATGCTATAGTCATAGAAAAATTATTTTCTGTTAAAATCAGCAAAACAACAGATTAGCAGTAATTAATATCCGATAATTAATATCCAAGAGAGTGGCAATCTCAAAAAATCTAAAATCTCATAACGTCAAGGAATCAATGAATTTCTTTAGTTTCTTGCTAAAAATGAAATAAACGAAAGTTCAATTTTCTGTAATCCTCGAGCATGAGGATGCTGCAGGACGAATGATTGTCTTCGGAGAAAAGGAGGTGAGCGTAAGGATATTCGTAAAGCAGTCCTTATCACCCGTATTCATTGGACACTTACAACCGTTTTCACAAAAGGGCAAAAATGCAATCGCCTTTCTTTTTCTATTATTTTTTGTCTCTCTCGCAACCTTATCTTCTTCCTTCATACCTTTCTCTTTCTTCTCCATTATAATTCTTATCCACGGGGGTGCCTGAGGGCCACGGACCTAAGAAAACGGCGAAAGGAACAAAGTACGACTAAGGGAAAGAGAGAGAGAGAGAGAGAGAGAGAGAGAGAGAGCTCTTTTCTCTCTCTCTCTTTTTTTTATAACGCTACGACTCGAGCCTCCAGCCCTTATTTCTCATTCCCCAACGAATCAGCAGATGGGGATAAATGCCACATAATCCAACTGACTCTGATTGCTTCGCGGTAGCCTACAAAGAACCAAATCCGCCCTCAATCTGAGTCTATCGATTGGCAAAATTTCTCAAAATCCCAAGAGCAAACATCAGGACTCGTTCCAAAAACTTGTACCATTTTCTCATCCAGTTTCAAAACAGCCAACGAAAACCAATCGCGTAAAAAACAAATTAGTTTGTTCTACTTAGAAATCTTTTATAAGATACGTCTGACCCTATATTCGCAGCTACTACTTGAATTCAATCAAAGCTTCAAGTAGTTCAGAAATTTCGCTGTCTAGCGTCAATCATATTGCTGGACGATTAATATTTTTAATCATCAATCTGAAGAAACCAATATAGTCTCTATAGTTGATCCACGAGTTAAACGTGGGTTCTACGGGACTCTTGTACAATTGAAAGTGATAGAGAGATGATCCCTGTCAGATACATTAAACTCGTGAGCTGATTACGTGTATATTATTCCTTCAAGAAAATCTATGCTTAGATTTTGTTGTGTTTTTCCAAAACTTACGTTCGTTTAATACCATTTAAATTAGTTGCAAGTTACCATTCTACCAAATGCCATTAACTGCATCGCCAGCATTTCTAAACAATTGAGCAATCGTGATACCGAATTATCCCCGCAAACGAGTTGAGCAGCACGCTAAATCACTATGCTCTAACTATAGAGATCAGGGTAGCACTTCGATTGCATAACTCTATGCATATTTACGTGGAGATTCACTAGGGGTTTGAAAGGTCGTAGGCAGCAGAATGTAAGTACTGTAGATGGAAGTCGGGTATGTATGTAACTACACTAGCAACCCTTAAATTCGCCATTCCCTACATGTTATTCTCGCACTGGAATTCCATTCGACACCAACCCTCATTCCTCTACCGGGTACCAAACCCCTAGCAAACCGACCCTCACGCTCGGAACGAATACAACATTGTTTCGAACTTCTAAACGTACTTCCTGAGGTCGTGTGTACTTCGTAGGACCTTGGCTGTATCAGGGGGGAGGGTCAAGGGTCAAGGGGTAAGTTCCAGATATACCCTGAACGGCTTTCCAGATAGGGGTGGTTCTATGGTTAAAAAAGGAGTCAGCCGAGGCTTTCTTCTTTCGACAGCCAACGGCTTTCGGTGACGCTGAAAGGGGTTTTCAATCACCGAGCAAGGTATGTCCAAAAATATCTTACCAGACCCACCTCTGCAGAATTATCTGGACACGCCCAGTTCCTAACGAGGACCTTTATGGGTCAAATCGTGCAAGAGTCAGTAACCCTAATTATGAATCATGAATGCGTTAATCTAGTCCGACACTAGTTAGGGCCTGACCGTATGGGGTGTCTAGGAGAGATCAGAGATGATCTTTAGTAATTCCTTGTTAGTGGCCAACGTGACTTTCCTAGGGAAATAGTTACGAGAGTTCAGATCTGAGCTTGACTTGTTAACCCTGCTAGGTACCTTGGCACAGGGTTAGGTCACTGGTCTGACGCTGGTAAAAAAACTGGTTTGCGTCCCGATTACATTATGGATAACCGGACAACGTATGGCTAGGGTTAAGACTATAAAATGTGAACCCGGATATTAGGTTTCTTTTGCTAAGAGATATGACTGATTTCTGTCCGAAAAGTATTTGACGATGGTATTGGCAGATTTTTGTGATGATCAGAGTCAGGTTACGTTTTTGTTAAACCTTGTGCAGAGTGAAAATATGTATAAACAATCCTATGGTGTCTATAAAAAATGTCCCTTTGTAAATTATGTCACCATTATTGTTCGTATTGACAATATTAGTAGGACCGATGTAGTATAACATCGTCGCCCTTTGGACTTGGCAACACACCCTTCTCACCCATTCAGACCATCTCTAGAGAAACGACAAATGGCACATGGGCCAATATTCGCCATGTAACATCGTCGCGTGAAAATGGCACAATAGTCACGAGATGGCAAAATACACTTTGCCAACTCGAAAATTATTCCCATTGTCGATGCGCGCCCGTCTACAATTCTTAGTCGTCGCGGAGTTCGTAAACAGTTTTGAGACGGGAGAAAAAGAAATCGGAACCACGAATGCAAGAATTTGCAAATATGGAAAATCATATATAAAAACTTACTTAAATGCTTGTAAAGTATTCAGTGGCGGATTTACACATTTGCCGCCAGTAGGCTATTCAAATTTTGACTACGCAAATTGTAGTAAAATTTATCTAAGTGGTGAAGCATATTACATGTTGAATTGTTTGTGTGGACCTAATAACATTTAGGTATATAAATATGAATTTTTTTAACTTCTGTGAGACATAAAAAAAAATTTTGGCCCCATTTGCCGCCCTAGGCTCCAGCCTACTCAGCCTATTGGTAAATCCACCACTGAAAGTATTACTTTTGAAAGATCTGCGAGCTCCAGTTTGGGGGCAATGAATGTGCGAAATTGAATTTTTTTTTGGCAAATAAGGCGATACGACCGTCCCCTCCATGCAGTCGTGCCTTACGGTAATCTAGTTTACTCTGACATTTTTAATTTCGTTATATCTCTTATCTTGTCCTTATCTTTCTGTACTCACAAAGTCATTGCTAGTCCAACCTTTATCTAATGCAGTTAATTCCCTGTTCTTTCTTTGTTCTTCGTGAATCTCGCTGGTACCGCTACAGAGCCGCCCTTATTGCCGAGTCCGACGTCAACGCCAACGCCGGCGTCGTAGCGTACGTGACGGTGCATTTACATAACGCCGCTGCAAATTGTCAATGCGGCCAGCTTTAAAAATAAAATATGCACTGCCGTGGTTCTGAGCGCACCCTGGCTGCCGGCAACAGGGGCGTGATTTAAGGGGGTTGTGCAGACGAATAAATTTTCACGGAAAGTCCGACCAACTCAGCCTCCACCATCGCCCAGGATAAAACCACCTCGTAGGTGGTGGAAAAGGTGGGTTTACAGACGGCGACTGCGAGAAATACGTCGCCCGGTTTAGGTACACATTTTTACTTTCGCTGCATTATTTTTGCATTTTTTTTATTTCGTTTTACCTCACTTCCTCGTCTCTTCTCATATTGTCGCTTTTTTTATATTTTTCTTCCTATTCGCGTGACTGCTATCCTTTGTCGTCGCTTAATCCAGGTAAGAAAATAGGATGAAACGTGGATAAAGTTGGTATACATGAGTAGTATATATAATAAGAGTATATTTAATTAATTTGCATTTTCCATTCTACAGAGTAACAGGCACCATTGAATTTTCTATATCGTGATTCTTCCATTTTCTCTTTTTTCTCGACACCGAAACAGACGTTACTGAGAAATGTTTGCGTGAGCCAGGAAAATGCGTGAGAAAACCGAATTAAGGGGGGGGGGGGGAAATAAAGATATGTGCAAGAGGCCGTAAATACTAAAAGAAAAGCGTAGGAGTAGATGGTGAAGAGAGAAAAGAATCATTTGTAGAAAAAATAGAAATACTGGAAATTTTCATACCAATTTCTGCACTTTTGAAACAGTACAAGTTTTAACAAGGTGTAAATTTTACGTAAAGTCGTATCCGCTTTTCTCCGAGTATAATGAAAAAGCGTGTTGTGGGTTTAGAAAAAAACAATATAAAATTAGACGCAAAGTCAATCCGAACTGGGCCATGGCGTTGGTGTTGGTAGAGAATTCACAAAGACGTAGAGGGGTTCAAGAAAGTGAGATTTATAGTCTGTAAAAATTCTCGTTCTAAGAAATTCCACGATACGTGCATTAGGGTGAAGTTTGATTAAACGTGACCATATTATTCGTCGGTGTGAAAAGAACTTAATGGCACAGCGGGAGCTAGGCAAAGCAAAGGTGGGAGCAAAAGCAAAAAGTGCAATATAAAAAATAAACCGAAAAATTGTAATTTGTGCAATTTTTTTCCTTATTTTTTTCTTTACAATTTTAACTTGACTGTCTTTACGCGCAAGTTCAAAAACCATATTGCTAAGGTATCGCATTCGCGATGCCTCCTCAATTCAGATTCCAGAGAAGCGATGAAGTGACGAAGAATCACAGACCAGTGAATAAATAATTCATACGAATATGATGATAACGAAAAAAAAAAAAATCCAAAAAATGTTATCCTTCGTTCATGCATATTCGTATCATTTATTATTACGTCAAATATTCATTAAAAAACGTCATATGCAATCTGCCAAATGTTTTTACCTTCCACCACCTCTCCCCCTTCCCCAAAAAGATCAAATAAAATATAAGCCTAAATTTTAAAGTAATGAAAACTGCAATTCCCCCCCCCCCCCCCCCAAAATGATGCGTCAAATAATCCAAATATTTCGCAAAATAGAAACCCACCCCTTGCCAAATATGGTACACGTGCGTATAACTATACGCAAGTGCATGCATTCCTATGTCATCAAACGCAAATACAAAAAACATATATATATACATATATGAGAATTTTGGTTATTCCGCTTATCAAGCTGTATACCATATACTCTATTTATAAACGGTAGTCAGGCCGGCAGCCTGGTACGTAGCTCCACTGTAGACTTATCAGTAGGATACACGTGGAACAATATCCATGGGGGTTGTGTATATAGATATAAAGGATACGTATAACCAATGAACACATATAGGTACGGTATTGCCGTTAATGGTGGTAGTGTAAAGATGGCGAAAGGGGGACACGGGGGTTACCACTCCAGAAGTATAGAAGGATAGAAGGTTGGTAGTCCTGTAGCGGGTGTTGTCATACAGAGCTGACGATGCGTTTAATTAAACCGGCTGTCGCCCGTCTCTTGGCATTGTTTCGCCGGCCCCCATACCCATTCTGAAAGCATCCCTTCTCGAGCCACCAGCAGTACCAACCCCCCCCCCCCCTTCCTCACCAGCAAAACCGGCACCCAGCATCGTAAGCGCCGTCCCGCCGTACTGTCACACGCGGCCCCAGACAAAACTGAAAAGTTCTGTCCGCCATTGTTGTCACAGCAAACTCACCCGTTAGCGACAATGCCATGGTTATTTGTTGCTCATTTGACGGACAACAAGGGCCAACCCCCTCTTCCTATCAGTCACTGCAATCGCGTAGACAATATTTTTACCTACCCACCCCTCTAACACTGTTTTTAACTCCATGCCTCCCCCCGCCCCCCCCCCTTCGCCACCACTGCTTAAAGTAATATCTCCGACGACTCTTCGTGCCAAGATTATTGTAGCCGTCATGTGTGTACACGCGTATATGACATGTGAGCGTACAGCGTATGCAATTTTACATATGTCCCATATGTGTGAATAGACTCGTGTCCGTCTTTTTTGAAATAAAAAATTTTAGTAATTAGAAAATTTGTTGCAATTTATTCGATACTTACCATGTGCATTAGCAGCATGTATTTACGTAAGGTGAGTATCGTACGTGCGTATAAAAGATTCGTGATTGCAATTGTTATTTTATGCTTCGTAAAATGCAGTTTTATTTTCTTCTAAGCGAATTACAGTTACCGCATGTGAGACACGGACGGGTTGAAGTATTAGCATGGTATTACGGCGAGTATGGAAAAAGCTTGTTGAATATAAGTATAACCGAGGCAAACAAAATAAGGTAATACTAGGTCACGATCTGAAATATATTATTTTAAATGCGTAAGAGGGACCAATGCGTGCTCTTGTTTTCTTTTTCCTTTTTTTTTGGTATTACCAATATATTTACGAAATTACGATCTGATTTTTGAGATACGTATGATCCCATGCAATCGCTTGTTCGCCTATAACGAGAGGTCTGCGTCAAAGGTCTGTTTGCCTGACGCACAGAGTTTAAGTGGGGAAGCTGTAAAGCTCGGTCGAACGGACCGGAGAAGAAATTCGCTTACAAGGAGAGCACTTATAACGAAGATAGTAATGCAGGGATACAAGACTGAGAAAAATTTGAATATTTTATATGAACGGGAATGAATTGTTGAAAGATTGTGCAATTTTGGTGACTTCAATTTAGGGCGCAAAATGATTTCTCGTTTTACTTTCTTCTTGGGAACGCTCGCCCAGAACACAAATAAACACTTACTCTCTAGCTCGTTCAGTTTCTCTGCGCTATTCGGCGAAGCTCTTGAAGTCGTTTCCGACATCACCCTGTAATCTCTTGATCCGCTCTGAATGCCTTTTCCGGTCCTTTGTACGCAGCTTCCCTGGACCCTGCGAGCCCTTTCTTAGTCTTCCGCTTCGCCCTTACAATTTCATTCGCTTCCTCTGTTTTTCTCGGAAGGACCATTTTCTTTCCTGCTCGTAGCCTTTGACTACTTCATTTATCTCTTGACTCTGATCGTGTCCTTGATCATTACGATTTTCAAAAGTCGAGCGTTCCTATTAGGTGGCCCTTGGTCAAAGATTTTTGCATGCGAGTATAAGAGATTGATATTTGGTCTACATGTAATATTTAGAATATTGATTTGTACTAATAAACGATTTTAAGGGACATACAAAACATTGGCGTAGCTGTCTTAAACAAAATATTTATCTGTCAGTCGAACGTCTTAAAAAACTCAAAAATCCTTACTATATTTGTTCGTCAAGCTCCTGACTACGTCACCTCGATGCCATCTTTCTACACGTCCCGTAGACGTTGCTCGAAACGCAATTATCTCGACCCACGTGGCAAACTAAGTTAAACTTGTGACCGTAGCTTGGCCCAAACAGTTTACATTATGTATCTGTGGTCCCCGGCACCCTTACACATGGGAGGACACAGTATAGACGGTGGCGCCATCTGATGGCCTAGTAAGACTCCTACCATCAGGGTAGAAGCGAATGTAGGAACCCAGACTCTAGATTCAGTGAGAGCACCTGCAGTTGCAGCTGCAACGAGTAACGTGGAAATTCAATCGCGATGTAGCGTTACCAACTTGGAAACTTTGTCTTCCCACCGCGACCGCGATGTCAACTTTAGTCAACGCTCGACAGAGCTGCCAACTATCAGGGGACAAGATTTCCCACTTAGTCTGTACTTCGACTGCCACAGCTCAGTGCTGCCACCGCGGTAACAGTGAAAAGTTTCCATGGGAATATGACGGGGGAAAAAGTTTTTCCTATTTTTTTTTTTTGGATTTGGTTTCGTTTGATTTGATAACCCAACCCTTATTTCCCAATTTGGATTCTATTACCTTATCTTCTGTTCTTGCTGTTGTGGTATCCATGATGAAGTGTTGTTATCCCATACCGTTTCTATGGTTTACAAATAAATCCAAATGAATTGGCTTGTAAATCGATTTATCTTTACATACTGATAATACTACGCCATGAAATTCTATTGGTTCGAATATCTATGATCGCTGCGTCGTCACGATGCATTATCATGTCAATAAAATTTATCAATAGAGTACCGTTCACTTCAGTAGTTGCATAGTGTTGTGTATGCTGGGATAAATCGTAGACTATATCTATACTCGGTGTATCCTAAAGTTACGTAGGATATGTATGCACATATGCGTAGAGACACAGTACATACACTCACTTCAGGAAATCGGTTATCGGGCGTCATTTGTTAAATAGCATCAGCCTCATTGGGGCATTAATTGCATTTTTATCAATCAGCCATCCGTCACTCTCGTGCAGTTAATCGACATTACATAGTTTGCTGCAAAGTCCACTCGATTCACGTTAATATTTTATAGGAACACTTGTGCGAGATTAAAAAATTTATGTCATCGTGAGAAAAATTGAAAAAATTGCATAATGCTAAATTATTTATTCACTCCACTTTATTTATTTATCATTTTTTTTTTAAATATCATTTTTGTTATCCTAAAGCGAAGCGTGACAGAGGTTTTAAAAAAATGATTGAACCTCTCGCGAATTTTAGTTTTCGTAATAATTTTTTTAGCCAACAGGACAAAGCAAAAAAATAAGTTGCGCGTACCACGGTATCCTTTTTTTAATACATTGAGATCCGAATACTTTTCTCTATCAGTATTTCCATAATAATAGCGGTATAATAGAATTCATAAAAAAAAAGTGCAATGCGGAATACAAATCCTACATGGTGCATATATGCATATTATGCGCATAGATATTTTTACCTTTGGGAAGAGGCGTATATAGTCATTTCTACATGGTCATGTTATATACCCATGTGGTCGTCGGGGTTTACGTAACAGCCGTGTAAGCACATACGTGTATGTACAGTTGATGATAATTCAGCGTTAAACCGTGACGCTCAATAAACCTTAAAGCCTGAATTAATATTTAATAGTCGCGCATACATAGCGGACAATAATCAGCGTATTACACCTATTTTACGTGGGCCAATATTGACCTGAATTCAAAGTGCGTTCTGGGAGAGGCGATTGGGACACGACGAGTTCATGAAAGGAAACCGCACGCGAAATTACGTAAAATCGCGACTCGTAAGTTGACAAATAGAAATAATTTGGCAAATCTCGATTGA
Organism: Calameuta pallipes; assembly: GCA_030142375.1. NCBI lineage: Eukaryota > Metazoa > Arthropoda > Insecta > Hymenoptera > Cephidae > Calameuta > Calameuta pallipes. The sequence continues at coordinate 39,586 of JARQSW010000804.1, read as the reverse complement.
ATGACAGCTCGAAGTGCATGTGGCGGAATATGCGAATAAATACAGATTTAGTATTGATTTAATAGAAATTTTTGGTTATTTTCATTGTATTCGATAAAGGCAATTTTTGTTTAAATTTATTTGATTGTTGTTGTTGCATATTGCAGAACGTTCGTGGAATTTTTTAATGAATACAGAAAACAGGGTAGTTTTGAATTACGTGGAAAATTAATGATTGACGAATCAATATGAGAAATAGAAATCGAAGTTTATTAAAAAAGGGGGGCGGATAAATGGTCGTTTATTAATATTTTATTTATTGATATCCAGATGCCAGTTTGCCAGATGTCTGGTTATATCCTGTTTACACTGTCCGGTTCTACTGAAGAGATAATTACAAGCAGTAACTAGTAAATAAATGAACGGTTGATCGTGATTAACTCTGTATGCAATTCTGCTGTACGATTGTTTATAGATAGTAAACGTAATCGATCTGCGTTAACGATTGATAAATATTTGACGATATTAGCTTTTACCAAGAATTATGAACACGGGAACGTAGATTTACAAAAAATTTGGTTTATTTACCGTCTGGACCAAAAAGTAATTTTCTACTCGCAACGTAATGCTTTTTTTGTTTTACACACGTGTAAAATAAAATGAGAATATTTTGCATGTTCAGGTAGTCGAGTTATGAGTTACAAAGACAAAGGCGTACCACGAGGGTTGTTATGGAATATTCGCGAAAATAGGAAAAGGAGGTTGGAAAATAAGAAAAAAGAAAAGAAGAAATCAACCACTGTAAAAGATGAAAACATTCTGTTTAGAAAATCTCGTAGGCGAAACGAGGTAACTTTCCTTGCTCTCGCAAAAAAAACTTTTAAAAAGTTTGCAAAACTTTGCGCAAGATCGTAACCATACGTAAAGGAAGGTAGGCGATGGGAGTGAGGTGGGACTAGGTCGCGATTGTGGCCGGGGTTGAGGGGTTCAGAGGTCAAGCAGAGGCAAAAGGGAAATGGAAGGCATCCATAAGAAGAAAAGTAGAGAACGGAACTGCCAAGCTCGTAAAGGAAGTGTGGAATCGAAACGGAGAAACTTTGCAAATACATTTCTGTCGAGCGAACTAGAAGAATATTTTTCCAGCTTTTCTTTTTTTTGCACCTTTTCTCACCCTCTTCCCTCGACGTTAAAGGGATCGTACGAACGCGACAATAGCATCCTAGAAATATTCAGTTAAAATTGAAAACTAAAAAATGAAGAAATGACGGACTTATACTTTTTTGCAAACCAAATTACCTAATATCCAATTATATAAATTTGCAATATAACATTACGCGATATCTACGTGAGTTTTCAGGAGGATTGAGAAATTTTTCAAGATTACAATTGCGAGAATGTTTATTCATTCTCAGAATGAAAGGAACTCTTGGTAATAAGGGTCGGTCGGTCGACCAAGTGGAGAATGGAGGGTGGATTGTACAAATAAGGCCTATAGCTTTATAAGCATAATGAAGCATAATATTAAATGCGTGCAATTCGAGGTAACGGAATGAAACTTTAGTAAACCAGAGAGGGATCCGCGCGCTCGCCATCACAGGAAATTACTTCACTCGATTAATTGGATTACTTAGTGACCCGTAGCCATGTTCCCGGCTTTACGCAGAAAAACTAGCCAATAACAAAAATTGATGTATCTCTACGTTTACGTTCAAGCTCGTTCAAATGATTCGCTTTTTTTCAATATATCGTGTACGATATATCATTCCGATTTATTATAATAAACATAAATATACTGAACTCGTGCCTCGGTGTCCTACGTATGTCGTATGGCTGCCCGTGACACTAGACAGTGTAAATACGAGAATATACGAAATATTAAAAATCTCTGTACAGTATAGGAATTATCGAAATTCTTGAAACTCGTGCTAAAATAATGAGGCTACATAACACAGCAACACTACCACTCTTGACATACAGAAACCCTTTCGAAATACGAAGTCTGCAAATCACCATTTTCAATTTCCATAATATCATATTCCATGGTTACCATCGTAACAGGAATTATCGAGTGCTTCGATCCGCGACCTCGTCGCCGACTCGTTCTCCCGGGAAATATTTCCAATAAACCGAAAAAGAAAAAAAAGGGGTCGAGGTAGGGGGGGGGGGACAAAAAATTGCAGCACCCAACAACAACAAAAAATACAATATAAACTAAAAGTATAATAAAGCAGGGATATGCGGGACAGAGTCTGTGGCGTGCAGGGATGAGGTTGGCGGTGAACGGGGTAGTAGGATGGCGAAAGGGAGAGGGACGAAAGAGACGTAGAAATCCTCGATTACCGGCAACCCGCTTGCAGCGCTTCGTAATTTTTAATCTCGCCCACGTAAAAACCCGCCGGGCACTTTAGTATTTCCTTTGGCCGCGGATTATTTGCCCGGGAAAGAACTCACGGGGGTTTCAGATTTTTCTTTTCGACGTATATATGCTGTACATATTTGTCCTTTTTTTTGTAAAAATTTTTTTCACTACCACCACCATTACCCACCAGCTAGTCAAAGCCAAAGCGGATACGATTACTATCGTAATCGCGGGTAACTGCACCTGGTAACCATTGGCTTAGTGTGCTTTACTATACATATATCGTTCACTTGTTACTTGGGTATATGCGACTCTTATAACATCCGAGAGATTCTTTACTTATTTCGTAGGTCGTTCGTGCAAAACAGTAAATTTTCCAAAGTCCAAAGCCTCTTCGGTGCACTAGATAATACATACGTATTGCAGCACCAAATCCCTCTTGGAAACTATAGTAACTCTTAGGGGATATTCCCAGCAGGACCGTAAGTCTGGTGATAATAGGCAGTGTGTCTAGCGAGAGAAATAAAGTTCGTCCGAGATGATGTTATTCGGTCTCTTCGACTCTTATTAACTTTGTTGACCTGCGCCCTTTACGTAGAGTTAAACGCGAAGGAATGCATATTGTAATATTGCGCAAAGAATCGGAAATATTTTCATAGCTATTTATTGCCGTTAACGGAATCCCTGAATATGCGCTATGGTTTAATTTTTTCTTTTTACACAGTCCAAGCGAAAAGTTACGAGCTACGTTCGAAATAAATTTTATTAATTTTGCAAAAATATGGGTAAACCGCGTGCACGACTCTTTAATGTATTTTCTGTGAAAATTCTGAAAAATAATATTACATACGGAGGGTTCGGGGTGGGGAGCGTTAATACTAATTAATAATAATTGGGAAAATTATATGAGGGTTTTAATTATTATGATAACGAATTTGATTGATTTAATGATTAGCCTCGAAAATTTTATAGACACATTATTTTTTTACATGGAAGACTGGATACAATAATTCAACATATTTCGTGCGGCCGTTTGTAGTAATTGCTGGATGATAAATCAAGGTAAAATATTTATTACAACCTAATCCAAGCAGAAGTCAAAGATGTAGGATTTGATGAAACAACCAATTAAAAAAAAGAAATATACATATTTGTTAAGTCCTTCGTAAACCTGTAAATAAAAGAAAAAAAAATTAACGAAAAGAAAAAAAGACGTTTGAAAAAGGTCTATAACTATAAAACAAGGCATGTGCAGCATTCTTAAAAATGATGACTACAGGCGATACTGCCACTACAAGAAAATTATGCTCTCGCAAGAGACAGCACCGACAACGCTGTAAATAAATTAAGTAAAGCATAAAAAGATAGAATTCAACTAAACCGAAACTAAGGGAGCAAGATTTAAAAACATAGTCTAAAATATAAATAATGCCGGTATCCAGCGCGTATTGAGAGTTCCAAAAAAAAATACACGTTCGTCATCCATCAAATCACGCAAGCTTTTGGAAATAGACTGCGATACGTTTTCACTGGTACAAACTGAAAATAAAGGGAATGCAAGTGTTAAATGCGCATCAGGTATCCATATTCTAATAAGGGTAGTACAAGTACCTGCAGACGGGAATTTAACGCTGAAAAGGGTGCAAAGTGACATACGCCTAGGCGAGAGTAAGCTGGCTCTTATTTAGCTGATAAATCACCCTGCGGATTTTATTACACACGGCGGTAGCGTCAATTTATTTTTTCATGTTAGAAGCTACTTGATAGTGATACCCGAGTTACGCGCAGAGTTAATGAGCTCAATTAGCTGACTTTCTGCCAGCAATGAATAAAGCTGTATACGGTTTTTTTTTTCTGTTGATAAGTTTGACTTGAGCAAGCATCCTAAATTTAGTTTTACCGTAATTTAGCCTCAGTCCGCTATTACGTGGCCAGCTAGGTGGCTAGTTCTTCGTTGTTCGCCAAAACAACGTAACTGTTACATGTATACATCGGCAAAGTTGGAGTTTACCATTTCGGGACATAACAATGAAATAAATCAATTGTTTTATAAACATTGAACGTTCCGACAGGAAATTCTATGAAACAACGTAATTAGTTACAAATTTTTAATCCACGTTACCCAAATCTCTGTCTGTTACGTGGTAACGATATAAAGGACAAAGTTATTAAAAGGATGTAATCTCCAGACAATTTGCGTAATGAAAGTCTATTGCAAAACAAAGGGAAATCAAGTAGACTCGATGGAAGGACTAGGACTAGATTTTTATTTTATTCTTTTTCGTTTAATGGTGGAGCGCTTATTTATTTGTAAGAAAATTCAAACGTAAGACAGTCCCCGCCATAAGTAATTCCTTATAAATGGTTTCCGCTCGAGCGATTCCTCGCAATTAAGACGCCTTTTGTCATCGAGGAGCCACTCAACCACTCCTGGGGTACCCCTTAGGAGACTACAGTAATACGGTCCTGCGTGTCCTCGACACAAGTATACATTTCTCGATGTGTAAGACGGGTATAGCCGAGGTAGTAGAAGAAGGAAGGAGAATGATGAAGAAAAATAGCAAGAAACAAGGAACGAGAATGAAACAAAGTGGCGATGGAGTCCGAAAGGGGAAAGGTAAAATGGCGGCTAGCCAAGGGCAGAAAAAGTAAGGGAAAAGAAAGAAGTACGGAGAAACCCACCAACGAAAGAAAAAAAAGGGTAAAACGAGCCCTCTTAAAACTGTGCTTAATTCACGATTCCAACGGATAATCGGCCTCCCGTTGAAGCTTTACTCAGAACAATGGGGAAAAGCTCACCAAAGAAAAGCTTCTCGCAAAAAGCCTTAACCCTTACTTTTCAACCCTTAGGTAACCTTATGCCTTACGAAAGGGAATTATGCAGTACGCAGAATGAGATTCAAAGTTAGATCATTGATAGGATTCTTCGTATTTCCTATTTCTTTCTTTTCTTGTTCCTCATCTTGAGCTTCGGAATATCGAATTTGTATTTTTGGCCCGGATTGACGTAAAAAAGAAATATTTTACTTACAGCAATGTGAAATTTCATCAAAACTTTCCATACGGAGTTATCGTCATTTTGCGATAAACATCGTAAAAATATGTGAAAATGACCTCACGTAATCAATCGGACGGTTTCGTTTATCGTATAGTACTCGAATTGCCACAGTGTTCTTCAATAAACTTATGGGATATATTAATAATTGTAAGTAGCAAACTTTGTACTTCCGATATAATGTATACGTAAGTAATAATTACCAAAACTTCCTTAACTCAGTACGATTCAATTAGAGCGTTGTATTAAAAAGTTTTTACTTTATTGAGCATTACGCGGTAATCCACAAAGTTGGACTTTCGGTAATATTATACTTATTACCTATAATTATAATTACCTAACGTCGGGATAACGGACAGTATTTCGTTCATGAATTTCCCACAACGTTAGTACCTTCGGTGTCCCTTGGTTCGTCCAAAATTAGTCATTAGCAACCATTCACGAGGAACCTTATTAAACGAAAGACAATGCTTCAACTGGCAAGCGTTACATTAATTAGGCAAGGCCTCTATTCTATACAACAATCATGATGAATCCTCTAAATATCATATTATGCTAATATCAAAGTGCTAATATCATCAAATTAATTCCGAATTTGATTTTTAATCTACATTTGGTCCATGGGTGGAGACAGGATGATCAATTGCAAAACTATTATATATAATATATAATGATTGTCCCCCATCTTCAATAAATTTTATGAGTAGCTCGACTAACATCAGGACTCTCAATGCTAATTACTTACAGGCTATTTGCTCTCCGTTACTCAACAAAATTAAAAGGTTACTGAAAGTAGCCTGAAAGGAGTGCTTACCTAGGTATCCAACTACCTGCAGGTTTTCGATGCTTCTCGACAGAGCAAGTCCTTCACTCTTGATATAGTATTGTAGTACGTTATACTAAAGCGTAGAGTCAGGGAGCACGAGAGGATAGACGGAAAAATCTACTCCAGCTACTTGAAGGATTTACGGCGCATTTTAAAAGTGCTCCCCAAGTCAAGTGGACTTTTTCTCTATTTTGATAAAAAATCGACTTGGCTTTATTTTAGCTTAAACGCCAAAATTTTTCGTCTCTTCGGTATCGTTGGGCCGAACGAGTTACATATATAAAATTCCCTATAGATTAACATATCGTGCAATATCCTTAAATCTTTAGAGATAGAAATAAAAGGATTCACTTATTCACTGTTTAATGTTTCATGGTAAATTATTCATGCTTTACGTATGGGAATACGTGAAAATAACGTGTAACAATGTACGCTCAATAAACGATGCTACCTAAAGAAGTAGAATGAAAAGTGTTAATAATTAAAACTACTAAAAATACGATATTTAGTACATCTTCGAGTACTGAACACAGCCTAATCCATGAATCGAGCCTGTATTACGAGCCGAGCGGAAAACTAGTTACTTGGCCGACGTTTCCCGCTGTTATTAATTGGAAAAAACTCTGGTTGCCGACTGAAGGTTGCCAGTGGCGGAGGGACGGGAAGGGATCTGAAATGGTCGAGATGGATGAACGCGAGGGGCCAAGGGGAAAAGGAACGTCGACTCGCCCCTGGAAAAGCGAGCTCATTAAAGCTATAAAATTAATTTAAACCCCGGTACAATCTAATTATTTTTACCGGTCCAGCCGAGCGAATTACGTTCGACGCGCGTAACTTTGAATTCCCCGCGAATTATAAACTACCCTCACCGTCTCTGCCAACTCGCAACACGTAGAGTAACCATTGGCAACCTTTGGTTATTTTTCAAGAAATCTAATTAATTCTAGAATTAATCTCGTTTTCTTCAATTCCAACAATAAGCACATCTTCTGATTATTTATTTTATAAGTAAATTGCGCGATTCGCTGTTAAGTCTTCTTGTATGATATATGTAGTATTGTGAACTCGAATCGCTCCTACAAATTAGATAGTATCGACATATAAGAATATTCACGTATACCCACGCATTTCCAGAACGGAATTGATAATCAGACGAACCCTGCGATAAGTCTGGCAAGTATTTGTCAACCCTGTAAATTCATCTCGAAAACCGTGTTAGGGGCTCGAAGTGATCAGGGATGGTATTCTGAGGTAGTTCTATCTAGATCCTTTGAGATACACCCTGTAGAAAATTACTCGGGAAACAGTCTGGAATTTGTAAAGTTTGACTACATAAATTCAATAAAGGCGCTTTAAAGGAGAAATCGAAGAATTTGTGCCATGAAGTTTACCTTTATTCTGCCTCGATTTCCGCTAAAGGGTGAAGCCTGCCATTCTGCTCAATATAAACGTAACTCTTAAAGGATTAGGCATTATCAGGAAAAAAATAAATAATCACGTCGAACAGAGATCTTCGTGTCATTTGTGACAGCTGGGAGAATGATATACGATATGATTGATATGAATTATTAATATCAAGAAGTTATTATTATTACAACAATAATTATTTTCACTACCAATAATCCAATAATCACTGGCAGTGTCCTGAAAATACACGAAGCATAATAAAAAGAATGATGAAATATAAAAACGCAATTTTCCAACGAAATCAAGTCTATTATATAAATTTCCACGAGCAGCTACCGTATGCGGTAGCTAGTATATATATGTATATCTGCCAGTTCAATTATCAATAAATACAACATATACTAAACTCATAATTAATATTTCCACGCCCTTTATAACTTTCACGAAGTAAAAACGAGTTTGCCGACTTTACGAGATTTAATCAAACTTCCGAAAGCTGTAGACACCAGACTACCTCCGAGTGGATATATATGTATATTTATATGTACAATATATATACAGTAGTACAAATACTATATCACCAAGCTGTACGATGGTGTGTACTACTAGCGTTATATAGTCGAGCTACTACCAACTGGTATAGATATAATAAAATACTAGTAGAAACGGCTGAATATCTCAAAAGTCCCAGAGAAATCGGATAAGTTTAAAGAGCCGCAGAAATTCGTTACCAGCGGCTGCCGCTTGCGCTTCGCTCTTGACTACGGGGATTGCAGGATGGTTTGCTTTGCTTCCTGCGGAACCACGAAGGGGTTGTAAGTTATAGATTGAAAAATAGCAGGACGGCAAAGGTAAAAGGAATACGCTTTTCACGGCGGAAAACGTGGAAATGGATCGAGACGTTAGGAGGAAGACTGTTGAAATCTTTTTCTAGCAGCTTCCGAGAGAAACTTTCGGTTTGTGAAATTTGCAGTAAATAAAATTCCTATCCGCACCCGTAGATAACGTTCGCGATTTTGATTACTCGCTCTTGAAAATATTTACGATGTCGACTATTGTCAATGCGTTACTTGTTTTTTTTTGCATTGCGGTATCGGGGAATTACTGGAAAAATATGCAAATTCAAAAGACACTGATGACACTTTACAAAACGTTTTCCTTCTTTTTTAATGCATTCAATCGAAAAGTCTGAAGAGTATACACTCGCCTTTGAATTGTAAATATGGTCGTACCTTTGTAGATAATCTTTTTCTGAAATATGTATACTTTACATTTGTTTTTCTACTTTAAATGGTAATCCGACCGACTGCATATACTACAATGCTTTCCACTTTTTGCTATTTCATTTAATTTAACATTCCATTAAGGATCGCATAATTTACAAATATTTCCTGAATATTACACCAGTCTATTTTAGCCCCTGATAAGTCATGGCAAGCGACTAGTCGGAGTGACCAATATTTTTTGCAACTTTATTACGTCACATTTATAACACATCATGTCCCACCAGTCTAGCTATAATCAATACCCCAGTAAAACGTGTCAGATCGCCGGGACTCTTTTACATTGAAAATCGTAGGACGATAGCCCTTTACAACCTCAGCACCTAACACACGACTTAGAGACATATCTCGTACCGCTGGACGACTAAAACATTAAGGAAGTCGGTATAAAGTCGGAAATATTTCCGGATATAATTGTAATCATTACAGAGTCCGTTCTGTAATCGTCATAAATGTTTTTTATACTTTTTTCAGTCTCATTTCCCAATAGACCTATCAGAGAAATCCGTTTGTTGACCTCGTTTAAGGATTTGACAATAAAGGTAACTACACGTAGCACCTACTGTGTATGCATATCAAGAGGCAATAAAGCTCTTAGCAAGTCGCTAAGGTATTCCGCGACGGTCCGTGTCATTTGGTAAAGTTCCAATCTTCACGTTTCCATTGTCGCGTCGCGCAGACAGTGGCAATTACCGGGCAATTAAGCCACCTCCAGCCGGTACCAGGGTGACTTCCCGACCTCTGGGGTATTCGCACAGGGAGCGACGATGGCTATATAAGGGTGAGCGAGGGTGGAAACTACCCCGCGACACCCACTATTTCCGGCGCACACCGCCCGAGCGTACTACCACCTTCGACGGCCTTATAATTTCATTTGGCCACCCTCCACTTACCAACCCCGGGCGGGAGGGGAGGTTGCACTGCTCCCGGGGCCAATCGGCCATCTCCTACCCTTGTCCGCGCTTCCGTTCAACCCTTCTTTGATCTCGCGTCGACTCGTCCCAAACCATTTCGGATCATGACAGTTTGCTGCCAGCGTCGCCTTTGAACCGTAGCGAATTTACGGGACACCGGCTAGATTAATGGGTCGATTTAGTGACGGGACTGGTTATTAATTGCGCGCACCGACTGCCCGCTCACTTGCTCCTATTAATCGTTGAATTAGGATACGAGCATTACTGAAACGCTTTATTGTCCAATCAGGATTAAATGATTCGACATTAACAGTTGACTGTGTCAGTGGTGGTTGGTGCAAGTAGCAAGTACTTGTATGACAGTTGTAGCATGGAGATAGTACTATAGCTATTTACTACGAACGATGTATAAATGATGCAGGGAAACAGATAATTTTTTCAATGTGTAATTCATTAAAACGATTAATTAACAACAGTACAAAGAGCAATCAGAATAAATCCCACGAGTAATTAGATCAAGACTTATCAAGAGTCTCGTGCCAAGTACATATAGTACATTAGGGCGGGGAGACGAAGAGCATTTCCATATACCGTAGTACACTAGTGGGAAAGATATGAAATTGAAATAAATATGAAATATTGCTTTGAAGTAATTATATGATAATTTATTAGTATATTTGAAAAATTGTAACGTTATAGACCAGATCGGAATTTTTATTACGGCCACCAAGGGATCTGTTAATATACGAGGTAAGGAATACTTATGATTCCTACTAATTCACGCTAATTATCCCTGACTCTGGGAAAAACAAAAGTAAATTTCGATTATACGGTTGAATACGCCGTTGCTCTTGCATCAAGTCGTAAAACGTAAAGGTTTGCCCTCGTGCCTACTCGACAGAGTAAAATTCAACCCTTGTATACCAAGCAGCCAACCTACCAGACAACCAACCCCCTGCCAGCCTGTACTAACTACGTTGGAGCTTTTGGCGAAGCTTTCTGTGAAGCTTTTCGTGCTTTCCAAATGAGGGTTAATGAGCCCCCCCGGCAGCCCTTCTGTGCCGCCGCAATATTTTATCGTTTACTTTCCACCTATTACCAACCAAGCCACCAGGGACAAGCGGACGACCTGGCTGATGTGAAATTACGGAGAACCAAGGAAATAACGAAGACCTTCGGTTACAGAAGGAATCTATACGTAGCTACGGCCCTGGAAGCTTAATCGAGCGATCAATTATTCTCTGCAATTAGCCCCTAATCGTCAGCCCACTGAGCGAAGGAAAAGAAAGGGGATACAATCGAGGGAGATAGGGCAGGAATAAAAAAGGGTAGGAAACGGACGCATCGTAAAGACCATTCTTTTTTTTTGCTTTTTATTCCTCTTTTGCGAATCTTGAAAAATGATCTGGATAACTCGGGTTTTCACGATCGAAACTTTCGCAAGAACGGACAGCCGTGACTTGCTCTTCTTTTTAGCGATAGTGCAAATAGTCAAGATCAGCGAAAATCTATTCAATCAGAATTTAATTATAATGGAGTAGAGCATTCGCAGTGCGAAAACAAGGACTGGGTGAAATTGGTTGAAATTAGGTAAATAGGGACGTGAATAAAAAAGAGGTCGACGCGTTTAACTATATACGTGAAAGTGAGGGGCCTGGGGTTACAACGTGACATAACGTATTACGGAAGCATCGGTGGATGTAATTAATAAGCAGTGACGTTGAGCTCCACTCTCTGTGATGAATCACGCAATTCAGAGCTTATACGCCAGAGTTCGCCACCATGTACTAAAGATGTGGATATAACCTATGAATTTATAAGCGTTTATATATTAATTAATATAATAGCTAAGACCGATACACTGTTCAATTCTGTTGGAAGACCGATTCACTGTTCAATTGAAGATGCAGATATAACCTATGAATTTATAAGCGTTTATATATTAATGAAAATAATGGCTAAGACCGATACACTGTTCAATGCTGCTAATACATTTTAGTCTATCACTCGAATTGTTAAAATACCCAAAAAAATTTCATGACGCAAATGTGCTATTTAATAGAATATGCCATTGCTAGAATTATTGTCAGAGCGGTATAAATATATTAATTTTGGCTTTTGTAATCATAATAGAATGCAGAGTGTTATATCATTGATAATCATTATTTTATGTGGTAGATTTATGAGTATGTGCATTGTCGTACGCGTATAGGAATAACTGAAATTATGAATGCGGGCAGATGGGGGCATAATATATATGTATATGCATATATAAAAAGGAACGCGTTAAGGAGACTTTGGTGTTTAATAAATATTAAAGCGCAACCGAATGAAAGCGGTGAAAGCCTGCCAATGGATTTTTGTATGCTTAAATAAAAAGAATCAAGATTTATTCGAATTTTTAAAATTATTTTTTCAAATGTGCTATACCAATCCTTTTAGACTGATAATCTAAAGTGATGCAAAAAATGACCACGTAAATTTTCCTAGTTCTATAACAATTAGGTTTCTGCTCTTTGACCGTGACTGGGAAAGGAGATTAGTAAAATCTTTTTTAAAAAAAGGGATATAACGAGAAAGATATTTTTGCAAAAAAGATTGAAAGGGACTACCGTCAGACAATCTAGTGACGCAGTTTTTCCACGAAAATTCAAGTCAACTTGACGTGACGCCTATAGAAATTTTACAGGATGCCTATGAAGATGGTAAAAGTGCGATGTTAGTGTAAAAAAGGGGGCGCTAACGTTTCACGTGGAAGCTTTTTCGTATTATTATTTTCATCGTGGATTCCTTTTTATTTATTTTCTTTTTCCTAAGAATCCTAAAGCAGAACGACCCGTTATTCCCAGGCAAGATATAAAAAAATTTCTCTAGGCCTTTTCAATTTCTTCTATCTCGCACTCGCTTTTCCTGCCTTCTCGAGCATGACCTTTCACCCCCCGCCCCTCTCACCGAAGATTCCTCGTCACTTATCGTCATTCTTTCTGCCACTATTCTACTCTCTGTAAAAGTTTCGTAATCCCACGCGAGTCCATCACGCCGGAAAGTCATTCAAGATTATACAGTGCGAATGATTCAGTGACTTTGCGAGGAAACGTTTATACAAATTTCTATTCAACGTTTAACTTTCACAATTAATGAAAACACGGCTGCCACGATGGTATTGCGATAAGAATTTTACTTGATGCTTGCCAGTAAAATTTTTTATGACTGTAATCATCCCAGAGCGCACCTAAATCACAAATTAGCTGGCAACTCTCCGGGGCACGACAAACCGGACACCATGGATCCCAAATGAATTTGAAAAAAAAAATGGCAGTAGGTGTGTTTAAAAAAAGAAACAGCAAAGAAAAGAGCTCAAAGCTCAATAGAAAAATACGAATCTACGAGTATGAAAAATAACGTGAAGGAAGCGCCGCGCGAAGAAGCTACAATGGATTTGCAGGGCGTGATGCGAGGTAAACGCAGACGGTAGAAAACGACGGTGCTTTAAGAGGAGAAAAGTGAATTTTGCGGAAAGAGGTAAAAGAGCTAAAAGTACAGTGGAATCGAGGAAGGGACAATGGGAAGCCGTCGCAGGGTAAATTTTCGTTGAAATAACAGTCGAAAGCACACGGCTCTGTGAAAAATGTCCTTCGCTACTCCAAAGCAAATAAAGTAGAAAAGGGGCAAAAGCCGAGCGTAGCTCGCCGTTACGTACCTTTACGAGAATACATGTACAAGCATCCACCACGCGTACGAATTCCATACGACATACTAACTGATCTACTCGCTACCTCAGGGTCTGACGATATGATGTACTGTAACTACTTGGGCCTGTAATTATCATACAACTAAAAACCGACCTGTCTACATATAGACATAAATATGCACACGAAATCAAATTGAAAAAAATAACGCGTAATGATAAAAAAGTACAGTGATCCATAGGCAGCAAGCTAGCCTGACACTCGCGTGTATAAAAAATATTAATAAAACGCACCAATATGATGCACACATTGCCTATTTATATATACATACATATATATATTATATATTATGTGTAGCAAAAAGTTTGCGTAATCAAAAAAAAGTTGTTACCGGTAAAAGTCATAAAAATGGGCGAAAAAGTACTTATGCAAATATATGCATGTCTATGTACGGGAAATGGTATACGAAAGGGGGTGAACGCAGGTAATCCATACAATTTGAGAAAAGATGGGCAGACATATTTTTTTTTGTTTTATGCATATGTGTATCTGAGAATACGATATGGGGTATATGTAGCAATAGCAGCAGAGATAGTGTAGCGGCCACTATAAAAACTCAGCGGGGTTTCTCGTAAACGTGGTAGCTCGCACGTTTCCACAATCCCAAGATTCCAAGGTAACGCACACGCGTATCTGGCTCTGCGTATATTTATGTATCGAGTTATATACCGTTTGTCGTGATAGTGATAGGCGGAAGCATCCAAGGTATAGTAGGTAGTACAGTAGGTAAATAAGTACGGGCAGTAAAGAAGAATGGGATGTTTTGAGGTAAAAATAATGGTGAAAAATAAATGTAAGATGACGTGGTGAGACTTGGTACTTTTTTTTTTAACTATTTTATAGTCCGTACTTTACTCTTCGTATACATATAACCTTTTAACGCGTCTTTAAACTTGCGCGGTATCTTATTGGACGCTTGAGCCTCTTTCTGCAAGACTTTGAAAAAGTTTGCCAAATTTTTGAAAACTTCTCGTCGCTCCCATTGTACATTTTCTACGCGATTTTACAACAACCGAGGACAAGATGGGAATGTTAAAAGTCGAAAGAGATTTTTTTACTACCCTTGAAAGATCCTACCCTTCGCGACAATCAAGGTTTGCGAGATTTTCAATCATTCTTACTTTCTCACTCCCTTTTATTCCTTCCCGGACCATTATTTTCGCACTTTACTCCCTTTTAACGGTGCTGTTTTATTTTTATTATGTGTCTGCCGTTTATTTATCTACTTTTTCGCTTTTTCTCTTCTTTCATGAGACGCGGCTCTACTTTGGCGATGACTCCGTTTTCTCCTTTCACAAAATATTAAAAAAAGAATAAGAAAAAAATATGAAGCATGAAAATATATATTTACTCTACCTAATATTGCGTAATATAATACTTTTTGCGTTTATAGTTTTTGCCATTCGTCTAAACATAAGCGTTCTCGAAATGTAAATATAACTATACAGCCGTATATATACACATATCGTATCTTTAGAGTACAATTTGGCTTTCCCGAATTCGTACGTTGAGAGAACGTCGAATTTATTTAAATTTTCGTATATTTTCATCTCAAACGAGGGAACAGGGAGAAATTCTTTTTTCTTTCCAAATTTACTACGGCAATTTAACATGATAATTTTAGGTTTGTCTAATTAGTCTAAAGGTGTCATACATATATGCTTCTATCATCCCCAGAGAATTTCCTTCAGGGAATACTCCGGGTGAGCACCGTATGGATTTAGCAATTATGCCTGGGGTCCCGCGGGCGAGGACTTTGATAGTTAATATTAATTATGGCTAAAGGTAGATACACAACGTTTCACAGTGGAACAGCACTCGGTAATATTTCACACTGAAAATATCACGTGTAATGATATACTGAATTTCCTGTTATCGTCGGAATAAAAATGACACGCATACAATCAATACTAGAAGCAACAAGTAACATGTATGATCAATGTTTTTTGCATAACGCACACAACTCCAAATTCGTTTTTTAATAACAGATTATTATAGGGTAAGAAAGTTATTTGCCCACCTCGTGTTTTGCAATTACTTTACGAAAGCAAAAAAAAAGTTTTTTAACGAAGCAAAGTTAATTTGCGATTAAAAATGAAGAAGTGCTACGATTTCGGAAACTTTTCCCTACTTGCCGAATTTTCGTGTCTGACTTTAGGACAAGGGTCGAAAGTATATGCGAAACTATTAATCACGTCCAACTTCGTCTTGTCAGCTATACAGAGTGCTACAGCCCCTGTAAAGTCCTGTAAATCATTCTATATCCTTTTACCGAACTCGTAACAGCCCTTACTTCTGTCTTCTTCCCATCGAAATTGCAGTGGAACTTTCTAACTGAGCTTTCTTTCTGGCAGCTCGCAAGCAAATTTTTTTAGCATTTGCGAAGCCTGTGCTTATTTAAACAACTTCCATGTGGGAATATTCACCGGGATATCCATATGCATGTATGGTACAGAATATGTAAAGGCCGTGTGCTTTCGTACGATAGCTCTAACCAGAGTTTCAGTATAATTTTGAAAATTAAGAAAAATACGTGCTTTTCGTGTTTTTCAAGATTATACAGTGAGTTTTGGTAATATTTCAACTACCATAAATAATTGGCATAAACGACTAGACGAATTTTACTATAAAATAATTTTTGAAATCGTGGTCGTTAATCTGCCTCAAAGCAGTACTTTGGGATGTGTTAGCTTTACGTAAGTTAAGTTAGAGCCATAATATTCTGATATATAAAACTCAGTGCACAAATGAGCAGCGTGTCGATTAATTCACGATTAAATTGGTCAGACAGACGGTTTATGGTAGTTTCAGCCGGTTGACTCGTATCGTTTTGCATGGCGCTTCAAAGAGGAAAAAAATGACGACTGGTTACGTAAGGGTTCTAGGTTTAAAAAAATAAACAAAAAGAAAATTGGAAAACGTTGCGCCGGCGTAGGAATAACGAAGGAAATAAAAAAAAGTAAAAATCTGGAAAACCGTTCGCTTCCGTGTGAGAGAGCAGAGTGCTTGCTAGCCAGATTCATTCGAATTGAATCCGGCAGGGATTTACATTTCCGCGAGCCACGCAGAAAAACCGGCAGTAACTCACTTCCGGTCAGAGCCACCGGAAATGAAGTCTTCTCCTAGCCCAAAAGCTTTTGTTGCTAAGCCTCTATAGGCACTTACGGAAGCATGTAGAGAAATAAAATAAAAGTTCGAATAAATCCAGCATCTGTTCTTGAGACAATGAAACGATGATAAACGAATATCACTTTATGTAAATTTTTATCAGATTTATGTACGCATGTACTTGAAGAAAATTTCTTCTTAGCAGAACATAAAGCGATTCGTTAATTAACGTACGATTTACGACGGAGGAATAGCTTTCTTTTATAGGTTGCCCAAGCTATACCGGAAATTGTGAATTTCCTCGAAAAAGCGAATTCCACGGTTTCCTAATACCAGTTAGGCCAAGTCGTGATAACTAACGAATATGAGGTAATAAAAAAGAAGCGTGAGGGTGAGAGAGGCCAGTGGCGTAGGTTAATGGGGTGGGATTCAGCAGGGTGGGACTGGCATGGGCTCGTACTAGGGGGTGGGTGGGAGTGGGAGGGCAACCAATGGCGTACATCCTGGGGGATGTTTCACGTTTCGCATTTCGAGTCCCTGATAAACGAGCTCCGGAGAATTAAATTCTCGCACGGCCGCAACTCTCGGTTCCCGTAACTCACAATCAAGGCAATGGGGAGTCCGCAGCGTAACGCAGATTAATCTGTTTGCCGATTGCTAGGATCGCTCTGTGACGCGACCCCTACAATTTTATACTATTGACCTTATTTTGGATGATGGCAATTCTGATCCACCGATGAAGATGCAACTTTGACCGAGATTCGCTATGCAATGAAATAACAAATTAAAAAATTTATTTTTTGAGATGTCAGCCAGAAAAATTTCAACTTTAAGGACAAAACGATTGTAACTGAAGAAATGGATGGATTTTATTTTATTTAGGTACAATAATATATAACGAGGCAAAATATGCAGATAATTTGAGAATATAAAAAATTGAACAAGTATTTTTGTCAACAATTGGAAATTCAAAATTTAATGTTTGAAATTTACAAAAAAAAACAGATAGAAATTTCGCCTACTGTTTCGCACTCTCTAACAAACATAAATCTATGCAGACGTAATCGACACGAAATCTTCCTATCAGATGGAGCAGATCGGAAAATGTATGAAACGTTACTTTGCAGAAAAGTTTTTTTTTAATTATAAATAATTCATAAAATTGAAATAATCATACCAGGATGTGTCACGAATCAATTTTATACGGTCTGCAGTTACGGATCAAAATCGTATCGCAAAAATGATATGAAAACAATTGTTCTCTAGTAGTCTCAAATATGTGCATGTTATCAGTGCGCCTGCCGCGTGCATACGCGCATTCATGTGCAAACACGAATGCATCAACGCGCGCACACGCGCACGTGACTACGCTACCCAATGCTTCAATTATTTTTTGGCTCTTTTATATTCAAGCGGCAAGCCAATCATTTTTCATGTTTTATTTTTCAACGTAAAATAAAACAATTGCGTGGCTCTATTTTGTATACCTCAATTCTCGATTTTCTCCAGAGATAAAACACATTATAATACGCTAATACAATTACTTGGCTCTCGAAAAATCAATCAAGATATTTCATTACTGTATGTACATGTACCTTGATTAGCTATCCACTGTTGTTTTAACAATCGCAAGCTATATTGTTGTAAAACTTTGAAATATTTTTTTTACGTTTCTTTTTTTTTTATACATATACATATATAGTGTCCATTGACTTTCGTCAAGATTGAACAGAAAATAATAACG
Organism: Calameuta pallipes; assembly: GCA_030142375.1. Lineage (NCBI taxonomy): Eukaryota > Metazoa > Arthropoda > Insecta > Hymenoptera > Cephidae > Calameuta > Calameuta pallipes. The sequence goes on along the minus strand of JARQSW010000804.1, from coordinate 21,162 downwards.
AAAAGAGCTGCATGGTCACAGCCCCAAAGTATACTGTAAAGTAAATGGCATATGTAGGCGCGTAAAAAGCTGCAGCGCCTGAGTTCAGTTTTATTTTAGAGTATACAGGCAATGGCAGGGATATACAGAAAAAGAGAGAAAGCGGGGGAGAGAGAGAAACTGACGTGGTTGGAAGGCAATGGAAAATCGAGGTTATAATTGAATTTTTAACGCCGCAATCCACGGCAAGCGCAGCTGCGATGCAACAAAACTCCATCACGCACAATTGTTGAGTTCAGTCGAACGTTGTGAAAACTTTGCGATGAGTTTCGATATAAATATTTACGTTTTACGTGCATACGAATATACCATGTATACATTGTATACGTGCCAATATAAAAAAAATTACTTATTAGTATCAATAATATAATTGACACAGGATTTACCAATAGAAATCTATATTTTGGAAATACTCAGTATATCAAGAGCTTGCGTATATCCAATTGCAGTATAGCCCTTTGATATTTGATATGCAGTTTCGATAGTCTTGCCGTGATATTTTCGTTTATAAATTCGCACTATATATTCTGACGTAAAATCACGGTTCACCTGGTTTAATTAATTTTTTTCACGAACCGAATCAATAATGTCTATACGCCGCATTAATTAACAAAGTATGAAATGGTGCTCTTCGGATTGTCCAAGATTATTATTTTTATCATGTTTAATTAGAATTTTTATATTAAAAAACCATGTGTCTATCATTTGTTTTATCATTATATGTATATTTATATGTTTAATGAGACATGGCCCTGCTGATGGTCATGGTTCCATGTTATGTAAAGGGTGACTTCTCTTCCCTCGAAGCTAATGTATTAAATTGCTACTGGACTCATTTTTCATATATACAGCTATATGTATGTGTTGGTGTTAAACATTATGTATTTTTCTGCTTCAGGATGCACAGCTATACAGCAGTTCGACGAGACGCCGCAGTATACAGAAGTGAATCCTGGTCAGGATGCAAAACTCATATGCCGTGTTCAGGGCAAACGCGGTCAATGCATCTGGCAAAAAGATCGTAAGGTTGGTAGAAAAACATGACAGAAAAAAGGGAGTAGTGTAATTTTCAGATTGTAGCGAATTGAGTCTCCCGTTGTTACTCCTTGACATTAAAGACGCAATAATTTGATCTCGTGGGATGCTGAGAATAATTTGAAAAGAAAAGTTCGAAAAAGTAACTTTTATGCAATTAACTGAACTCTTTCATTTTTTTTCCCAAAATGAGAAATTCTGTTTGCGACTAAGACTTAATGTGTGAATTTCGAGACGCTGGGATACCACTTTAAAGAAATTTAGAATACGCGAGTAAACGATGGTTAATGGAGATACGCGGAGAAGAAACAAGGAGTAAAAAGTACAAGGCGCACCAAAAAGCATCACTAAAATAAATAACTGTTGCCAACTTGCACAAAAGAGATAACCGATGGGCCAAAAGTTAAGGAAAGAAAAAAAAATGAAAAGGAAAGCAGACAAAGACAAAATGCGAAAGCAAACAAGTTTGACTCGAGGCACAATCCATGGGATCGTAAAGTCGCAGCTTATGCATTTGCTATCGAGAAAAACAAACCATTTTCGCGTCTGCGCTGCTTTAAAAGCAGAAGTGTTGGGTATCTGGCGAACGCCGCTGTTTCATTTGTGCCCGATGCTTGATTTTTTTCAGTGAACACGATCGATTCGACGGGCTAGAATTTTTGCCACAAAACTTCACATTCACGCGCATACGCGTATAAAATTTTTGCAATGGCGAATACATAAAACACGACCACACGTTTCATGCGGTTGCGCCAAAAAAGACTCGCAAACCATAAAAAAGATAAATATAAAAAGCATCAGCAGAGTAGGAAGTGGTGAAATGGCCAGGAGGGATAGCCCCGGAGTAAAAGTTGAAGTTGGACTCCGTGGCAACCGTGGCTTTTAAATTGAAGTCGTTACAACACCTAGTCTGAAAAAGTTGGCCGAGCGGGCTTTCTGGGGGGTTTGAAAAGGGGTTGATGTCGAGCGTCAGTGCTTTGGAGTCAAATGAAAAGGGGTAGTTTTCCAAGTAAAGAAGGAAAGAAGGAAACGAGCAAGTACCAGCCAGCTCCAGCAGCGCCATCGCGCGCTACTACCTTCTACCATGATTCAAACTTTGTCCCTTAAAGCCTCGAGCTGAAAGTACCCCGCTATACATTCTACGCTCTGCGGTCCAGCTTCCGGCTTCCAGATCTCCTGTTTCACGTTTCACATTTAAAATTACAGATTGACCTTTCGTGAACACGAAAAACTGGGGTGCTCGATGCTTCTTTGTAAAGGGGAATGCAACTGTCCTTTCACTGACAATAATTGATATCCTAGGATTTGTTCGGCCTTCAGCTAACAGCCGCTTACACAAAAGAACATCTCGTCGTCACTTCCCGCCATATGGCTTACAACTTCTTCTCTACTTGCACTTGGCTCAAACACGTGATTTATTCAGAAAATATAAAAAGCTCAATTCGCTCGGCATAAAAATTCATCTTTTTCTATTTAATAAGGATTAATTAGCATCCACTACGGTATTTCGCTTAATTACTAAATTTGTATCATGCTTCGTTTATTCATCTATTTGGACACATATTTTTACCTTGCATATTTTTACGCAATATTTTTGTTCCCTTATTTTTATCCGGTACGCTAATTTCAAATAATATACATAGTAACGTTGCTACTAACCTTTTATTATTCATTCACGTGTAGATTAGGTATTAGGTATATCTATGGATCATAGATGGAGATTGGTTCGTTATACGAGTGCACGGAATTGCATCGATGCAACGAATTCCATGCATTCGACAATGTCGATCCGTTTTAATGACAACCGAATTATAGAGGTCGTCCGCATTCTGACCTGTGTGTCCTCATTTCTTAACACGGGGCCGGTGATATTTCTCTTTTAGAATTTCTGCCATTAGTATTCTTTTAAAAAATATCGTAAATTTGCATTTTCGTATTCACCTGTTCACATGGAAATAAATATTTTTGAACACAAAACGATGAACAGAATTTAATTTAATTAAACCCGGTTTAATTAACAATACTGCAAGATTATATTACTAAACAGTATTTTTTATTATTAATTGATTAAATTAAATTAATTAAACAGTTTCAAAATCAATAATAGTGTGATTTTTACAATAATTTACGTATTAATGAATTGATAACTAAAAATCATCGCAAAGTAATATGCTAAAGTTGCATATAAAGTGATCGATATTTGCCAAATAAATATTTGAGTACGTACATATACAGTCATCTATACAATACTATGTATACATATATTACCCTTGGTGCCATTATACCAGTTTATGGTCAAACATGATTAAAGTCAAATAGGAGCTACTTTACCAATTTGAAATGCAAAATTTCAAATCGGGTTTGCCGAAGGCAGCGAATGAAACATTCTGTAGAAATTCATTCGACCCCTCAAATACATTAAAGTAGCTCGATCTAATATTGAAGTAGAAGTGCATTAGGACAAGGAACCCATTTTCAGGTCCTAAACTACTATTCGTATCAACAACTATTCTATGCATGCTACGTGAAACTTCACTGGAATAAATAGTTAGTATTTTTATAACAGTCTTTATAATTTGCTAATGTAAAGCGTAACACTAAACCAACTACCAATATCAATAATTAAAATTCTTCTATCTCGTGGTAAACTATAGATATTACGTTAAAACAAAATAAAAACGAATTTTAAATAAAAATGTGTACCTTCCCCATATACAGGGTTAGTCAGTAGAAACGCACCAGCAAAAGGTGGCCACGAGTGGCCGACACGGCAGTGTGGCCTCTTTAGAAAATGACAGCTACACATAAATGACAGCACACTGACAGTTTGCATAGCAATAAGTGAAGTTTTGAAATATTTCAATAGTTAGGTTACTGAAATATTTAATTAATATTGTAATGATAAAATGTAATATCACTTAAGATTTATTTTCGCAACAGATTGCAATTAAGACAATGTAAAGTTTAAAACATTCGCAATTTTGATATACTTTCCGAGTAATTCTGCGATGCAATGCTGCAAAATATTTAAAAATTAATTAATTGAAATGTTTTTACAGCAAAAATATGTGTATGAACAAATTGAACAAAATTGTGAATGTTTTAAACTTTACATCGTTTTAATTGCAATCTGTTGCGAAAATAAAACTTAACTGATATTACATTCGGTCATTACAATATTAATTAATTATTTCAATGATCTAACTATTGAAATATTTCAAAAACCTAACTTATTGCTATGCGAACTGTCAGTATACTGTCATTTGTGTGTAACTGTAATTTTTTTAAAGAAGCCACGCTGTCGTGTCGGCCACTTGCTGCCAATTTCTGCTGGTGCGTTTCTACTGACTAACCCTGTATAACTTCATACCATATTACATTAGGGAAGTGAGAGTAAGAAAAAACTTTGGAATCCCAAGAGGTAAGAACGAAGGATAAGGATTCCATCATCTCTAATCCCGTGCAGCATCCCTAGTCGCTGCATCTCTCATTGCAATCGGGGCTTTTACCATCCCCCCAAGGGAGAAAGGGATGGCACGATATACCAGCAACACGGTAGGGATGGTAATAGTAGCAAGAGGCAGTTGCACAGTTCTAGGGGTGAGCTCCAAACCGGTGGGTCCTTGGACCGTTTTCACTGTGCGAGACGAGCCGAGCATATAGGGTAAGTTCCTGTACTATCCGCTGATGGGCGGGATGGCGGAGGGGGTAGAAAGGTGGTTAGGGATGATGGGTAGAGGTTAAAGGGTGCATCGGGAAGGGTAGGGGGTGTGTCTGCGGGTGCATTACGCTGATTGCTGGTCGCGGCCTCTACGGAGAACACTGAACACTGCTCGGGGGTGCAATAGGGAGTGCAAGGGAATGCAGGCGGTAGCTGCCGGCGCTGCTCTAGCTTTGGCTGAGTGCGCCAGAGGGTAACTCGAGATTCAGAGTCAGAGAGTGAGGAGGAGAAGGGGCGAGAGAATGTGAGATAGAGGCCGAGAGTGTTGAGGGTGGGGCGAAGGGGGGTGTGCGAGAGAGAAGGGGAAATAGTCAGAAACGTAGAAATGAGGATGTAGGAAGGGTCGAGGAGAATGGAGAAAGGGAATAAGGGCTCTCGCTGTTAAGTAAGTGAGCCGGGGAGGTTGAACTTTCTGCGAGCCAGAGAGCGTGCCCGGATTTTAATCCCTTAAATGAATGACGTGGCTTTTGTGCCATCAAAGATCCGCAATCTCAGCCTTCAAAGCTGTCGCTGCTATGCCTTTATAATCTTCAACCCAATGACCTTTGGGTGCCTGCAAATTTTTCGTTTTACCGGCTCTTTTTTTTTCAATTTTTGATTGGCGAGGGAAGAAGGGAGAACGCCTTTTAACATTTTTTTTTTTCGCTAGACGGGTACCAACTTTAATCCTCTGGGGACCATCTGGGTGTCCAGCCACCGGATGTCACTTTATAAACGAAGTGTTTGGAAAAGGAAGGAAGCGAAGAACATGGCTATTGGTCTGTAAATTAGGGGAAGAATATGGAGTACCTAGCAGGCATAAGAGCTTTGTCAATTGACTGCTGATGTCTGTGTAAGAAGCATTTATAGTGCGTTCTGGGTTGCTCTGTTCTGTCAATAATTCAAAGTTGAAAATAAGAAATTAAACATGATTTATAAATAGTAGAATTTATAGGTTACTAGACACCCAGGTAGGTCCAGATCAGCACAACAGAAAACTTAGAACCCATCTCATGTGGGTTGGTTGAATTTGAAAAACCATTTTCTTAATAAAGAGAGAGGAATTTATTTTTTTTAAATCCCAAGACCACGTAGAACTCATAATTCTAACAGTATCTGATAAATTGCTCATCTTTTGTTGCAGCCAATAGGAATGCATCTAAAAAAATATGAATGGGTCGGATCACCGGATCTAGGGGATTGTTCACTATGGGTGAGATCAGCAGCCCTGGAGTTTGATGACGGCCTATGGCAATGCCAAGTGACAGCTAGTGAATTTACAGCGCAAGACGCCTTAGCGTCGGATACAGCCAGATTGGTAGTACGCGGTATGAAAAAAATTTTGCTATTTTACAATTTTTCCCCGAATTACCAAAATTCAAAAAATAAATAATTCCAAGCTAATCTAACTGACTTTCATTTATGGTGGGAATATTTGATAACATTATCCCCATTATGTACTAATGGCGATTCATTGTACACTTACAGTGAGCCCTCAAAGACCACAGATTGAATACGCCGGCACTCTCATATTACCTGGTACCAATGTCACTGCCAGAGCAGGTGAGATAGCCAGTCTCACCTGTACAGCACGATATGGGAATCCGTCACCGCTAATTAAATGGTTCGTAATTCGATTGATTACGTAAAGTAGCAATAATAATTTATACATGGTATGTAACGAGTAAAGTTATAGTGTAACTCAACCCCTGCGGTTTCTAATGGCTATGGGAATTATACAGTGAAAATGCGCTTCGATTACTACGATTTAGAGGGTCGTAGAGATAGAGGTAGGGTTCGTGTTGATGGAACTACTAGTGGAAATACTAGTACCGCCAATGAAAGTAACTGTAAAATAGTATACTGTATTGTACTATAGTGCCTTTTAAGTATTCTCAGGTAAGACCAATAGTTTAGCCAAAGTCTAGAGTACCTTCTTGTGATATTCACACTATGAATAACCATGATCTACTCTGAATTTCGTATAAACAACCCTAAGGAGACAGGGTGCCATTTCCGTGCTTTTAAATATTCAGAGAATCATCCGAACAGCTGACGCGTGAACTTTCGAAAATCTAACTAAATATAAAAAAAAAATTATAAACCAAACGTGCAAACTGAGATTTGTTACATAATATCGACATTTTCATTGAAACAATAATCAGATTATAAGTTGGTACGATAATTATTTCACGTGGTTACGTATGGATTGCCTAAAAGCTACTTACACGATAATAGCCCACCTATTGAAAGATAAAGACAAAGAGGTCCTGAAACGTTAGGGGTACAAAAGGTCATGTGACCTCGCAAATTTACATTCACGATTTATGTATTTTCAGGTACTTGGGAGAGACGGAATTGCGTACTTTACGACCCCAAACTAATAGCACTGAGCCAGACAATCCGAGAACTTGGTCGACCAAAAGTACTTGTGAAATACTTGCTGAAAGGTCACGATACGGTCAGCCAATCAGATGCGTCGCCATTCATCCTGCATATGCCAATCCAACTATGTCATCCAGTACTGAAGTCCGTTTTGATGTGCGATGTAAGTGTGAAATTGCCATATCTATATTATTATGCTCCAGTAAGATAGTATCTTTTTTAACCAATTTCAATGTGCCAGTGCACTGAGAAATAACATTAATAATAATAAAAGTTACGACGAAAAAGGAGAAAAATAAAAAATTTTACATCGGGAAAAGAATTTCGATGGGAAACGCGGAACCCGGCAATAAAATCCCGAACGTTCATTTCACGTGAACCGATTAAGGGATAAGCTTTGAAGGGATGAAATTCAATAGTAAATGACATCCTCGGATTTTTTTAGATGATTTAAAAAGTTCGTACGAACGACTCCAATATAGCCCCTTGGAGGTTGTTCGATAAAAAAATCAATTTTGCATCGATCTTACTAGTGCGCCATATTTGAAACACAAGGGATGAATTCGTATGAGTGAACGCCCAGGGTGAATCAGGGTGAATGGGTCGAATGAGGGTGAATGAAGCAGCGACATAGAACTGTATATATAAATATATAAATATATATATATATGTAGTAGGTACATGGGTGCACGTATATGAGAAATACAAACACCATTCACGCGTATTATACACAGTATACAAAAATATATAGATATACAGTCGATGCATTGGTGCATATAGTTGCATACGTATGTGACTGCAGCTCAGTTATTTTCACCACTGAACTATACGGTGGACCAGATCTGATATAGACTACGGACTATATACATGGAAAATGCAGCTGAATTTGTGAATGGGTCAGCGGGTGTTCGTTGGCGCGTATTTTGAAATCATTGTTACGTGAAATAGACAGCTACGCTGGAAGCTCGGCCAGATGCAAAGGTGCATACTTTATATGCATTCTTTGAAGATTCCTCATGGGCGAGAGAACAACTGTTGTCATTGAGTGCAGTAGTGCGGAGTATCTTCGGATACAATTGGTTCAATGAATCCTAATGATCTGTGTAGATACTCGATCGAGACTTTAGGATGAAGTGAAGGGTGCACGGCAGAAATATTTTTGAATTTCAGCTGTGTCCTACGTTTGTTACCTTTTTAAGGAACTTTTAATGTTTTTCAAACTTACTTTTAATACATAATTAATATCTAATTAGTTTAATATAAAATCGATAGCTGTACGAAAAAGAATTGCTTATCGATTAGTTATAATACTTAAATATTCTTAACGGCCTGTCATCGATGTTAATCAGATTGGTTTAAAAGATCAAAATGTTGTCAGATGGTTCAGCCTTATTATTAGAGTTTCATCGACCTTTTTTTTTCACGAATTTATTATCTCATTGTGCAGATGCACCTGAAACTAGACTAGTCGGCGTACCAACTGGACAATTGGAAGAAGGTCGTAATCAATTGGAAATACGATGCTTGGCCGATGCAAATCCGCCTGCATCAATATTATGGAGAAAAACTAAGGGCACAGGTATCACTGAAGTAGCGAGTATTGGCGAAACCCTGACCTTTACGCCAATCTTTCGCGATCACGCTGCAGTCTATATTTGCGAAGCTGCCAATACGGAAGGTGAAAGCAGTCCGGTATCTGTTCAGATATCAGTCAATTGTGAGTTCGCAAATTCAATCTCAAGCAATTGCATTGTCCAGTCATCAATAACAATAATTGATTCTACTCTCGAAATTTACTGTTGCTTAGATCCACCGAAAATCATCTCAGCAGGACCAGATCATTTCACCACAGCGCTATTATACACAGGTACATCCTTTGAGTGTCATGCAGATGCAATGCCACCAGCTGAATACAGGTGCGTATTGTAGAATTCTACTAATAATAAATATAGCATAGTTGCAATTAATTCTTATCATCACGCGTTTGCTATCTGTTTCTCCAGATGGGCTCAAATTTTTACCGACGGTAGACCACCAGTTGAATGCGGATCAGGTCCTCGATTGATATTGAATAATGTCACGTATGAGCAGCAAGGCCAATACATATGCTTAGCCTCTAACAAGATCAACGGAAACATTAGAGAAGTCAAGAGCAAGCCAGTATCGCTTAAGGTGGTTGGCGCACCTAGAGTAAGTCTCATCATCCCTCAATTATCACCGGACACTATTGTAATAACCATTAAATAATGATTTCAGGTGGTTAAACCTGCTGGTTCGGAAATGTTTGTAGTCTCTACTACCGAGGGGAGCCCAGCAAAATTGGAGATTCGATTATGTTCTGATCCTGTTCCTAAGCTTGTAGCGTGGGAGTGGGGCAGCACCAGACTTCATGCTGGTAAGACACCTAATCCGCAGGATACGATGATTAATGATCATTGTAGAATGATAGAGATCATTGAAGATCGATAAAGATAATCCCCGCGCATTACGATAGATAAACAGTAGGTTTTACATCATGTTGCCAAGAATACAGTATCCAGTAACCTAAATATGATCGCTTTTTTTTTTTAATTCCGAAACACTCATTTATAATTAACAAATCTGGAATAATAGGCGAAGTGCTGGAATCCAGATATCGTGCTTTGGACCTACAACCGTTGGCACTGGAGAACTGTTACATAGCAATTTTAGAATTGACCAACGCCATGAAAGAAGATCAACGATTGTACAACGTGATTGTTGAAAATACTCACGGAATGGATCGACGCGCACTTATGTTAAGAGTCACCGAACCCGGTCAGGTGTGTAATAAGTAGAAACAATTTTAAAAAATATGTAACTGTTATAAGCGACTATACGTTTCAGATACCGCTAGTAATTGGCGCGGTCGCAGGCTTCACGGTACTATCAATACTGATAATGGGTTTCATATGTTTTCTACGATCCGATCGTTGTTGTGTACCAAGGAACACGGTACCGGCACTGCAACAAGTACATTGGTAAACTATAATTAATCAGATTCACGCTGTATAGCATGCATACGTTTACTATCATTATACCCAATTAAATTATCATTGCAGTACAAAAGCATCGAATACAATGATAGAAGATCCACGATTGTCGGTTGAAACTATGGAACGAACGGCACAACAGTACGTGCCACATGAAAAACGTCAAAATCACGTAGTTAAACCGGTACCGTCCCAATATCAACAGGAATTTTATCAACATGAACAACAACAGCAACAACAGAGACCGCCGCTGCCACAGCAACACTATCAAAGGCACCAGCATCAGCACCATCATGGACCACAGTACACTCTGCAGGTCAGACAAGCACGGAACACGATACACCTAGAGGATCTAGAGAAACCAAGCCGGAGGAAGGAGAGTTATCTGTATTGAATGAGTTAAAAATGAATGAATGGGAACGTGTGGAGATACAGTGCTTATGCTTATGCACTGTATCCAGAATGCATTATAAATAGTGCATAGTGCATTGTGCATCAGGCTGATGGGAAATCGAGATTATAGTTGTGGAAAAGAGGATGGATATAGTTGACCGCTGATAATTAATGAATGAAGTAGAATGCAGCATGCATCTTGCGGCTTGATTATCTGACCCACCCTCGCCCCGCCCCTGCCCCACAGCCTTGCAAGCCCATGCAACACCATTCTACAATCATTTTTTTAACCTCCTGTGTAATTTAAACATCTGCTGGGTATTATTACGCACAGTTGTTAATGATGAGGAAATTGTTATACATTCTTTCGAATGATTAGTATATTTGGTTCGATACTTTTAAGATTTATGATATCGATGAACGATGTTTCGAAACGGAGACGGAAGAAATTTTTGGTGGATAGGGGTATAGATAGTAATCATGGACGATGTACGATTTATTACTTATATTATTTGACTCGAAGACTGACTGAACTTTACTTCCTGTAACGACTGTACCCAAAGGGGCTCTAAAGGGGGAGGACAAGTTTCCAGAATGCTTTTGTACAGATGAGTATTTAGAGAATGAAATGAATAAGAAATATTAAAGACTTGGATGTGAATGGATGAGAATGTGAGAGAGAAAGAGAGCGAGAGTAAAAGTTATAAATGAATTTAACTGTACAATACGGAATAAGAGAAGAGAAAGTATTATTATTCAGAGAAAATATCTAAGTGAAAAGGAAGATGTGAATAGCAGTAGAAGCACAGAAAAAGAAGATCAAAGTACTCTTACATAAATCTAGTATTACTAAAGGGACAGGAACGTATTTTGAATCTTGGGCGTGAGAATTTGTTGGGCGTGATTTTTCAAAAATATTAATCGTATTTTCGAGAAAAAAGAAATACGGTAAACAGGAATACAGATTCAAAATATGATCTTGGAAGTTTTATCTAATCAATGATTGTTGCTCAAAAATCCAAAGGTAAAAATCGTAATAAAGTTCACTCTATCAGGATCATCATTCGTGTTTCTGTGTTGACAAATCACTCATTCGTCTGTGCCATTTTTGAGGTGGTTCACGCTCCAATTAGAATACATGAAAACAAAAACAAATATCCTACGCCATTTATTTGCCATTGCAACCCTTCCATCATTAGCCTATATATGTATTCATCATATTCACATACATCCATAACCTTTGTAGGACAAGCATTCATTCCCGTCCTATTTGTTATCAGCATAGAAGAAATATTTATGCACAAATTCCTTTAATAGGAATTCAACTCATGCACCTACATGCATCCCTAGTTCAATTCTGTTAGAATAAAAGTATATCCCTTTTTAAATCAAGCACAAGCTATTTCTAGTGACCCTGGAATTTAAAATTGAACAAAAAAATGGAATCATGCTAGATTAGGTAGTTTAGAAAGTTTTTTTTGAATTACCCCTAGATCTGCTCTCTTTTGTTTTCTCTAAAAAATCAAAGTCACTTGTGCAGGGGGAGCAGCTGTTTCTCAAGCCGGATCGCCTCGCGACCTTGAAGCCCCATTGCAAGATTGAGAAACTACCCCAATATACTACCTTCAAGCCGAGTACGAATGACTGAGGAACGTTACCATGGTGCTTCGATTTTCAAAATGTCCAACAGGATTGGAGAAAGCAAAATCAAATATAGAAAAATGGAAAGTCTGTGTATTATCAGAAAGCCCGGTATTTTTGGTCCCACGGTTCATATTTGTTTGCGAAAAATTTCGTAAGAAATGCTAATAGACTTTTCGCAAGAGAGTGATAATGGTGCTATTCGTTATGATTAAAAAATTTGCAATCAATCCAACTATAGTTGGAAATACAAAACATCATACACAAAGAGCAGAATCACTATAAATGGAAAAAAAAAATGAGAATTATTTTATCTTAAGGTAAAATAAATGTTCTCCTCAAATTCCATCAATCAGCCTACATTTCTCTTGAACGTAAAAGATAGACTGAACATCGTACGTATAATTAATTTTTTTGCGAATTTTTAAATCTTTATGTTTCTAGAAATATAAGAAATATAAACAAACACGACTGTGGTGAATATTGTATAAACAACCAAAACGCTTCTTAATACTATTTCATATGTATTTCTAAACATTTATTTTGAGGTCATAAATGATCATCGTTTACGATACTGATATTTCATAAACATTTCAAGCCGATCAATTTACTGATTAATACGCAATTTTTAACATATATTAACGCGTAAGTATAATAGAACCAAAACACCATTTCGGTTCATAATTACTTCCAACATAAAAGGTATTTCCTGTATGTGGCAATGACGTCATATTCAATCCAATTATCCGTTCCATTTTCACAACAGAAAGTAAACATATTTCAAAATCATCCACAAGAAGAGCTATAACGTCCAAAACCATACTTATTTTCATTAATACCAAAATTATTTCATTATTTAAATCGAAATTATCGAATTATCTAACTTTCACGTTTAATGGCCGATTGAAGAATTTTCTGTAACAATTGACTATCAAGCACATGACTGTTGTGATGTTCATTTGGTTCAGGGGTGCAAATTGCCGATGAAAACAATAATCAAACCTTTGTACTGCTATACCAAATACATGCTTTTTTTATTAATTGTCCAATAACTTAGTTAGGCACCCCCTATCCCCCTCACACTTCAGTCATCAATATTTCTGCATAAAAGTGGATATTGCAATGATGTGCACGCAATTCTACATAGACTCATGTCAACCGCACACTTATTTCTAGTTATACTCAAGAATAACGGTATTAGTATCTAAGAGATACCAAATATCTAAGAAATAATAGTATTAATATCTAAATAAAGCAACAGTCCCTAATTTGACGCCGAAGCCAATTTAGTAGAGAGATGATAATCGGAATTCAGACAAATGAAGTGATTTATTGTTCTTTTGAATGCCTGCAAGGTACATTTTCATGAAGCGATATTAGCGAGGAACACTCGTAATGCTCATGTCGCTTCCCTTTTCCTTAACTTTTCGTCCCGCTTTTGCTTCACTACTATTCTTTCATTCTCCATCGTTCCTTCCTTCATTCCAATTCAATCACTTCCTTGTCTTCATACAATATCTTCCAATTATTTTCAACGTTCCTCTACGTACTCTACGTAGCTCTTTACTCATCAATTCCCATTTTTCAAATGCTTACTGATTCTAATTCTCTTACTCCTTCACCCATCTCCCTCATTCACTTTCTATTTTTAAGATTATTGGATTCGCAGTTAATATTAAACAATTAAAAGGACGTAAACTGTCACGAAGGATACGCTATACCATGCGAACTTATCATAACAGTAAGATCTTATGAAGGAATAGTAATCAGTTATCATTATACTTCGTTATCCGTTTATTGCTATGCTTATCATTTTATAAATTGGGAATCGTGCGAAACAGTCAACGCACATAAAGTGATTATCAATATATTAATATCCAAGCGAAAATTACATTTTTCAAATAATGAGCATTTAGGACGCTTAAACGGTAAGGTTAAGCTCTTCCATTTCTTTGTGGTAAATTGTGACGTCCTTAAAGTACATATTAGGCACGGTAAAGTTGAATCCATAGACGGGTTTGTCCAGTGGGAATCCCATAGGTTTTCCATCGCTATGAATGGTGCCCCATACGGAGGACTCCCACGTCCACGCGGGAGCATCGTGGTACTGGCTAACATAGAAGAACATCTGCATCGGCATACCATCCTTAGTACCCTTAGGAAGGAACAGACGCTCAGGGAAGCCGGAACAGCGTTTTTCGTACATGAAGGGTTCACCACTTTGCATTGATTTCTTGATTTTCTGCATATAGATTTGAGAGGTTGTCTCATCGGGAACAAAATATATTGAGTCCTTGCTGCTGTGCTGAATGACGTTGGTGCCAACTTTCACTAGATGTAAGAAAACAAAAATTTATAATTTCTTTAAGGATTAGACAAACATTTCCATATCCGTGACGTTGTGGAAATGAAAATATGTGCTTAAATGACTTGCTGATTTTGTTTGAACGTTGGCAATACTTACGCTTAACTTCGAACATGTCCACTTCCACGAAGTTCATGTAATTATCAGTAATATTCATTACGTGACCATGTACGTTATATTTTGGTCCCATGAAGATGCGCATGATGGCGTTGGTATTCTTATTACTGGTTATTTTGATCTGGTAATTGAATGGCTTGTAAGTAAGTCTGGGTTCACTTGCTTTAACGACGAAATGTTCAGCATCGCTCAGGTTGTGGACCCACACAGCGTTACCCATTTCAGCCTCGAAGTCCTCAAAGTAAGTGATCATTTGGTCAACGGAGACATGATCAATTTGGACTCCATCGAACATAAGTTCATTATGGGTGTAAGGAGGAAGATGAGATTTGTAGCTAAAGTTAAGAGAAAAAGATCAACGTTAAATACAGTCCTAATTTACAAGATAACAGTGACTAGTTCAAGCTAGTCAATCGCTTTCGTACTTACTGAATGTAGAAGTTCACGACCTTCTTCATGAACATGTAGAAAGCAGGATCACGCATACTGGTAGAGAAATACTCAAGCACACTTGGATAAATTGGATACATTCCAGTAGGTTCATCATTGAACCCAAGGATCTTCTTTCCCAAATAAACATATGAACCGTAGAGGTGAGGATTATAGGAATCTGCATTACCCTGAATAATGTTACCCAAGATGTCAAGACCCCCGGGACCATAAATATTGACAGGCTGGTAGTTGGGATCTATAATGTATCCAGAGTTAATAGCCTCCCAAATGCGACTCTCGACATCTTCGATTTCCTAGAAATCAAATTAAAATATTACTTTAAAAACCGTAAATAAAGAGAGAATAGTTCAGCATTATATCAGGGTCACCTACCTGAACGTAGTTGTACTTCTCAGCTGGTATAGGAGAATAAGGTTTACGTTCTGGGAAAGCAACTCCGTTAGGTAGCGAAATGGTTGGATGATATCCAACTGGGAAGTTTTGATTCCAGTCGAATACCTCGATTTCCCCATGCCCGTTGCTAAGAAGTTCGAAGTAATAACGACACAACAATTGTTTGTGAACGAACAAGAATTGTTCTCCACGAACACCCTTAGGCACTCCGGCTTCATGACTGGTCATCCAGAATGGTATTTCATTCATAAAATAGAAATAGAATTCATTCAGACCAATGTCGTCGGTG
>JARQSW010000803.1:0-30701 GCA_030142375.1 Calameuta pallipes | reverse complement strand
GTACATTCGAGACTTTCAAAATCCTATCGAATTGTACGAAGCTGTTCCTTTTTGGAGAAGATACAGATTTAGCAAAGAAGCACCAATTTTTTTGCAGTCAATGACATTTTCTTCTGAAATTAGTTGAGCTACTAGCAGTCTTTCAGGCTCTGTGTAATGAATATTGGTGGTGGCGGGCGGGCATCCATCCCACGGGGATCTCAATCATCTGGTCCTCCTGCCCCCTGGCATCTCTGCCTTCCGCTGCCTCGGCAACGTAGCCACTCTTGCGATTCTTACTTTGGATAGCTGGTGTCCCCGTAGAAGGTCCGCGGTGATGTTCCTCGATGGCTCCGAGCCAGTCTCCTAAGAGGAAGGGAATTGGGAGAGAAGGATGGAGGGACGGAATCTTAAACTAGATCGAAAAACCTAAAACACTAAATAAACGCAATGAACGATAATAACAACAATATACGCAGTAAGCAATGCTCAGGGCCGGTGGGGACCTCGAGCCAGGTGACGGGGAGGAGTTCATAGTAACATTTTTTGTTACAATATATGTATATATGTATATATTTACATATTCGTATATGTACAGTTTATATGTATAATATGTATATACATATGTATGTAATAAATTTATTATATTTTATAATAGATGACAAATAACAGCTTCAAAACTATATATCATAAATAAACAATACTTTAATAGAAATTACAGTCTTCTGAGCGTCTTCAAGTGTGCCTTTGTCCTAAGGAATCTAATAATACTACGCCTAAAAATAAAAAGAAAGTGTGACTGCCATTGTACTCACGAATGATGTGTAAACATGTTGTAGAAAGCTTAGTGCGGGAAACTATTTATAATTGAAAATTATTTTTTTTACAAGAAATTCTGTTTTAGTTTTAATTCGGAATTTATTTGTCTTTAATTTCTTTAATACACGAAATTATAGGTTTATGATAGCTAAAATATGAGACATAAATTTTTGACTGTATTTCATTTAAATATCTCGAGAATACAGCGTCTATTGTCGTTTTTGAATTGGTAGTTGGAATTTTTCGTTAACTTTCGGCTTACGTGAAAAAAAACAACAAAAACAACTAATGGTCCTACGATATCTAAAGTGCGTTTCTCGAAAGGTTTCACTGAAGTGTCTGTGATCGTGATTAGTGGCTTTATTCGTTTTCCTAATTTATTCATTTAGCATTTTTCACACTTGCATATGAAGTCTTCTACATCTTGTCGTAATCTGAGCCAATCGTGGCTCAATCGGATTCGATCTACTGTGCAAGTTATTCCTTGGTGACCTCCAATGGGTGTATTACGGTAATCGTGGATGATCCGGACGACGTTGGTCTTCCGTATTCTCGTTTCAGAATCTCCTGTGTTGTTGTTCCTTCATTCTTTTGTCGACTTGCAGTAATGATGCATATGCGGCTTAAAGCGTCTGCGTCCACGTTAGCTTTTCCAGCTTTCCATTTGATTTCGTATTAATTTTCATCCAAGTTCAAACGCCCTCTCATTAGACGAGAGCCTGGATCATTGATGCTAAAAAGACAATACAGTGGCTTGTGATCAGTAACTGCTTTGAATCAAGTAACATACAGGTACGGTCGAAAATTATTAGCGGACCATACGATTACACGTAATTCCTTTTCATTAGTGCTGTAATTTTATTCAGCTTTCTTCAGGGTCCGGATGACATATGCTATTGACCAGTCCATCCTTCCTGGTCCTTCAGACAGTATTCCGCCTATTGCTTTGTCTGAAACATCAGTGATGACTGCAAAGAATTTGGAAAAGTCAGGATCATATAGCAAGGGTGCGTTAGTTAATGTTTCCTTCAATTTTTCGAAAGCTTCCTGTTCTAGGGATGTCCAATTAAAATTAACGTTTTTCTATAGTAGCTGCGTTAAAGGTTTAGCAATTTTCGAAAAGTCGAAAATAATTTGTCGATAATATTCGGCTAATCCTAAAAAGGATTATTGAACATCCTTGATATTACGCGGAGTAGGGAAGGCGTGAACCGCTGGTATCTTCAAGGACTCTGGTCTTATACCTACCTCTGTTATTACGTGTCCCAGGTAAGTTACCTCTTTTCTTAAGAATTCGCATTTGTCAGGCTGTAGAGTTTAACAGAATTTAATCTCAATCTCTGGAATACTTTTAAAGTAAAATCATAAAGTGAGATTAAGAGAGAATCATAAGTGGTCAGGTATAAAGACCAGCAGTGCTGTTTCTTTCGATTCTCGATACGTATTGTTCTTACGTTCAGTTTGACTAACTGTTTAGTATGAGTTAAGTGCCCATACAGTTGAGTCACAAATTCATTTCATTACGTTTCATTAGGTATTCTGGAGTTTTTATTATGTAAAGAACTGCGTGGAAGCAATACATTCGATTCGGTACGAATTATTCGAATATTCAAGAGCTCAGGATTGCTTTATGCCCGTAGTATTTACACCCTCATACCAGCAGACTGATTATTAGTATGAATTTGCTCTTGTTTATTTCTCTCCCAAAAAAAAAAAGATTCAATAGAAACATAAGAAAATTCATATCTGTGCGTACCAAGAATCTTATATGAGAAAAATAAATTATCGATTTGTTATGACATACGCCACATTCTGAAACGCATCTGCCCAATCATTCAGCAAGTATTTCGCAATGATACCCAGGCTTAAGATCACATCCTATCGCTCAAAATACCTTGACTCATCCTAGACCACATTACGCACCCTTAACCTAATATATTGTAACAAAGATGTTACTATAAACTCCTCCCCGTCACGTGGCTCGAGGTCCCCACCGGCCTTGAGCATCGCCATTGCGTATATTTGCTGGTTATTATAATTCATTGCGTTTATTTAGTGTTTTAGGTTTTCTGATCTAGTTTAAGATTCCTTCCCTCCCCGTTTCCTTCCCCTTAGGGCACTGGCTCGAAGCCATCGAGGACCATCTACGAGGACACCAGCCATCGAAAGGAAGGATCGCGAGAATGGCTAAGTTGCCGAGGCAGCGAAAGGCAGGAATGCCAGGGGGCAGGAGGACCAGATGATTGAGATCTCCGTGGGATGGATGCCCGCCCGCCACCACCATCGCCACGAGTATGCAGACCTGGTGCAGTCCCGTCACGCGGGTAGTCCTGAGGCCCGTGTGACAGGGGTGGAGCCCTCTCCCTCCAGCCCCGAGGCCATGCCCGGGAGAAGATTTTTGACAGGCCTGGAGGCCGCCATGTTGCCCGGCGCGCGACAGCCAGCGCCGTGCCGCTCGTCTACGAGGCCCTGGAAGGCCCGACGGGCCAGCTCCAGGAGAAACGACCAATGCCCTGCCATGCCGGAACTGCCGACCAAAAGCTCGAGGCCCGTGGTATATTGCGTGTGTCCTAATTTTTAGTATCTCGCGCCCTTTTTGGGAACCCCTCCGTGCCCTTTCCCTCCCCGCCCGCTTTTGAGTTTAGTAACCGAGGTATTAGAAGTAGCCATATTGCGTTCGGGAACGTTCTCCCTGAGATCCCCTCGCCTCTCCCCCGTGCTAGCCCTGCCTTCTCAGATCGAGGTAAATATTCGATGACCTTTGTAGGTCACTCGACGGTGTTACGCCGAATAAGTAGCTGGCGCCCATTTTTTGTTTCGGGATATCTAATCGCAATAAGATTGTCGCTTATTATATTGTATTTTAGTGATCAAGAGACAAATATTGAAGAAGGGCTATAGATAAATGGTAAAGAGTGCGTTACGCATTATTTTGTTATATATCATTTATTTGTCAACACACATTTTCCATAAATATATATATCCATATTTATTATATATATAATTTATTTTTTATGCATATATTTTCTTATAGCATATCCTTTATATATATATATCTTTAGTATAATTTTTGTACCAATCTGACATATTTCTATTGTCTCGTACGATGTGTCTGTCAAGCATTAGGATTACACACCCGAAAAGTAACTCGAGTGGTCCAGTCCTTTCAACAAACTCCAGCGGAACTCTAATCTTTTATCAACTGTTAGTGCAGGATACCTTTGACTTTCGTGTTAGTTATTTGCTCAGATGACGGGGGCCGATTTTAATCGACCGCTATGCGTTAATCTGACAGGAGAAGATTGACACTTTGGAGCCTACAATTTTAAAAAGGTTTGGTAGGCGCATTCTGTATCATTCAATAGTGGACCTTCCTCCAACTATTCAAGTCACCTCTGCTTAAATTTTAATAAAATATTTGAAGTTTCATAACCTCAGAAAATGAAATTAGGTCTCGTTGACCACCTTTTTTTAACCAGTTTTGTTGAATGCATTTCCATTTATGTAAGTTTATTAATAATAAGAAGCATAACAATTATAATTATTTATTGTAATCATCATCATTGCTATATCCTTTTAAATTTTAGTATAAACGATGATAGCTTTTGTTTTAATATTTTAACAGATAATTTTATTTAGTAAAGAATGTTAGATGCGAAGGTAAGAAATTAAATGACACCTATATAGTTGTATAATTTTTACTATTGCAAACTTTATTGTTTAATTATAAGATCACACGTTTTTCAGTTTAGATTTTTATCACAATGAGAAGAAAATCACATTGAGATCACAATCTCCGATAAAGTTTTATTTTATTGTGATGTAAACCTAAAGCGAAAAAAGTGTGCGATCGTGTAATTAAAAATATTTTACACATGCGCAAAAATCTTAGAACTAGACGGTTATCATTTAATTTCTTACCATCTTATCGGAAATTTATTAGTAAATAAAATTATCTGTTAAAATATTAAAATAAAATTGTCATTGGTAATAAAAAATTAAAAAATGTAATAATAACAAGCACAATAAAAATTATCATCGTCACGACTATTATTATAAACAAATTTAAGTAAACGAAAATATATTTAACAAATCTGGTGAAAAGGGTGAAGATCTAATTTCATTTTTTGAGATTACGCGATTTTAAATGTTTTATTTGTAAATTAAAAAATGGCGCATTGAAGAGTTTGAGATAATTCACTATTAGATGATCCAAAACACGCCAAACCTCTTTGAAATTGGGGATTCAAAAGTGTAAAATTCACTTGTAAGATTCGCTCGCGGCGGCTGTTGCGGGCTGCGACCACGAAAGTTACATTTCAGGCGTAAATTCGCATTTATTCTCTACAGTAAGCAAAGCAAAGAATTTCACACTGCAATCTTTTTTTTCCTCCCAACTCATTCGGTTCTATGCTGCTATGGCACTTACTCATATCTCTCTTTTATAATCGCTTTTAAGCGTCTTTCAGTTAAAAGACGATTAGATCGCTGCTAAAATATCCCGAACTCATATCTTCTTTTAAGACCACTTTTAGTTAAGAATGTGCTATTAGAATAATGAACGTGGCACCGTCGCGAAAAATATGGCGATCTGTGCTATGCTCATGCACGCTTCTTCCGCTGGGTATTTCAAAATATGTGCTAATTTCCGTAATACGAGAAAATAATTGTTTCAAAGTAATGCGGGTCAAATATGAAATTCAAATTGTAAATCATTTTATTCCCTTATTAATTTCATTAGTATACTCAGTAATTTTAAGTGAATCGGTATTAAGATGAAAATACTTTTCAAGTGATCAAGAAACAAATTTTCCTAAATTTATATTAAATTTATTTTAGCATTTAACTAGTCATCCAGGCATCGTAAATTGTTCAACAATGAAAAGCTAAATTGATTTCACTTAAATGGGCGGAGCATCAAGATGAGCTATCATTCACGTGTTCCTTTGCGCCAATTTGGCAGTTAAAAGACATGCAACCATCTGTTACTAATTTCACGATCATTTTGCATCTCAAATGGACTAATTTGATTATCAAAAATTTTCGGATTAGCCTAGCGCATTGCATTTACTTCGCAAACGTACACAAGGTAAACGATATCATCGATGGACGCTATTTTGGCAGACGGCGTAATAGCACTATAGTAATGCCCTGACCCGCTTTTAAGAAACTAGCGCTCTCTGCCAGCCTAAAAGTGGCCTAAAAGATGCTTGAAAGAATACATGAGTAGGTATTCCACTGAAATACGCCTTTGATAGCGTCTTTTAAGGATTTTTCTATAAAAGTGTCTTAAAAGAGAGAAACGAGTGGGGTCGATGTTAACTGTTGTCTTCTAACTATTAAAATGCGTATTTTTGCACTAAAAGAAAGATACGAGTAACGCTCTAAGTGTAAATAAATATTTCATGTTACATTACATATAAGTGGATAAATATGTTTCCTGGGACATAGTTTGGGGCTATTTCCATTAATTCATTTGAATCAGTAGTAAATATCCTTTTGTGCATATGATATTCGAAACTTACGTCTAAAATTTCCATGTAGTTTCGAAATTTCTTGGATACGTAGGGCGACTGTTGGCTCAAATATATTAAATAGCAGTTGAAGTGTATACTTTCAATAAATAATTGTCTCCCATGTTAATTGTAAAACTATATTAAAACTAAATTACTTGAGAACGAATATAGGTAATACGTTTCATCGGAAAATATAAGATTAGCAACATTAACAGTACATATATGAAATAACAAATAAGCATAGACGAACTTTCAAAAGCGAAACATTGTTTTATATGCGGTTAAGGAAAGTAGAGAGAAATGAGACAAACATCAGAGACTTTACAGTTAAACCTACGTATTTTCAACTACAGCAAATTTTCTATAGCTGCACGAATTCGGTGTTGCGTAATTGGAAAATTATTGAAAAAAAGGAGCGATAGAGTTTTCTTTCCTACGACTTACAGTTCGAACTTCCGACCAATCGCATGCACGAGTAAAGCTGTAGACGGGAGAGTCCAGATTGGAGGTCCTGTCGTTAAGGGAAACGTTGTGAAGGGAAAATGTTCGGTGTGTCGTGCGTATTTGTGTGGAGGAGATTTCATGAAAACAAACATAATTATACGGCAGGTAACTATGGGGAGTCTATTGTAATTTCTTTCCTCTACCTGCTCGTGATCAACAACTATTCCCGTTGCACCGTGCTCGAATAATCATAGTTAGAGGCAAGGCTAGGGACTTAACCCATTAAAACGGCCAAATATGCTGAATTTTTACTTCGATTTCGGAAGTTTATTATTCAGTTAAAGTGGATTGATTTAATTTTTAAACATGCCTATCCTATTATTTTCGAGGTCGCTCTTTCTAATGACGTTGATAAAATAAACTAAAAGTTGATATTTATATCATCTTTTAACGAAATTGAAAAAAAAAGAAACGTGAATTGTTAGGTTTTTTTTTTATAATTTAAAATTGCGTCAACTAAGACTCTAAAACACGAAAAATTCAGAAATTCTCAGAATTTAAACAAATTTCAACGTATAGACCGCCTTTTTCGTTACGCCATGTTGCATTTAAAAAAATAGTTTGCATATTTTTTAGTGTATGTCTCGGGAACACTCCTCGAACACTTTCCAGAACGATGAAAGCCCGTTGTCGTTGAGAAAATCTCAAATTTGAAAAAAAGAGGCCTTACAAATTCACCTTTTTTTTATTTCGTTAAAAACTTATATAAGTGTCAAGTTTTAGTTAATTTTCTCAATACCATTGGAGAGAGCGACCTAGTAAATAGCAGGATAGATATTTTCCGAAATTAAATGAATTCGTTTTCGAAAGTTAAAAATAATTAGACTTGGGCGTTAATGGATTTAGAGGCTCTGCTACTTTTCTGGGTCCAAAAAAATAGATTTTTAAATTATAATTTCTGAAAGAATTTGATTCTCAGAATATGCGCCTCTCAAGATTTTTTCAAAATTCGTTAAATTGTATAAGTTACAGAGCTCTACGAGTGATGCAGTGTGCGATATAATAAAAGATCAAAGCATATATGTTTCGTTTAAGAATCAAGCAGTCACTTCGTGCCTCTAAATTAGCGCAAGTTATTAAACACCAACACGTCATCGATAAAAATGAAATACTCTTTATAGTCCCGGATTAGTTGATTAACGGTAAGTAAAAGATTTTACATTAAGTGTATTAAAAAGATACAAAATACTTTAAATACGTTTTCTTCAAATTTCCAAAAGTGCTTCAACATATTATAATTGAGTAATTGCCATGACATTTATTAGAAACATGAACGACTCCTTTATCAGTTGAATTAATAGAAAATATTTTTAAAAAATTGTTTAAACAATAAAACTACAAAAATGTTTGGTCAAAATCTAAACTTTCGCAAAACCAATTCGCTTGAAAACACGTTGATTGAAAATACGTAGGTCAAATTGTAATTCACTGATTTATACCGCATTTTGTATGGTTTTTATTATTTAGAGACCTTATATTTGTAGATATAAACGTTATTTTTCCGGTAGCAAATACGACTTTTCCCTTAGTGTTACATTTTGAATCTTGCATGTCATCACATACGTAAATGCAAAAATTATCTTTGGCATGTCTTAACTATCTATTATTCATACTCGTATACACGAGTATGAGAAAATAGCATCGACATTGGAATTTTGTCAATAGTAAAATAATGATTATGACTAGACTCCTATTCATTTACCACGGGTTACCATTGATTTGCCTTTGATAACATTAATGCGAATGGTAATATTTCCCTAGAGCCAGATCTTTGTTTTTGTCTGAAGATTCCTGTAATTGCGCGATAATAAACAAGCAAATATCACTAAATAGTCATCTAGGCCACTTGCGAGTTAAGTAAATTTCTTAATATAAAATCGCGTACTCACAGGACCTCAAGCCTACGACTTTACATTAATTTTCTATCCCCACAGTATGTTTATACGTGCCTTGTGTCATCAATTTCTACAACTCTTGACCCGCAATAGGCGGTTTGCATTATGCCATTTTAGCCTAGCTATATTAAGTTAGTAGTTTTACAACATTTTGCAACAGGCATTTCAAAGAATTCGCGCTAAAGGTTACAGCCATTTCTTTTAGACATTACACTAATGAAGGAAAGGCAGTGCAAGCATCGACACTACTAAGTCATTACCAGTCAGTTTTTGGAAAGTAAGTAAAGATATCCGAACACTATTTAGTAGAAAGATAACAGAACGTTAGGCATTACATCTTCTTACAACTAAGGAATAACATATTTTTAGAGCGATTCACCAAAGAAAAGCTATAAATATTTTTAATAATAAAAAAATAAGACTAACGATCATCAGTAAAGATAATAACTCAGTTTTTTAATAAGATATATTCAAGCAAGCATGTATCTGAATTTCATATTAAATTAAATATTTATAATATACTAATGATTCTTAACGATAAAAAAGTGAAATTATCTAAAATATTATCAGATATGTACAAAACGCTTTCGTATTCTATGTATGCATTCAACATTGAAATTGCACAGTGTCGAGTATAGACTGAATTATGTTTAAGAAATAGTTAATCTTTGGTGAATCCTTCTACGTGGCTCGTAACACTGGTTCATAAATCGCTTGTAAAACTATGAATTTATAATTGTTGATAATTTTAACCACTCGTACTTCGCCGGTTAAGTAAATTATAATCATTCTTAGAAATAACCATAATACTGTTTTTAAACTCAGTATATTTCAATCTTCACACTCCTAACTGGATTCCGCAACAGACCCTAACAATAATTTTTGTTGTTGAATTCCTTCCGGAATGATCTTTATACCTGGTTATTTTTGACTTTGATATTGTACAGATCAACCTGAGATGTACAGAAATAAAATATTTATAGTATGCAGGGTTCGCTGCGGACCCCATTTCAGAGTCCCTATCACAGACTCAGTCTCTGAAACATATTCAGGCCCGCTCGTCGTTACTAATTGTAAGAATAAGACGGCCGTGCACGCACTGCTTGTTATACTGCGAGAAGTAACGTTCCACGTTTTACAGTAGAAAATAATTAAAAGAAAAGCATAGTTTTTTATTGAGGCTAAAATTTTTGTAGAATTAATTGTTGTGTTTCATTAAGAAATTAGTTTTTACAAGAAACTTGTGAAAATTATACACTCTTTGAAAGAGTTATAATTACAACAAAACAGAATAAATGTTTGGGGTTTCTCAACAGAAACAAATTAGCATTTCGCATTTGGATGTGTTTCATAAGTTCTTAAGTGCATGCGCTCAAAAATTTGACAAAGACAACGTTCATTTGGGCTTCTCTGCACAATAATTATTCCAAAATTAAGAGTAGTAAAAATTTATCAGTGCAATTCAAATTATTGTTACCCTTGTAGAATGTATGGTGACAGGGAGGGGGGTCGTATTTTTTCAACTGCGATTAGAGAAAAAATATGTGAAGCTCGTATTATTTTCAATTTTCAATACGAACTGAACGTAATAATTGATAAGCAATGGCGTGAGTTGCACACCATTTTTCGAAATATGTCTACATACACATATATTGACTCTGTCAAAATTTTGGATTCACTTCACATGTGAGCAGTGAATATCGCGCATTATCAATGCAATGCAATACGTAGAGAAGGAAGCAGCGTCGCTCATTTGATTTGAAAAACTATTTAGCAATGGCGCGCTGTAGAAAAAAATACTGTGCGCACAGACGACTATAAATCTGTGTAATTAAAATATAAAGGGTCGAATTAATAAAACTGTTTGACACTTACATTTCTCTTTCTTTTTACGAAGAATTAGCTATGAAGTTTCACTATGAATTTGTACTAGCCCATATACGTACGTACGTGGACAGGTTAATGAGATTAATAATGGATACAGTTACACGGTTTTAACTGATAATGAACGAAGTTCGAGAGTAAAAATTATCAACGTGGCTGTATAATAAAGTTCCATAAAAATTAATTTTGTCTTAAACATACGAAAGAAGTTCCGAAAAATAAAAGAAACATTGTTTTAACAGGAAGTTTGTATATATAGTACGTCAAATATTTAACAGCAACATTTCTTCAAATTCCGTAGCCTGTCGTCAGAGTATAACAGTACAATATTATCATTTATATCATAAGCCTAAGGACCCATCACAGCAACACATGAAATGTGAACATTTCTACATTTTCAATTCTATATAACCCATACACAATTACTATCCTCTATAATCCAACGTCAGTTATATCTGAGAGGAATTGAGTTTCTAGATTATTCTTCCCCAATATAAGTCATCAAATATATTTATTCAAATATGTTTTTTTCTTTTATATTAATAATGACGACCATTGATTGTACGAGTAGGATTTGTCCTTTGCACGAAAAGCAATCACATTCAGGATCCCTATGTTTCGTTCCCTTGATTCTAATGAAGTTTATTGTAAAACAAAAATCTATTCTTTTGCTTATCTCGTTGAACTTACGAAAGAGTCTCTCAATAATTAATTTCGTGTGAATAAATTTTAACTGTAAAATATCTGAGCTACTTAAATTTATTATTTACTAAGGTTCTTACTTGAAAAAATCAATTGAACGGAACATAGGATCGTGTATAGCATGAAAGATTATCGACATATGTAGGCATACTTTATACAGGTTTTTCTCCACAATTTTTCCTGCGATAATGCATCCAATCTAGTACTTATCAAACTAATCTAACGGTAGTTCACACGTCAAACAAATTCCAAAACTCCCAGCTTTCTATGCGTTAATTTCATTAACGTCCGTTTCATACTGGAACAGCAATAATTGACGGACGATCATGATATTTTTTATACAAAAGACTAAAGCAGCTCGCCATAAAACAGAACTGTTATTCTTCGATTCTTCGATTTCATATATCCCTTTAAATTTTTCATTTGATTATGTATCAAAATGATTTTCTTGCAATTCAAAATATGTGTGCCTTTCGTATCCCTAAAACCAAATAGAACTTATTCAATCGACGTCCGTCCTTTTACAGTGACTATGATAATAAATTTCTGAACTTTAAAAGGATTCTAGAAATGCTCGAATACACGCACATTAATTTATTTGAATCACGACATAAGTTCCAAATTCAGGGGACGCTTTCAAGCTGTAAGCCGTAAAGCAATGATCACGTCAAGTGAAACTGATCTCGTGAACTAATCACACATACAAATACTCACTTATTATTATAGATAAATATTCCAACAAACATGGCAAACAGTTTCATCCTTTGTGTACATCATATTACATAATGTATGTTACGCCATACAGACATTATATAATTTATACACTGTTACATACTGCTATTTATTATTCTCTATAGCATTACTACGTTCTTAAATTCAGTTAAAGCTGTATGTTCACATTACATAACGTGAATGTATCAGGCTGCCTTAAATATTATATCCATAACGAACGATGGTTACTCCAATAATTAAATTTTTATTATTTCACTATGTATTAATTTTTTTTCACAAAATACTGCAGTGCACGATACTCGAATGTTCAGTAGCTGGGGAATACTGACTTTTCTAAGATTTTCTTGGTTTTGCATAAGCATTTTTTTATAATGGGATATTAAAAAACGAAGAGAGAGGTAGTCCTTAATTTATCATCAAGTACTGCAAAGTGCAACTCAGTAGACGGAAAATGCGATTTCATCGATTACGTTACGATTAACAAAAAAATATCTCGTACCGCTATAAATAATCGACAAAAGTTAGCAAAAGGCCTAACAATATAATGTAGAGAATAGCTAAGAAAAAACGTAATAAAAATGTATTAAATTCAACGTCATTTAGAACTTCAAAAATAAAACATAGTAGCACGAAAGAAATTAAATATTGTTGTTTCAATTCACATTTTTATCCTAATGTTGCGTAGTAAACGACCTATGAACTTTACGATTTATATTATACATAAAAAGTTAGCATTTCGCTAAAAAGTTATTAAGATTGGTAGAGATATGTAATTTTAATTATTAGTAGAAAAAATTAAGTCAAATAATCTTGATTACTAAAAATATATAAACCTTCATCTTATAAGTAGTAAAGGCAATGTACAGTGCAGTTTCGCGTAAGTTGACTGCTCGGGACTTAAGTATTTCACGTAACTTGATTCTCCCCACTATCCGCACTTGTTTCCTGATTGGTGTTGACTTACGTCAACAACGACCATGATGCACATGTGACCACAAAAGTCTTTTTCTTCGTCAATCATTGGACTTAACGCATGCAAGTCCGATGATTGGCGAAGAAAAAGACTTGTGGTGGGAGAAGCCTCTCGGAGGGGAAGTCATGTTACGCGAGTGTGCACAGTCAATTTATGAGGGGTACTATCCGATTCAAAATCTGATGAAAATAAATATAAGCTTACGGTGTACTTGTAAAAATTTCAAATACCATAATTTATCGTATTTATTCATGTTTTAGAATTTAAACGGGTGGATCAGTGATCAACCAAAAATATTCAGAATATATTTAATGTAAATTTATATAACAGCTGAGCTAATGGATAATAGCAGAAAATTATAACAGCCGGAGACATGTAAAATGGACAGTCGTGTAGAAAAGGCCGAATACCTAAATATCTCTGTTCATTGTGAAGATCCAAAAAAATGTTCAAGCTATAATTTGCATGGTTTCGAAGAGAGAACATGATGCAAACGGAATTTTTTTTCCATGTCACGTTTTCCGGTGTTATAGGTGGTCCACTCTTTTTTTCAAAGCAAAATTACATTTACTACATTTAAATATATGTTTCAAAGTACTGTCAAACGAATGTTTGGAGTTGTTTTTTTGGTTTAACATTGTTCCGTGCGCAACCTGCAGGTCCATGTAATCTATAAAATAAAAGAAATTAAACGTTACTATGGCTTGCGCTTGATGATTTAAAATAAAAATTTTCATCTCATTTTTGTTAACAGCAATGAAATAAAAAGAAAAGATTTTTTTGTTCAAAATCGACTTTTTTTTTAAAACACTGGGTATTGTTTTTTTCAGTTAAAACGCTAAAATCTGCGATCGTCAGGCACGAAACATATTAATATAATTTTTGAGTACTTTTTATTTTTATAAACTTTATGGACCTGCAGCGCGTGTACATATTCAATGTTTGGAAGAACATGTTACGAAACATATTCAATAAACTTCTACATGATGTACATAAATATAATTCCTGTTTCTAAGATTCGTGTTATATCTGTAATATTTTGATTTTATGAATTGCTAGCTGATATGAAATAACAGTGTATAAAATATCATTTCGAAATTGAGAATACACAGGGTAAGTTACTCGAAGTTCTGATTTGAGATATGACTTCACATAAGTAATACTAAATCTTTTGTTCAATGAAAGTAAAACTCGGATCTAACCAAGCAGATATCAGAATAAAAAAACTGAATGCTATTAAATCATGAAAAACCATTGGGAAAACTTAATTAACGTATCTGTGATTCTGGAATAATAAGATAAATAAAAACTATCAGGCAACATCTTTAAACTCGTATTTCTATAAAACGCTGAAGAAAATAAACTTGTTTCAAAAGTTGCCTTAACTCTATCAAAATGCCATTGTCATAGATCAGCGAATGTGTGGTGTCTTATATAGAAAAACCAAGTGTAAAACTACAGCTGATTCGCCCTGTAAATAACAATAACTCTAAAAATTTGAATTTCATTCAGCTCAGCCACTATTTTTATAGTAATCAGAATATTTCTTCTCTTTCAATAATTAATTTAATTATTTTTCTTAATAATTTCTCTATCTATTTGCCTTGTACTCGGCCTTAAAACACCATGTTCCTTTTGCAATATGATTCCCCATATGTATACGATTAACGGAATTAACAGAGCGAATGACAAAGGACTCTGCAGTAAATTTCATGAAAATAATTTCATTGAATTAACCATCATTCAATATTAGATTTAATTTAGAGGGACTCTAAAGCTGTACCATCGTTATTCAAGTGCACAATAGTATATGCATATGACTATAGACCGTAGCCTGATCTACTTTTTATAGAATATATAGCCTAACGTATTCCAACTGTGCGTGCAGTTATAAGTTCAATTAATTACAATAGAAAAGAATAAACAATCGTTTGCGACGTGTCCATTTGAGTTCACGGAACCAACGATTGTAATTTGTTTCTTACGACAATACCAGCTTTCTAATACATATCACTGAACCTACTAATTTATGAGTTCTTCTTAATATCCGTACTATGACAATTATCCGGCACTACGGCATGTATCTCATGTGATACATTCGACAAACTTTCATTTTTTTTAAACAAACTATGGATAATATCCAATACTTTACTCAATTACAAATCTATTTTAAATCCGTAAACCACGAGAAAACACGCCAAAGTATACGAAGACCGACATTATTACAATTTCCAATAGGTCTGATCGGAGTATGTGAAATCCATTATAGCGATCGCTATCTTAATCTACATTCTTTTTCATTTACATTTCAGTGGATAATGTTACACGTACTTCTTATTTTATACTTTTTTACGGTCATTTTGGGGCCATTATTATACCTACATGTTACACGGTGATCCATATCGTAATATTGAATATTTCACTATTATATATTGACTTGATAGGAGTAATTATAAGATTAGTTGCTTTATAGTTTCGCTTCGGGCGAAACCATGGATAGATACACTAAATTTTTGTGCGCAGCATTTTAATTATACTTTTAATGATATTTTCATCGAGAACCTTTACAAATTTAATTGTCTCGTTCACGTTCAAATTAAATGTTATCTATGAAAATTAAGTATGTCAGTTGAGACTGAAATAGCACAAGTGAGCATTACTTGTAATGTTCAAACCTCTCTGGCATATTATCATTGCACTATCTATGTTGTCCTATAAACTACTAATGAATTGACTATCAATATTGACTTCTATGTTAACGGAATTAAGCGAAAAATATAGGACTTGAGTGAAACGAATACACTATCTATATATTTCAAATACTTCTTTGTCTGAAAACAAAGTTTCTCGAATATTTTCCTAAATTTTTTTGTTACATCGCCTCTTATGCATTTAAATATACGTATTAGTTCATGTACAGGGTTATTGGCGACAAACGCACTAGCTGAAGTTGGCCACAAATGGGAGATTTCATTAATCGGGACAGTGCGGTATCATTAAAGAAACGAAATTTAACATCATAAAGTTACTAACTACAGCCGCTGCGTTTGTCATGAATAACCCTGTATATGTATATCCCTTATATTTCTTTCCGTATCCGTATATTTACTTCATGCCATAAAAGAGGCATTAAAAAGTGTATGAATTACATTTACTACGCTTTCTGTACTGCGCACTCAACATTTAATTAGAGCTATATGATTTACTTTTTTCCTGATTCAATTTGCTAACGAAATATGCAGGATATCGATCAAAGTACTGCTGTTACATCTTTAAGCATTAGAACAATTAAGCGTAACTTTTAGCATTGACACTATTTAATATATATATATTGTAGCACACGTTGCTCTGTTCTTATTCAAATTTGTTTTGATATATATGATATATTCATATAATCTTATTTTTAAGCTTAGAGTACAGTATACATATATTTATACATCATACATATGCTTTATATACAAGACAGTTCCGGCAAAGTTGCTTATATCAGTAATAGTAAAGAACGTAATTATTTCTTTCCGAATATTGAAATAAATTTGTGATCAAAATTTTCATAAAAAATTGTTGTTAAGAGGCCCGTGACAAATTTATACTCTAATAGGAATTTAAAAGCTTTCTTATTATTTTCGTACTGTACTCGCACTTTAGACCAGCTAGAGCCACAATTGTTTAGTATAATTTCTTAAAATAGGTTTAAATTTAATGTCATTTTAAATCTAACCTTAACTTCTACATTATTGTCCATCATGGAACATTTCTTAAAACTATTTATTGTCTGCTCACACAGTATTGTCGGTTATTATTAAGATTAATTCCCTCTTTATTACAACTAAGAGTTGCCTGGATACTAAGGAAGACGATTATTGTCCAATTACTGTTATTATCAAGAATTCATTTGAGCACGCAAGCAGAACTTTGAAAGAAAAATAAAACAGAAAATAACAGAAATAAAATGACTCGTAGCATATTTTATTAACGAACATCTTCGCAATGTTAAGATAGTTGCAACTATGTTCCATAATTGAAGCAAGAGACTGTGGAACGAAGAGGATTCGTGTAAAGTGAAAGGAAGTATAACTTAATCGAAAGAAAATTGCAATTGCATGTCTCATAAACTGGGCCTAGATAATTAAACGCTTTTGTAATAATTGTATAAAACTATAGCGATAAGAAAAAATTAAAATTGTTGTCGCGGATGTTACCAACAATACCACTAGAGATCTTATCGCTTAGAAAAAGTCTAAGTCAATTAGTAAGGCTCCTATTTTCCATAAACAATATATCGTAAAAAGTATATTTGTTTAAAAACTATTTTATTAGAGTGCGGATCGAAAAAGTGCTGGTGCAATATATTTATCCCTAGAATTCAGTCAACGTGTTTCTGCCCTTTGTAAGTAAAACAGTACACCTAATGTGCTATGCTGAGAGGCTACAAGCTCTGCTATTCCATCTTCAACTTGACTACTTTAGGTTACATTGGCTACCGATACTTAAATAAATGGAGTCGGAACTATTCGCATCTGATGTTACAGAATTGATATAATTCCAATACGAACACCTATAGCAGTCCACGTTCCGAGTACAAAGCATTACCAGATTTCCCAAAAATGCAATAGCTAATTGTTCAATTTTTCTTTTTGTAAATTACAATTTTACTACAGCTCCAAGAGACTAGATTGAAATTTTCAACTGTTTCGATGAGAAAATAAATATGAGCAATCTAATCGTTTGTATTTAGTGGCATTTATGAATACTTCTTTTAAATCTACCCTGTTAATTTGATTTATATTCGCACGTGGATCGTCTTTGTACAAGCTTATATGTAATGCTTACGGATAATACATTAATTCATCGTCCGAAATCAGTTCTGTACTTAGGGTAATCTTTCGTTATGAGTCATGAAAGGATGACCTCTTGGAACGTATCTGATATCGGACGGTGACTGTAGCTCTAGTGAGTAGCGATTATTGTATACGCATCATTAGTTCAACTTACTATTAAAACATATGTATATATATTTTATTTATAAATATTTTCTAGATCATTTCAGCTTTACGCCCATATTATAGTGTCACGCATTTTATGCAATATTAATTTTTCTATTATATCTATTACATCAGGTGTGCAGTTAAAGCGATCTTCGAGCTAGAAGTGAAATAATTTTAATGCTTATAAATTTCATATTATTGTCCACTCATTGTACTTCAGATTTAGCAAATGATATCGATCGATCGAGCAATAGTCGATAAAACTGCTACATAATGTGCAATCCGATTCCAGAAAAGTACGTCTCCTGAATTCGACTGCACACCCGAAGAGAGGATGACCACTATGTGGTTCTCGAAATTTCTAAATTGGTGACATACAAAATGTTTTTGGCGCATCATATGCGTAATTTTTTTCTGATTTAAATCCATTTCATTACAAAAAGTATTTAGTTATTCAATTTACTAGAAAATAATGCCACGACCGCATGTTATCTGAACTTTGCTATATGATGAGGTGGGCGCGTTCACAATGGCCTTCCTGTATAATATTATTCAAGTATTTTAATATGTTTCGAATTCTTTCATATTAATCATAAACTCGTTATAAATCTCCTCAAGAAACACATAACCTTTGAAATGTCATAGTTATATGTTTGCAGTACAATGTATATAACAGTGATATAATAGTTATATATCCGAAAACGCTTATGAAGTAAAACCTCTAAATAACGTAATCCTCAATAGCGTAAAACTCTCAAAATCGTAGGTTTCCTCCTTCGTTAAATTTCACAATAATGTAATGATCTATCCCCACTTTCTCGATTTTCTCTCTGGCTCTATCCACACTTTTTCTAACTTCGCTTATTGACTCGCAGGAGAGGTTATTGAAAAAGTGAGAAATTACATTACTGAGAGATGGCTGGTGTCGAGCGTTACGTTGTTGAGAGATTTTACTGTACAACTATCACGTTAGGTAATGTTTATTTTTAGAGTTTAGTCAATGAAGAACGCAAGGAAGGAATCGGTGCGGAATAAGGACGTATATGAGTATACTTCTTCATATCGTACAACAAACGTTCATATGGCTACAAAATTAACACTATTATCTTCCCTCTTCCCTTCGAGATCTCATTCAGTTGCAAATTGATAGAGAAACGCTTCGTATAAAAAGATCTAAGCTACTTCATGTCGGAAAAGAATAACGTCTTTTCCGAACAGTACTTCTCTGCTGTTGGATAAAAATGAACAAATTCTTTCTCCTTATTTCTTAATGATATCGACTTTTGTTTCACAAGCTTTTGCTTTACAATAATTATACGACATCTTAATTCTAAACTATTAACTACACGATAATAAATATTATAAGGAATCTTTAAAAAGTTTCCAAAAAAATGTAAAAGCTTTCTTTATTTACATTTCGTGGAAACATTCTGAAGGCCCCTCGTATAGTCGACTTATTGTCATCTGTTTCTGATTTCATCAACGTCGTGCTAGTCGCAATGACTTCGTTTCTCTTCAATTCTGTTATAGTACTTCACATTTTTACCCATTAAAACTTCCGGGCATCTTAAGAACGCATAATATTGAGCGTCGAAATATTCCATTTTGTGCGGAACTTGTTTGACAAACAAGAATATTCGTCAATGTCTTCTCCTTTCCTCGCATACTAGTTTTTCTCATAAGCTGCGAGTCTCATAAATTCTCCTACTCCAACGATTTCCTATGCAAGAACAGTCTGACACAAATATTAACAGACACGAATAACTTAGTTTAAAATTCTCATTAATACGGATCACGAGATTACGCAAACTTCTATGCTCGTACTCTGAAACGATACTACTTACTCATTCCGTTCTGTCACGCAAGTTACAATTCGAATCTCTTATTTCCTTTGCTATGCCGATGATTCCCAAATCCCATTATGTTGGTGTTGTAATATTTTTATCTCGAAACTTTTTCAGCATCGTTTTGTGGTGAATTTCAAAAGAGCGTTGCAATATAAGGTCCAGCCACTTAGTAAGTTGCCTTTTGTGTTCTTTATCGGTATTTCTTTTTTTTCCGGTTCTACCAAGTCGCTTGGCGATCTTTTTATGTTACCCTTTATCCTTTTCGGAATATTTAGCCATTTCTTTGTGGATCCACGGTACGTATTTTGGAACATACGCGTAAACTCCTGGTAACTTGGGATGAGCACACTTTATACCCCAACTGACGATTCCACCAACAAACCACCGTTCCTGATCATTGGGATCCTGGCAGAGCAGGGGACCACCTGAGTCACCCTGACGAAATAATTCTTGTATTTATAGAGAAACCATATTACAATATCGACAAATCAATACACTTATTCTTGTTATCTCTACTTTAAACATAAAATTCCTAGCTTACCTGGCAGGCGTCTTTACCACCTTCAGGGTAACCAGCACAAATCATTCCATCGGTTACGTTCAATTCTTTGTGCTCCAGCCATATATTACATACTTCTCTATTCAAGACTGGTACTTTGACTTCATTTACAGCTGGTTCATATTCCGAAGCTAGACACGAAAACACATGCAAGTCTTGATGTTCTGACGGTGGTAAAAAGAGTATGTGTTTCAACGAGAGCAATACTTACAATCGGTGTCCTCTTTTTTTCCCCAGCCTATAACTGTGCATACGGTACCCGGTTTCAGATCGGTGTCAGCATCCGGTAAGCAAACTGGTCGTAGATGTTCATGAAACTGAACACGGCTCTCCAGCTAACAAAAGATCAATCAGGTTAAGCAACAAGTCTTTGGGAAATATTGGCTATGAAAGGAAAAGAGTAATAAAATTATTATTAGAAGGAAGTGTAGAAAAAAATTGTGAGTCTTACTTGGAAGAGGGCCACGTCGTTATCGTGGGCAACACCCAAGTTGTAATTCGGATGGGGAACGACTCTCTTAACTTTGACCTTTTGCCCGAGATATGTGTGCGCATGTCTTCGCGTGATACCCAATTGAATTGTCCAGCCAGAGACCTCCGAATGACTGAAACTAATGAATTTTGTCCTTACAATCCACAGCTTACGAAAAAATCATAAGTAAAATTTTTAATAATATTAAAAACATATGATAATTAACATTAGCTTACGGTACATGAAAAGATAGTTAGTAAGGATTTTTTAAATCCATCATTAAATATAGATTTATTTACAATTTAAATATCATATTGTTTGGAAAATTCTATCCAGAAATTAAACCATTTTTATTTATTTTATAACTTTTCATGTATAATAATTTTTTAATTCACGGTCACAAAAGGACTCTTGTTATCGGGTTAGATAACGTTTATGGTTGTTGGTTCCCTCCGAGTCACCGTCCTGATCAGAAATTACGTGCTCGGATAAATATGTACGTTTACGCTAAGTTCTCGAGAAAAGGCTCTATTCTGTTTATTAAAGGTCGGGTTTATCGAATCTGTTACGAGAAGAAAGTCTCGAGGAAACGGGTCGCTCAACAGAGGAAATCATCCGACGATATGTCTTCATTAATCGGCAGAAGTCCGGCTGCAACACCGGCGCCCCACGAGGGGGTTGCAGTAGACTGGAGAACGGGCGGAAGTTTCGATTAAGGTTACGTTCAGGGCAAAAATCCCCTTGGCCCCAGTTTTAGTTATATTGGGCCCTGTTTTCATCCTATGCACAAGGGACGTAATGATGGAGGATCCCAATAATTGTTACACTACCGATTAGTTAAAAGACGCTCTCGACAAAGTTAAAGGAACAAATCAAGTAGAAGGGCAGTAGTTATCGATTAAAGAGATTTTGGTCAAGCAGAACGATTTGTTCTCGAAAATTGTTATTAATAAGGTAGTCTAAGGTAATCAAGGTTCGCGCTAACCTTGTACCTTGGGCTCGCGGTCTCGATCACATTTTCATTAGTTCCTAGCTTTTGAATCCTTGTTTGGTCTATTCGCGTTCTCGTTAGCTTAGATTTCGAAGAATTAGATTATTTATTGAGCCACCACCCGGACCCTCTCTAAAAGAACCTACACACAGAGTAGCCACGCATTTCTGTAACCGTTCGTTCTCGTTTATACATCTATTTGTGTTTGTCAATTTTGAGTGACCCTAAAAGTTGACTGTTTCCATTTTTATTCTGTTTTGTTTCATTTGGTGGAGTCGAGAAGGTTCCCCTAGACTCCCAGGGCATCCGGCTTGTCAGTTCCTGGATTGAGCAATTAAGAGTTGACTGGTGCCCCAGCCGTGGCTTATGGGTGCACGAGCGGGGATGGACGGCCGAAGGCGACGTTTGCCAAGATGAGTTCTCGCTTGGTTAGAAAATATGTCACAAACTTTATTGAAAAGCAACTTTAATCAATGATATATTCATCACAATTATCGAAAATATTGGATAATGAAGTGGACAGATCACCGATGTCCTTTTCCCAGTATTCCAGCGGCTGCGACTTGAAAAAGTTCTTAATGTCCAATTCGAACTGAGCAGAAATTTGTTTCGGTATAGAACTCGGTCACATTGCGTTTTTTCTAATTACTAATACGGCCAGGATCATGTTGGTCTGTTCGGTCCTGATCAGGCATATAATGGCATTTTCGATCCGACCGTGATCAGGTGCCTGATTCGCTCCTGACCTCCGCTTATCAATTAAAATTGTATAAAAAAATATTTTCACTAAGTTAAATGAATTTACATTGAACTTACGATGAAATCAATCGACTGAATGATATACAGTAAATCCTAGAAATATTAAGTATTTGACGTTGAAGGCGAGATTTGATCCTGGTATCCTGAACTTTTTAGACTTCGTCCTACGTGTTCGGCTATTAAGAATTTGAAGAAAAACGTTAGAAACTAGAATATAAAACACAGAAGAATTTGTATATAGTTTGTAACTTATTTTTTAACTCGACACCAATAACGAAAATCCAAACTAAGCTACATCACCTTAGGCCGTCCACCCTTCGTCCATGCATCCGTATGCCAGACGGGCGCTAGCTAATTCTTTTTTCATTGAGAACTGACAAGCCGGTATGATCTCGGAGCTAAGGTAGAACAGTCACGACACCGGCAAAACGAGAGCTCTGACGGAACCAATAAGAAAATACGATAGCTTAACGGATATGTTGATTTTTGGGGACGCATAAAATCGCGAAACGTAACCGTAGGTGCTGATCTTTGGTGTCGCGTAAAATCAGCAAACGCAACTGGATGCACAAACAGGAGCGAACGGTTACGAAAGTGCACGGTCGCTCAGGTTGCTAGACTGAAGTAAAAAGGGTCGGAGTAAGCGTAAGGTAAATAGTAACGGAAACAGAGAGCAGTTGATCGAGAACGTAGCAGAACGAATCAGAGCTATAAAATCGAATACTTTTCACCAATCAATAAATTGGGAGTCGGCACCGGAGCTGGTTCGGCTGATCCGTGAAGGCCGAGAACTGTATTCAGGGGACACTCAGATGGGCATTACGCTACAGCACAGCACTACACTTCTGAATACACGCAGAAACGTGAGTGAGAGAGAGAAAGCAACGCTAGAACTGCACAAGCGAGAACTTTCTATACCATATAAGAAACGCAGCTAGAAAAACTGTCAACAAATAGCACGGAAGCGCGAGCCAGCTCGAGGCACCTCGGTCGGTGTCTCAAGACAGACTGCTCTGACAATAGTAAAATTCGAGAACTAATCATTCTGATTGGTCGAGACATTCTTTCCACGGCAGATTCGAGCACTTCGGCCTCAACCGAACGATAAAAAATCTTCCGAGAGCATTGGAGTAACTGTACGAATCAATCCGAGAGTATAGCTTCTAAGCAGGGTGGCAACTTGAAGGGAGCCAGTGCAATGCATTAGACGAGGGCTCGTTAAATAATAACATTCCGATTCTGGCAATAATAATAAGAAAGATGATATATTTAATTAAGAGATATAGGAGTGAGTTAAGCACGTGCATCACGTTCAAGCTCTCAAGCCAATTGCTCGATCGGCGCGTTGCTGTACCGTAATTAGTGTACATATACAAAATATGTTATAAAGTCCTGTACAATACAATCAGAGAGCGAGAAAGTAGCTGGAGTCGCCTTGTGACCTTAGGTCGAAAAAGCACTTCACAAGTTATTGGTCGTTGCTCGATAATCTTATGTATACTGTGACGAAAGATCGAAATCGAAAAGATAGGGATAGATAGAAGGAAAGATGCTAGAGGAGGTCGTAGCAGCACAAATGATTTTTTGAGACAAGTGACTTGATGCTCCACCCCAAGTTTCTCGAGGCTACGCGGAAATAAGGAAAGTAGAATTCGTGAAATGCCTCTTAGGCGCTCAGCTTCTTAGACTGAATTCCCTAGAAAAGTGGGAGAAGAGGTTCGGCTAGCAGGAACGAAACGGAAAAGTATAATGGAGGGACGGGGTCTGCAACTATGTCGTTACGCGATACAGGGTCAACTACGAGACACGTGAAACAAGGACTCGATACAAGGTCCTCCGCGGGACACGTGAAATAATTCGAAAGGAAAACTAAAATATAATTTAGAAAATTATTCGAGAAAATATAAGACTCCGCTACTATAGAACGTCTTTAGCTAGTATAAATCGGTACAAACGCATGAGGTTTGATACGTAGATCTTTTTATACTACAAAAATTAATAATCGAGACGGAGTACCGGCGTAACCCAACGAAATGGACAGGTCGCAGAAATAATACCGAGAAGATACTCAGACAACATATAATGTTCAAAGACGTCTTTAAGGCATCCAATGGCACGGAAGTTGTCTTTAAGACATCTTAACTTTTACAAGACCGGCATTTTCTTGACAGACTTTTTTGTTTTTAGTGCTATAAGTTTTTCATCAATGTCATGGGGTTGAAGGGTGAAAATGGTAACCCCTCTCCCGCGCCACTATAGTTGCTTCCGGGCTGGAGCGGAAAATACATACCTGTTTCATAATTTTTTCTTTTACTTTTGTTGGTTAAATAATAATGAATATCGTTTACGTTTACAAAATAAACTTTGAGATTAGGCTTTGTATGATATTTCATAGTTAGAAAAATATATATTTTGTTATAAAGTCAGTAAACAATAGTCAGTCTACTTACGTGTCAATGCGTGTTTTTGCTGTGTTGATTCTGATGTTAACGAAATAAATAATAATAATAATAATAATAATAATAATAATAATAATAATAATAATAATAATAATAATAATAATAATAATAATAAGTGACATGTAGAGGGCGCCTTTCGAGATGCGTTCTCGTTGGAATACACCTACATATGTGGTAGCGTTGCTTGGGATCTAGTGTCGCGTCTGCTTCGTTCCCACTCCTCCCGCCCCGCGTTTTAGCTACTGACCGATACATTTTGAATATAATTCCTTATAACATTTTGAAGGTAATTGAAACCAGAAAACTGTATGAATTTGACTGAAACAGTTCAAAATGGCTTCCGGTCTTGTAAAGGTTAAAGGTGACATTTGAAATGCGTGTTGCCTGA
This sequence comes from Calameuta pallipes, assembly GCA_030142375.1. Classification (NCBI taxonomy): domain Eukaryota; kingdom Metazoa; phylum Arthropoda; class Insecta; order Hymenoptera; family Cephidae; genus Calameuta; species Calameuta pallipes. The sequence continues at coordinate 5,234 of JARQSW010000803.1, read as the reverse complement.
GTACATTATGCAAAGAGATAAGAAATAGAAACTACGAAATTAGGAATGTTACCGTGAAGACAAGGAATAAGAAAAACGCAAGAAGAGATAACGAGAAGACAATAACTGAACGCACGAGAGGCGTGGTTCATTAATTCGTCGACGAGCTCTCCAGGATCACCGAAATGTTGGACTAACAAAGAAAGTACCTCAGGTGTCGTCCTCTGATTTCGTTCATTTTGAAATATGTTAGTCTCCATCAAAGTCTAAGAGACACATGTTTTTTTTTTATCTGCGAAAAAGCTCAATTTCTCTTCCCAATTATTAGAAAGATCTTTCTATGTGTTAATTAAGCATATCGTAATAGAATGCGTTTGAGGGTAATTACCCTCTGCCATAACAATTGAAAAATTGCACTTTGACAGTATCTGGCATTGCGAATTTCAAAGTTAATAGTCCATAATCGGTTTCAGCGACCTTCAAAACCCTTAGTATATAAGAATTCTGAAGACCTCGCCGGTCGTACGAGGATTCCCACCAGAAGTGCGTCAGGAAACGAAGAGGTGGTTTTGGTAAGCGTACAACCGAACTCTATTGAAACAATTAAGCTTCTTAATTAACGCATCAAAAGAGGTTTCTAATAATTGGAAAGGCAAATTGAAGCACGATACAAAGGTCGTGGAGCAAGAAAAAAGGATCGAAATGAAAAAAAAAATGGTACGGATTGCATACATAATAAGGGAGATAAATACGTTCGAGATTTAGCCATCTTTGTACAGATTTCCGATACTAGCAGAACGCCTTAGCTTGGTGCAGCAGCTTCATGCCGAACATGCAATTTGCATTTGTTTTGAGGTACTCATTCGGTCAGATGCAAACCCTTACAGGGTAGCTAACACATATTGTAATACTATTTTATATTATAAGTTGGAAGTCTACGTGTTCACGTGTTCCTGGGATTGCGACAGAAATGCAAAGACGTGTATCCCCTTTTTTCTATCCATGAATGCCTACAACAAATTGCAGTTCTTTGTGGCTTTTCGTGTCCAAGTTACAAGATATTTGCCAATCCGCAAGATCTTGCAGGAATGGAGATCGGTTTTAAAATTGACGACGCTGGGCTGGGACAAACTGCCACATCCAACATATTCAAATGATATTGCATCATCGGACTACCATTTGTTTCAGCCTCTGACGCAGCATTTGGTTGGGAAATCGTTCGCGCACTAGGAGGACCCTGAATTGGACGTTATGAATTTTTTCGAGCGGCAACCGCTAGAGTTCCGGACGAAGGATGATCTGCCCAATCGATGGGTTAATATTGTCGATAATTCTAATGAATATATTATTGATTGAAGTTGTTTTTTCAATAATGTTTGTGACGCCAAAATCGCGATCCAACCTCAGACGGGAATCAAGGTCGATCGGATGCCACTGAACTTGTGTTAGCACTCACGGCCTGACAAAAATTTCAAAAATTAATTTCTCTCAAATATTGGACGCCAGGTTGTCGCGAGACAACCGCGGGAGACTCGAACTGTCGTATAAATTTCCGGAAGTGACGTCACCGAGACCCCTATTTTCTAGGAATTTATGGGGGATTCCAGGAATTTTACGCTGGATTCCATGAATTTTACATTCGATTCTGAGAATCAAACGCGATCGAGAACCTTCTAGAACATTCTAGAAGCTTCGACTAGAAAATTCGTTTTTCGACACTGCACGCAAAGAGGATGCCACTCGTCGTCCTCGTCGTCCTCGTCCTCGTCCTCTCTCTCTTTCTCTCTCTTTCTCTCTCTTTGATTTATCGATGGTACGCACTAGTCTGCGCGATAAGGTTCAAGGTCAGGGGAAAAGGTCTGGAAACTTCCTGCAGGACTACATCAGCGATGCACAATTCTGACATAACGTTCGAGGTCAAACCGGCTGAGAGCCGTCCGAAACCTGCACGAACTTGCATGGGGTAGGCAGGGGTTCATCGAAGCTTCTACAAGCTTCTCCGGGGTTGAGGGGTTGCCTCAAAACGTCAGGCAAGAGGACCGTCGGCTCTGGGAGCAATCCTTCGCGACTTAGCACGGACACGAACCGTCCAAGCTTCTAGAACTTTCTAGAATGTTTAGAAGGTTCTCGATCGCGTGCGATTCTGAGAATTGAACGTAAAATTCGTGGAATCCAACGCAAAATTCCTGGAATCCCCCATAAATTCCTAGAAAATAGGAGTCTCGGTGACGTCACTTCCGGAAATCGTAGAGCTTACGACGGCAATTTAGCACGGACACTTACCTTGGAAGATTCTAGAGTGTCGGTAAATGTCGGTTACAGGAATCCTGGTCCAGAACTCCCCAACTTATGCTACTGTTATTTCATTTATAACCATGTTATACTAAATAACTCGGAACAAATTTCGCGATCTATTTTGCGCAGTCAGTCGTATAATTCAATAAATAATTCTACGCAATACCAATAAATTTCTGAACGTTTCAAAATCCAATAAATAATTTCGTACTATCCGATACAATTTTCTGAAACTTCTCAATACATGAGTCAATCTTGAGAATTAACGCGACCTAATCGTGCCATATCAAATACGACCTCAATGACCATTTCGTGTTTCTCGGAGTCACGTCCTTAACCCGAACGCGATACAATGTATTTCGGAGACCAAACATTTAACTATTGCCAAGAAGCTAATATTCGAACAAAATCTCTATACAGATCAAATCACAAAATCGCAAATAAATGTTGCACGATAGACAACACATTTACGCGAACAAGTCTCTTGCCAATCGTTGGAATCCCGTATCTTGGACGAACGCGAATCTAATTATGGGAAACTTTTCCCACGTACACACAGGCACGATCAAAAACGTCAAAAACGCGGGGTATGACGAGATTTCGTCAGTCACAAAAACAACAATCGCTTACCGAAATCTCTAAGTCTCTTCGTTCAGGAATATTGGCCCTTCAACGCGTCCTCGGACAACTTCCGAATTTTCTTTTGACTTACAAACCCAGAAAATCGAAACGGCTCAAGAGAGTTCAGGCAAGAAAAGTTAGTGCTCTTCGCAATCGTAATCGGCAGTACAGGAGACGACCATCTTTTCCCTTATCCGCAACCGCTTCTAATTGGTCCTTCGGCCCCAATCAGAAATCCCAATATGGCACCTCGCACCAAAATCCAATCATTGTCTTCGCGACAATTCGTACAATTCGGGCAAAGCGATAACGGGCTGTTCCGCGGTGGGCTCGTCGTCCCATAGGAATCCCAAAGGTTCAGCAGGCGTTCCCGGATCCTTAGTTTGCGACTATTCGTTCTTATTTCCGCTTGCGGTGGGTCTCCTTCACGGGTTGTCGCGCGGTACGGGTGCTCCGTAGTTCGTAGGTTCCTGTCACGCAGGATGAGTAATAGCTCCCTGTTAGTTACTCTGTAGTCGTAGACCAATTCACGTAGCTCAGGTGATATCGTGCGTAAAGCTGGACATAGTCACAAGATGAGCGGTAAGGTAAGACCAGCTGATACTCTGACGTCGATCAGCCTTTGGTCTACTTTGGTCTTTCTCCCTCCCACGTGGATCATCCCTCGCTGGTTCTTCTTGATATTCGGTAAGCACGCGAATACAATATTCGCGGCATGGGACATAGCAAAAATGGAGCAACAGAATCAGAAACCGATAATTCATAACAGTGTTGGCTCTTGAGGTGGTGGGTTCTTGCCTGGATTCTTTTCTAAATTCGCATTTTTCCGCGTACCATTACAGTCCCTGTAGAGGACCCGAGGGGGTAAAATTTACCACGTCGAGTGTTATAAGATAAATTAAAATGGTGTAATTTTTTGGCCTGTTATGGACGCATACATGAGCAGGGGCCACCCGTGTCACGGACGCGTATATGCGCACCTTGGAAAAAATGTATTTCTACCACTGCGATTCAAATGAACATTAGTTTGCAAGGATTTTTGAGGCGAAAAAATAGGATTCTTGATCATATCGTATCTTTGAAATTTGTATTTTTAATTACCATTTGGAAACTGAAGTTTTCGAGATATTCATGAAAATCTCGCGTTAATCAATGCAAATCGACTGAATTTGTACATTTTCAGCTGCCATATTGTTTTCGCCATATTGATTTTGCCAATTTCGAGCACAAATACGGTTTCAGGGACACAAAAATACCTTTTCAATCTACTCACTGATAGTATGTCGTTAGTTCAAGTATTTTTTGCACGAAAATTTCAAGGAGCCATGACAGGCAAAGGATTAATTATTAAATTACCATTAAATCATAATTAAATATAGGAAGCAGTATTTACACAAAAGAGTAGCGAAGACGTTATAGGAAAAGCTAGTGCTAGGTCATAAATTACGCAGACATCAATAACAAATGTACTTGGCATTATGATTTCAATATTTCTTGTTAGTAGAGTAACAATGAATGATTTCAATAAGTTTAACAAGTGTTTGGAGAAAATACATTTCTCTTTTTCTTAGGCATACAGTGTGTGCAAAAAAGTTGTCGAAAAACTTTAGGGATATATAGTACCGATGAAAACAAACCAAAAAGTTTTGATACACATGAGTTCAAAAATCATTCGTTCCGGAATTATTAGACTTTTCCGACTGTGAAATGTCAGCTTCCATAGCAATTTGATATGTACATCTTTCATTTCAATAAATGATTTTCATAAGATTTTTTCTTGATCCCCAGCCGAAAGTACATGATCGACGCATCGATTTCAGTGCAGAAAGCCTTGGATTCTTCGATAGGGATCTACAATAGCTACACAGCAAAGATCCAAGGCTTTCTGCACTGAAATCGATACGTCGATCATGTACTTTCGGCTGGGGATCAAGAAAACAATTTTTATGTTCAAACTGCCACTTTTTATAAGTTTTATACACTAACGTGTATCTGTCTCCAGGTTTCTTTGGCAATGAATCTTTTTCAACTATCAATTGCGTTTCCGCGTCAAAATCTCTTATAATATCCTCTTCATCCATAGATTCATCAGATTCTGTTTCTGCTTCTGCCATTTTTCAACAAATTATATCTTTACTAATACACAAAAACACTACAAAGTTCAAACTGCTTATAGGTTATTAGTTGCATTGTCAACTGCATTTGTTTATGTTTGAGTAGAGAGAACGCACGAGAGAGAGAGAGAGAGGGGGGGGAGAGGGGGGGCAGAGAGAGAGAGAGAGAGAGAGAGAGAGAGAGAGAGAGAGAGAGAGAGAGAGAGAGAGAGAGAGAGAGAGAGA
>JARQSW010000802.1:11708-24912 GCA_030142375.1 Calameuta pallipes | reverse complement strand
CTTATCGCTATGCGAACTGTCAGTGTGCTGTTGCTGTTATTTGTGTGTAGCTATATTTTGAAGAGGCCGCACTGCCGTGTCGGCCACTTGCGGCCAACTTCTGCTGATGCGTTTCTACTGACTAACCCTGTATAAAATCGTACATAGAATTGGATATGTATAGTCTGTATATGACATTTATATGAATTGTCTGTATATTCCATGGTTAATGGCCACTCATTTTATAGAAACATATGAATTTTTAGATTAACTCTGTTGATGTATTTTTGAACGCGATGTATTAGGACATGCAGAAAATAATTAAATCGGATCTATGTGGAAAATTTGTTCAAATTGAATCGGAATGCAAAGGGTTAAAAAAAGATTTGTGATTTGGCTGTATGATTTAAGATATGCTTTGAGCCACATTTTGTAAATTACCTTAATATTTTGATTTGTATAGCAAAAAGATTGTTAAATCTAACCTGAATTTCTTCACGTTCTGACGATTTGTCGTGTTCTTTGATTTTATAGATTTCTCGCAAGCTTAAACTGACCATATCGTCCATAGTCAGCTCCAGAGCTCCCAAAGGTGGTATTAGGGGTGGACATTGAGGGTTCACCAGGCGAAAGTGACGTCTGCGTTCTAATTCTGACCGGAAAAGACCTGGCACCAGTAGGTAGACTAACCGCTGTAGTCCCAAATCCGGTAAGAGAGGCGGCAATGTTGCTGCGCCGCATACTGGACAAGCTCGAGCACCGCTGCTTAACCTTCTCACAATGCAGCCTCTGCAAACTATAGTTTTCGATATTTTTTACAAAATATTTAATCGCATGAAAATATTTATTTATGAATATAGACATTGAGGATCGATTCATTAAAAAAATATCAGAGAAAAATTGCATTCAATATACATCATGATCCTTATAACTGCAGTAGATCAGTAATAACCATCTAATAACTTTTCTTCTAAAATTATTGATACGATTGATGAGATTATTCTCAGTTATACATTGCAATGCGAAATATGTATCTCCGACTAACTAGTTAAACAAAGTCCTAGCGCGCGCTCTACATTAACCATATATGTCAGAATTTAATTTAGATGAAAGGAATCTTTGCATTAAACTATTTAACATAGTCTAATAGCTATAAAACATAGTTACAATATTTATTGCTAGTTAAGTTCATTGATTTAGATAATGTTGTTAATTTTTTTTCTAAGCGATATTTTATCTAATCCAAAGCTTGCTTAATTTAATAATATAATATCACTTCTTTGAGAAACATATAAGGTAGATAAAAAAAGAGATAAAATTGAAGGGAAAATTGTTAACGTATCTATCAGTACACCAAATGTGTCATGCAAAGCGCGTATAAGCACTCTCTCTTATTAATTTCTGTTACATTTGATAAAAAGAATTGAGAAAAAGAATACTTCCAATTATATTTGGAACAGAATCCCTAGAGTAGAAACCTTATTTTGAAAATCATGGGCCCGTCGGGTCTTACATGTGCCTGTACTACCCCAATGAGGGGCTGGGCAGGTCTTACAGAGGAGAATTTTTATCAAGTATTCTATAATTGACATTACAGAATTATCGAATAAATATGTATATTAATTCCTATACCTTATTGTAAGTGATATTTGAGTCTAAGTTACGTTAACTAGTCAACGGTTGCTGATAAGTGGTAAAGATCTAATTTATTACTGTAATATAAAATTATCGTCTTATCAAATTTCAGTATGATGCGATGGCTTTTTTACTCTAAGCATTTCACATATGGCACCACGAAGAGCGACGTAGTTATTACTTTTGAGTTCTTTCGATTTTATATTATTAACATCTTGAGCGACATTAGCACATACATCCATACGAAATATCTATTACTTTTAACGTAAAAATTATAAATTAAAAAAAATATCAATGTCTAGCATGTTTTTCTCATGGTACAATGAAGGAGGTTTAACGTGTCAAAATTTAGTGCATTCTTGAATAATAAGATTTGCATCATAATATATTTTCAATTCACAGATGCGAATTCCAAGATTATTGAATAACAATGAAAGAATCCAATTTAACCGAAGAAATACGAGAGATGCAATATTAATAAACAGTTATATGTATATGACATGTTATATTCTGTAGGTTAAATCATTTGAAAAGCAGCCGACATATAAATTTAGTATACCAACATGAATGAAGGCATTCGACGAGCGTGGTGGCGTCTATCAGATATCCTCGACAGAGCGGGCAGACGATATGCTCGTTCAAATCCTTAACCAATGGCTTGTCCCTTTCATCAGCCTCCATTTTTTCCTGATATAATATATGCTCTAGATCGACATCATTCGGCACCTGTAGTGCACAGAACATGAGCGCAGAATCATAGGACAGAAGAAATCCTGTTGGTCCAATTCGGCACGATCAAACATAGTTATACATATACGTCTGCATTTAAGTTCTATCACTTAAAGAGATATTATTTAAAGTTTATGCCATGTACAGATCGGTTATTATTTCAATTTAAGTGATGCATGTTTATTTTAAGCCACGTTTTGATTGGATGCGACTACGAATGACCATATTTAGTCGAATACTCTTACAATTAGTCGTGCGAGTAACTGCGGTTGTATGAGAAGCATAGTCGGACGACTGTTTATCGTTTGTCAGCGGAATTGCAGTTCGCTATTAATTTTCAAGGAAAGCCTAGATATACTGCCGAAAAAAAATGAAACCATTTTATTTTTCGGATATGGACTTTCGCACACGCACGAGTAGAGATGAGCAAGATTGCTCTAAAATGACTACTCGGACTCGATGATACATACTCATCCGATTTGTTCGAGCATGTCTACGGACGTTCATTGGGTAATACGTAGCCGCATCTAATGTAACTGTAACTTTATAGTATTTTATTACGGATAAATAAATGTTCCTGACTAACACATAATTGGAAATAGAACAGAATAATGGTCATAGTTTACAATTATTTCTTATACAGTAATTGTCAACGCAAAAGGTCTTAAAGAAAGTTAATCCGAAGGTACAAGCATATGTTCGCACAAATGATCTTGCGAACTGGTAAATATGGTGGGACTGATTAGCGTTCGCGATACATCGGCACATAAATGAGAAAGTAGGAGAAGAAAAGTGGGCGGAAAAGGAGAAGTGGGGAGACGACACAGTAAGCTTGACCAATTAAAGCCACCATTAGAGGTTGAGTCTTCTACCGACAGCCGAATGTATACGTTCTATTTGTTCTGGCCTTGATCCCGAGTTGCAATTGGATTGGTTGCTCACGGCCAGGTCAGCTGACCGTTTAAAGCTCAAGTTACTTTGCTGAGTGTTGACGTACATTGTATATCTGCCTCAGCCTTACACAGCGACTCCATTGGTCACGTTATACGGGTACATATGTCATGCAGAAATAACGGAGCGCGTAAGAAATGACATTGCGGTGAAGAACTTACCCGCACAGCTTATGTGAGAAATGTGGCAACAGGGCTTTCGCGCGGTACGTCGGCAATACGACAACGCCGTTCAGAGCCACCTCGCGATACGTCTATACGAATCTGATTTGATTTCACGCAACGGCGTAGCATCACGCACGTCCAGTGCTAAGAACACTCCTCTTCTACCTTTTCCTAAAAACTATCTTACTTCGATCATCCTTATGGTAATTCGTATTGCTAGTACTCGCGCTACTTTCTTCAATCTTTCAATACTTTCCTCGTACTACACTGTTATCCGTACTAGCGGACACTGGCATTATCTATTAGCGCGACACACTCCACGGAACCAAAGAAAACTGCCCGTATCGACCCCGCCTAGGCTCCGCCTTCTTGTTCACGATCGTTTCCGAATATCGCCGAGAATATCCGAATGAACCGTCTTCCCCTATATCTCCAATTTCTCCTTTCCCCTTGCCCCCCTTAATCGTCATGCTCTCAAAGTCCCTGCTAGATCTCTTACACGGTACATCGGTACTACCGGAACAAGTATTTACTACAAGCCTTATATACACGTAAATTCGCAAGTACGTGATAATGGGCGCAAATACGCGCGCTTCTAATGTTGACGTTTATCTTCTCCGTGTAGAAGCAAATTGCACATTTCAGACTAAGCAATACATGTTTTTTTAACGCGTTATGTTTTACTTACACACTTCGTGTGTTATCAGTATTCTCAAATAAACATGTATAAATTCAAGATATACATGTCGGAACGGTTTTATCAAAGAATTGATTAGGTACGTATTACGAAATCAAAAAATCTATAAAAATAAGTATAAGTCTACGTTAACGTTACGTCCTGTGCATAAATTTAAACGGACGCTCACCCGATAATACCTAATAATGAATTATGAATTAATAATTACCCAGATAACATAAATCCAAAAGTCATCTTTATCATGTCTAAGAGACAACTTCTGTGCCATTAAACGTCTTAATTAGACGACTTTTGGACATTATATGTATGTTGTCTGAATATTATCTATTTATTAATTAAGAATTATTAATGATCTATCGGTGACTAATGATGTATTGCTCACGTATATTGTATGTGCGCAAAAAGTGCAGTGTATAGTGTATAGATACAGTATATTAAAATGTATTGTTATTCATTAACTATTTAAAGGTCATTTATTATTAATTAATTGGTAATTTCAATTAAGAGGTGTGAACAAATAACTGACACATTGTAATTGACAAATATTTTGTCTGTTTCAATCATCAATCAATTGTTCATTAACAATTGTAAAATGTTGTAAACGTTACAAAGTATATAATATAATATACAGTATATCTAATATACAATTTCCGATCTGAAGGCATCACAGATCACGAAAATGATCTTCCTTTTGTCGGTAGGCACCTGCGAACTCTAAGTTTTCTTCGCTCGCTTTTTTCCCTCACAATCAGTGTCTACGGACAGGCTGAAGCCAGCCGAAGACATGCCTATTACATGTCACTCGCTGAGAACGGAGGTTCTCAGGTGAACATTTAAGTACTAACTGAAGACTGCAATGTCCTATGATAATGCCATTTGACTTACACTTACACACTCTGTGACGTCTTACGAAAGTTATCCTGATCTCACTTTTCTTTCATTGATCTCCAGCGATTCGCGCTAAATCCCGTTGACGAATCGCAATAATATTCTAATGAAATTGACGACTTTTCATCTTTAGATACCATATTCCTTCAGAATTTATATTCCTTGTATGAAATAATACAGATCTTTCGTAATAGGTAAATCTGAAATCTGTCACCTACAAGTATTTTGCAACTTAGTGTGGACGATAAAAGCGTTACGTGTATCTGCTTTTTCCTCTGAGAAATTATACTACGTCAGCACTAAATACCTTCTATGCTTTTCTAGTTTGATTATACGATTAACATTATTATTGCAAGACTAAAGATATTTGCAATAAAGTTTTAAGAAATATTATTTACCAAGATTTATTTCCAATAAAAACAATACACTAAGATATTTAATTATCAGAGGGTGCAGCGTATTATGAATGCCCCGATGGAATACTCATTTCTTTAGGAAGGAGTGTTCAGGAAAAGAAGAGTTCGTGGAAATATCAAGGAATCTGAGAATTAAAATAATAGTTTTAACATTATCACCGAATGCCTACATTAAAAGTTGTTGGATACAGGACCGATTGCTGATAAATCCTTTTTCATGTTCCGTATAAGATTCAGTACAGGCATCGATGTAATTAGTAATTACCATAGTTTTTAAACTATGCAGGATTTAATTGCGCGTCTCACGACATATAAGGCTCGCTCGGATCAACTGCTCTGCAATCCCCAGACGCATCGTGCAGTCCGCTGTATTATTATTTCAGCCATCTCTTCGTCGTCAATTCCATGCAGGAATCGAGGAACGACGAGGGTATCGACAAATCCGCGTTACGTTCCTGTATATGACTACCCAGAAGTTCCACGTTAGGCTCCAACAAATTGTGAGGATTTTTCTGCGATTCTCTACGGGATGCGAGGTACCGCTCAGGCCTACAATGTCCTCGTGTTCAGCAACTCTGGGGCTAATCCTTTCGATGAATATTCGGTGCTTCCTTCTTCGCGAATCAATTCGTTCCGGTAACAAATCTAAACTATACCGACTTACACGCCGACTAACTCATCTCGCGAAGGCGGCGGGGATCTTCACACTAAAACGTCCGATTAGAAATTCAACGTGATTCTATTTATTGCTCAATATTATAAGCGATCTCGCATTTACAAAAGAAAAGACATTTGATCTTTGAGCATATAAAAATGGTAATCCGCTTTTAGCGCGGTTAACGAAAGAATGTGATTCCAAAGGCAAATTAAATAAATTATAATACAAAGAAAGTTAACTAGATTGCAATCGGCGAACAAACACGAACTAATTTAAATGAATATAATTTTAATGACTCAACTAATTCACAATCAATTAAATACGCGGCTTCGCGTGGCACAATATAAAGTATAAGGAACAATAGAAACATTATAATAGAAGAATATAATCGCCATGTTTGCGATTAAGATGACACCAACATCAACCCCCCGTACGGAAAAAATTATACGCGAAAATATATAAAAAATTGATTTCTGAAATATATCTTTACGTATATGACATATATATCCATTTTGCCGCTTTTCGTATATTTAAACATATACCTCCAATATACGTGTTGTATATCTTACATATATGGAGAATATACGTATTGCTATTCTACATACATATATAAATGTAATATATGTATTATATATTTTACATATACACATCGTATTCGTTTTATATATTTTTAACGCGTATACAAATTTAATATATATTTTTACTAAATGTAGTTTCATTCTGATGGAGTTAAAATGATTGATTAATCATGAATTTATCCGGTATATAAGAACATAGTACAGGTCATCTTCAGTCAATAAACTTCATTTATTCTTTAAATAGTTTTTCACTTAAAAATTGCCATTGAGTATTTAGTAGACTCATTGCCTGTACTTAGGCCATATTTTGGTTTTAGATATTGGATATATCAATAATTAATCTAATCATTTTTACACACTCTATATCTAAAATGATTATAATAGACATGTCACAAGTAAACTGAAATGATATTATTATTAAAGTAAAATAATTTTAAATGAATATTTAATAATCTAAATTCTCGTTTTCCACATCATCATCATCATCATCATTATTCGTGATGGTATGACTCGATTCTTGTAACTTAATCTTTAAATTTGTGGCCAATTTTTTACGAAGACTGGATAATTTATTATTAATGGCGATCCTTAAACCAATTTCGCTATAAGCTGCAGGCAATTTTTCTTTAACTGCATCTGCGCGAAGATAAGTTGTCATTAGTAAAACAATGCCAAATTATTCTAGAAATAGGTAATAGAAAGTACAACGGCACTGAAAGAAAAAAAGAATTACTAAATTTGAAGAGTCAGAATTATTGATGAAATTGAAGTATTGTTTCGATAATTTATTTAACAAAACAAAGTTACAATTAATTGTTGCAAGTAATTATTTAATAGAGCCAATCGAATATATGAAGACAACTATTGGAAAAAATGGTTCAATTGGTTCCAGTAATTTTTTTTCTTAGTATAATTACCCATTATAGCTTGTAGCTTTTGTGGATCTAGTGCTTTACTCTAGCAAAAAATTTAAAGGGAATGTGCAGAATACCATTGTTCTTCTGAGATATATACGTTGCTTCCCTTTCGTCCAATCCCCTTCTAAGAAAAAAATGATTAATAATTAATGAACAATAAAATAATAAATAATTTATTGACATTCTGATCGTATTATAGACAACATTAAAATATTGATAAGATGAGATGCACTACGATGAGTATGTGAATCCAGGCATACTCTTTGAACTTCTGACTCGCTGCAACTTCGTAATGATTGATCGCTACCTAAAAAATAAAAATTTTCATCCTTGGACGTTGATGGCAGGTTGGAGCGATCAATAACAGATTTTAAATCTTTTATACCTTGCAGTAGCTCTTTTATTAATTTTTGATTTTGTAAAATAGCTACAACAGAAATGTGTATGCATAAAATATAAAAATGTTATACAATTATTAATTTTTCATATTAAAAATAAAGGTGTACTTTCAAGAAACATATCGAAGTTATTTGGTGGTAGGGTTTCACTTAAGGATGTTTTGGCTATACAGTCCCAGACAAATGTTACTGCAATTTGAAAAAATGAAATTTTCTGTTTTACGGAGTTGAAATATGCACCATAGGCACTGGTATGTTGTGAAGGACTACAATAATGTTAATAAACATGTTTTTTGACTCTATAAATTAATATATTAGTGAATTTTGCTTATTTTGTGATGGACGACAGAAAACTTTTGGACATTAATTCGACTTAAATCGAACCGAAACAATCGAATTGACGCTGCGTTGCCACGGTTTCACATACGAAACCAAATTTTTCAGTCCGTTTCTGACATTTTCCATTTATTTTTTATAAATAACTTGAGAACGGCTAAGGATTATCAAGAATTTTTTTTACAAATATTGCCCAGAATTGTAGGTAATCGTATAAATAGGTAAGTAAACCCTTACTATCATTTTGTACATAATAAAGGATTAATTTTAATTGATACTTCTGCTACTATCACATCCTAACAAAGCCAACTACCTTTAGGCTTTTTTCCACATCGTCACTCGACAACGTATGGTGAATCAGGATCATTTTGTAAATAATTATTTTCATCAAAATCTTTTATCCAACTAATGGGAATACCTGGCGTATATTTTGCACTTCACTAAGGCAAACATCCTTGTCATCCAAATCTGAAATAACTCTAATGGCGAAACCTATAATATTTATAAAAATTGACAAATTGACGGATGGCAGTTCTTTGTTTTAGACATCATTATACTTATTCTGGCTTTGTACCAGTCCATTAAAAACATTTGCCAACGACGGAAAATAATAGAAAAAATAATTCAATATTTATAAAAATTGGATCTATCATTGAACGATGAGCTCGCCAATTGCTTCTCGTGAAAATGTGACGATTCCGTGTGTCTCAAAACGAAAGCGAACGTACCAACTGTATAATTATTTAGGACGTGGGGATTCTATTCCTGATAGGACTAAAAGATATTGGGCAGCAAAAACAAGAAGAAAATGGTATGAACATGTGTTAAATTGTTGTTGACGTATATTATATAAGATAATTTAGTCTATTTAGACAAAGTATCAACGTTCCTGAACGTAATTTCATTTAACTGATTATAAACCACTTATGTATTATATTTTTTTTACAGCAAAGAAAATATCACTCATTCAAATTGCAATGAGCCTCCTTCAGTTATGGTACGATTAAGCGCTCCTAAAATGTCAAATAAAATAAGTCGAATATGTCTCCTAAAAACATTAATCTGTTCTCTAACAGCTACCAATTAATAAACAATCTATTGAACCTTACTGTTCAACGAGTGTTACTAATTTTCTTCATGAAACGCAAATTTCAACCAATAATTTACCTCATAATGAGGATTATAATGCTTCTTCAATTCAAACGGAAACTACATCAGAAGATGATGAAACTTACAGCGGCGAATCAAGCTGTTAGGTTGAGAATCTTGTGCTATCTAATAGTTAACCTGAAGATAATAATGAATTGAATGAGGTGTTGGCACTGCGAGAAAAACAAACATCATCTTACAGATATCCAATGGATTTGTTGATTAAAACTCTGTTAGTCATGGCTACAAAACTGAGACATAATGTGACATATTCTGCGATTGAAGATATTGCGAAATTAGTTAATGTTCTAACAACGTCGCGTGCGGGATATGACTCTAAATACTACTTCAAGAAAATTTTTAATCAATATTGAAAATTGGTGAAAAGAATGCCGGCGTCGAAACACAAAATTCAAATGATATTGAGGAACCACTTAATTACCAATCATGTGATGCAATAATTAATTGTAAAGCTAATATAGCATGTGGAAATATCTTTTTAAATTTAAGTCTAAATGATCGATTGCGTGAATTTTTTGAACTATCCAAAGATAATCGTCTTTACCCTGAATTTCGAAGAAAAAAAGATCAGTACGCAATAGAAGATATTTATGACGGTTCTTCATACAAAAAAATTTGATTGATAATACAATAAGTATTAATTTTAGTATGGACGGTGTATCAGTATTCGAGCAATCAGATTTTTCTATTTATCCATTGCTATATGTACTATCAATGAACTATCACCATCTCAACGTGGGAAAAATATTATGTTAACTGCGTTGTAGTTCGGAAAAAGCAAGCCAAAATTTATGAATGAATTTATTAAACCTTTTATAAATGAAGCTCAATCACTGTATAATATCGGCTTTCAATATTCCCGAGATGGAAAAATACTTTTAAAAGAATGCCGCGTGTTGATTGGAATGTGTGATTCTGTTGGAAGACCTTTAGTTCAAAATTCCACCCAATATAATGGCAAGTACGGGTGTAGTTATTGTTTACATCCTGGTATTCGAGTAGCTAGAGGCAATGGAACAGCTCGCGTGTATCTCGTGAATGATTTAGGAAATGCATTTGGAGAAGGATTACGTTCTAATGAGACAACATTAATGCATGCAACAAATTGTGAAAAAGGAATTAAAGGTCGTTCAAGCTTTTGTGATATTTTTGGTTTTGATATAATTGATAATCTTGCACCTGATTGGATGCACTCTGTTGCGTTAGGAATTTTTAAACAATTTGAAAAATTCTGGTTCGATTCTCATTATAAAAATGAACCATTTTATGTAGGCCGTCACATTGAATTTGTTAATTCTACTTCACTCTCATATAAACCTAATACAGAAATATCTCGATCGCCCAGAACAATGTCTGAAAGGCAGCTTTCGAGAGCGCACGTATGGGCTATTTCGTTACTATTTTACAGTTTACCAGTTCTTAAAACAATTTCGCCACGAAAATATTTAAATCACTGGATACTGCTTGTGAATGGGATTTCCATTCTACTGCAAAATTCTATAATGCCATCTGAATTAGACTTAGCTGAAAGATATATATTTGCATTTGTAACCGACGGGAAAACTTTATATTCTTTAGAACATATTTCATTTATTGTGCATCTTTTAACACATTTAACGGATAGCGTATTAAAATGGGGTCCTCTTTGGACGCATAGTATGTTTATACAATATACGAGAATAGTAATCGAGACCTAAAGGCTTATGTACAGAGTTCTCAAGCAGTCTCTACACAAATTTGTGACAGTTTCAGATATAAGTGTGCTGTGACACGTCTTTATAACATTTGTATCGACCATTTAACAGATGCTCAACGTCTTTATTTAAAAAAAAAAATATTAAACAAAAAAAGCTATCCTCGTATTTCCCTGAAAATCAACGGTGTTTCTATGTTAGGAGATCCATATTCAATTCAAATGGTACCAAGACATCACTTCATAGCATTAAAAAGATTAGACATTGCTGTTCAATCATCACAAATTGGCCAATATTTTGATAAAATAATGATTAACTATGAAGTAATACACTCCAAAAAATACTTAAAATTAAAAAAAAAGAAGAAATTATGTTGTATTATTAACTAATCACGATATTTTTGAAATTGAAGATTTTATTGTAATTTCCGAACATAATAATCCAAAATGTTTTGCTTTAGGCAAATATTATAATAATTTATTATGATCACTTAGTTTTCTCAGAAGAAATAAAACACATGATTTATTTACAAGACATTTGCAAACATTGCGCTGCTGCAAATTTAAATAATATAAAAGAGAAAGTGACATTGATTGAAATTCCACGATCAACTATACTTATAGCATGTATATATTCGAGTCGTTACGAATTTCTAGCGTAATAAATTCTTGTTATGCAAATATTCATATTGTTTATTGATAATACTACTACTACTAATAATAATATAACAATTATAATAATAACGTCAAGATATACGAAAACTATCCGAGAAACAAATAAAAATATATAATTAATTTGAACACATAGAAAATGTCATTTATCAACATACGATGTTTATACAGTAACGTCCAATTGAATTGGAACACTTGAGTTTCTGTATATTTCTGTGAAATTATGACTGATTTAAAAAAATCAAAGACATATTTTTTAGGAAATTTCCTTCCCGTTCGAATGGTAAAGGTTTTATCCCGATCGGATACAAAATGGCCGACCGGCAGGGGTTGGAGTGAAATAGTGCATTTTGGGACTTTTTGAAAAGTGCGAGAACTAGGGGTTCCGGAAAGAAATTCATATTTCTAAATATGGCACGAGAAAGAGCATCCTTCGGTATTAAAAAAACACCTCCATTGAACCCCTGTAGCATCACTTTGGGGGGAGCTGCACCCCCTTGAAGTGAAAATACTTAATTGGCCATAACTTTCGAACGCGCCGGCCAATCTGGTCCAGTTTTTGCATGACATCATCTTTAATGGTACTGCAGATTCTCACAAAATTATTGTTTCTGGAAACGATCCCGTGACGGAGATCTCGAGATATCGGAAGCGCACCCGAAGCTTCTCCGCCATTTTTAATTAGGAGTGCGATGAAATAGAAGTTTTATATTTATCCCATATTGCATCTGAGATTTCAAAGATTAAAACGCACTTTTAAACATCCAAAAATGATGTTGTTAAGAGGTTAAATTTCTCATTTGAAGAAACCCCTAAATTTTGCGAGTGTCGCTCGGGGTGATTGGGTGACAATCGCTTGGCGCGCGTTGTAGGGTAGTAGTCACCCATGTACCCTGCGCACCCCGTTATTTCCTGCATACCGCTTCCTTACCATTAATTCCCAACACTACTAAAACACTCTGTTTATATTTTTCTAATGCTTCTTATGTCATACTTTCTAATCCTAAGTCCCGTTGGAGTCCAGTTACTCCCAAACTAGGTTTTCCCGCTTTTCTACCCCTACCTTCCACCACTCCTCTTAATATTAAAAAAGTGTGAGTGCCATTGTACTCACGAATGATGTGTAAACATGTTGTAGGAAGTTCAGCACAGGAAACTATTTATAATTGAAAAGAAATTTTTTTACAAGAACTTGTGTTTTAATTTTAATTCGGAATTTATTTGTCTTCAATTTCTTTAATACATAAAATTATAGGTTTATGATAGCTAAAATATGAGACATAAATTTTTGACTGTATTTCATTTAAATATCTCGAGAATACA
>JARQSW010000800.1:138382-159442 GCA_030142375.1 Calameuta pallipes | reverse complement strand
AAAATTCACGAAAAATTCCAACTACCAATTCAAAAACGACAATAGACGCTGTATTCTCGAGATATTTAAATGAAATATAGTCAAAAATTTATGTCTCATATTTTAGCTATCATAAACCTATAATTTCATGTATTAAAAAAATTGAAGACAAATAAATTCCGAATTAAAATTAAAACACAATTTCTTATAAAAAAAAAATTTCAATTATAAATAGTGTAACGATACGCTAAAAACGATTTTAAAAATTGCCGCGTCAAAATAGCGATCGACCCATGCGCCACCTCGATTAGTAATTAGGATGTCAGACATTGCGAACCGGTAATCGGTCCCAGTCGCCCAACAACGTGCGAACACGTAAGGTGTACGGCCCGATTCCGCAGGTATTACATTGTATAAATTCATTAAGTCAATCTATTTTCTTCGTATATGTCTAAT
This sequence comes from Calameuta pallipes, assembly GCA_030142375.1. Lineage (NCBI taxonomy): Eukaryota > Metazoa > Arthropoda > Insecta > Hymenoptera > Cephidae > Calameuta > Calameuta pallipes. The sequence goes on along the minus strand of JARQSW010000800.1, from coordinate 159,007 downwards.
GTTTCTTAATTAATGTTAGGCAACAGGGCCAATGTAAATAAAACCAAAATTGGAGCATCACACCTCAAAGTAAAACATTGTGGACTCATAAAATAAAGGAAATTAACGGAGATATTATAAATTGACGAGATCGCGGTGATCTACAAATTCAAAAAGGATGCTGATCAATAACTAACGACGTATATGGAATTACTGGACGAAGCATCTCAAACACAGATAAGATTTACGCCATTATTATAAGTATATCAGTATTTCTCCGTTAAGATTCTTGAATATAACAAAGCGAATGTGAATAATCGATTCTGTTGCAAAAGCAAGTGTTATCTTATGTTATATGCGATTGTTTTTTATTTAGTGATATTAGTATAACTTTGAATAGTTTGTTATTTTCTGTTAACGGTTATTGTCGAAATATACGTAGAGATATTATAGGTAATAGTTTCCCGCACTGAAATTTCTCCACATGTTTACACATTATTCGTGAGTACAATGACACTCACACTTCTTTTTTTTTAACATGTCTTTACATTATTTTATGGAAAACCACACATAATTTTCTAAGAATTGCATTGCTTGCGAACTGTCAAAGAAATACATTGAACTGGTCGACCGACTATACATCATTGTGTTTAATATTTCAGAGCGCCAATACCTTGCTAGATAATTAGAAGAGAGAAGCTAGCTGCACTTTGGCTCCAGTACTTTGCTGTACTTCGTACGATTAAATCCCCACGAAATGACAAAACTTCGTAGAACAATTTCGATCAGACCTACTATCCGAAGAAATCAATTTGATTGCATTTTCCTGCCATCCTGTATTGGTCATTGACCCGATTACTGATGATAAAATTATCAGCTTTTTCGATACATGTAAGCAGAATATTATTATAAACTGGAAATTAGGTTTCTTTTTATTATTTATTTGTTCTACATCACTCCGAAGTGTCTGTAGATGGACACTGTAAACTAGAGTCTAATATCACAATATAATACCACTGTGACACATTAATGTTCACTTTAACTGCAACTTCGTGTCCCATAACCATTCATTTTGCATTACGACCCGAATTAGCGTGAAACTACTTAGTCCATTGATCGACGGATCCTGCGTAACTCTTATAAGGCGGCGTATTTTTGGTCAAGGTCTTGCAGTTTTCTTGGCAGAAAGTTATGGGTACGATTAATGGATGTTTTGCGTGAAAATATTGAACCGATTTAGAGAAAATACATTGTCTTCCGACCCTCTTAGAATTAATGGAATTTTCATCATGCACCAAATCCGTAATATGTAGAATTAATCAGCCAGTAATAATTGGACCAAATATGTCGATTGTCTAACCACTCATATTGATGGTTTTGAGACACTTTCGTTTATTTATTGGAATTAAAAAGGAATTTTAATATCTCTTACATTAGTTATGATCTTAGGATATATGAAAAAGTAAGCACACACTGAAGTAAAGGGAGGCAATAACCACTGAGAAAGAAACTCACTGCTATGCATCGGCGTAGCGTTCGGCAAAAGACAAAAAAACTAGAGTGGTCCGTGAATTTCCTAGAAAAGGGCACGTCATTTGGAAATTCTAACACATACATATAAGCGAATGTACAAATAGCTTATAGTGTGGAATTTAATAACTCGAAAGACGGGGGATATGACATAAATCACTTTCTAGAAATAGGTGATGTGATAATATATACTTGCTCTTTAAGAATTTTTGTAGGAGTGTTCGTGGAAATATAATTTAGTCAGAATTTCATTCAGCTGATAGCCAGTTCCATTTGTAGCGGTCATGATACACAGAACTCAATATTTTTTATTTGATTAACGTTGAAAAGGCTCCTTCCTAACTTCTAGTTTAAAGAATATAATTAAGATAATATATCCTTACATGCGTTAAATTTGAGCAATCTTCGATTTTTTATGTGACACGAGTAACTCCAAATGCTGCAATATGCAAGGTTAAAATATTGCAGAAAAGGTATTTTGGGATCTTCTTCGTATGTGCATCAATTATGTTAATTAGGCAGTTTAAAATTTACAGATATGCAACAGGTTACAAATCGACGCATGTACAAAGTATGAAATAAGAGGCAATACATAGGAAACTGAATCACACCCATGATCTATCAGCAATATAAATATCTAGATCGTTGTCCCCTATCGTTATGTACGAACGTATAGAACGTACGGAAGTGTCTTATTATTTTTTGCATAGATGGGTGTATTCATTTTGTTGAAAAGTTCGAGGTTCAAAATATATTAATATTTCGATTCCCGAAGACATTAATCCACTCGTAAAGGCCAATGATGCGCGTGTTCCATGCCCCTGGCCAAATGCAGGACAATTACGCACTTACGTATATGTAGGACGCTCAGAACGTAGTGCATAAGTCGATACGGTACGCGTACGATACTCGCCTAGAAATTGAGAATGTGTCGTTGTACATGTACGGAGGTCGGCTTATAAAAAAAAAAAAACAATTTTATAAAAATGCGTACGACAACTGGTTGAAAAATGTATAACCTATACTGCAATAGTACGACGCTAGGCCGTCAATGTACAGTATGAAGCACGTAGATGTACGGTGATCGTTAAAAGTGGGTTAATAGAAATTGAATCAAATGAAAACGCAGTAAAACACCAAACAATTAGGGACGGGAAAAGAGAAAAATGGTCCATCGGTATGCCACTATCTGTATTCGCGTTATCCCTTCACCGCCTCCATCCCCCACGCAAGGTTGTGATATTTCTGCCATGTTTGTATGTAGCCAATTCGTCGAGGTGCCTGGATGTGGGCACCATTGCATCGATGATATATATCGGACACTTATTGAGATTATACAACATACATTGTTTATATACATAGTAACGTATGTGGTAAACATTTCTGTCTTGTTGTTTGCCGATAGAATGTGCCTTTTTAATTGATACTTTAACCTTTTTTTAAAATTCTGTAGAGCAGCCAAATATATAATAGAACGGAATACTTGATTCTCTTTGCTGTATCTGTCTTCGTGCAAGCAGAGGATGAGACGTCAGTTATTGAACTTCTTATCAGTAGAGTCAGAAGTGCTTTTCAAAATGTCTGAATTTCTCTCTCGGTTGAGTATTTCGTGAAACGGTAGAATTAGAGCTACTTCTTAGATTGCGATATTCTTTCGTTAACTCAGCTAAACTTCTTGTTCAAACTCTCGACATAATTCCGTATGAAATTTTGTACCCAGTTAATAATACGGATATGAAAGTCGATAGAAAGTAACGTGAAATTCACGGGATAAAGTTTCTTTGCAAATTAAAGAGAATCTGTAAAGAAACTTATAAAATTATTCAAATTTACTCAATTCAAACTTGGAAGCTTACCGATTGAGATTACAGATAAGCAAATATTTACATAACTTGTTGATTTTCGTTAAATTATACAATTCTTGTAGAAATCCAGTATTGTTATACAGAATTTTGTTTGTATTGCTAATGCTAGAATGTCTCATATTTTTGTTATAATTTAACATACGCTCTTGCCTATCGAAGGTCTGACAGACCCTGTGCTCTTTATAGATTGTCATTTTGGCTCTGATTATCAGATTTTGATTATTTTTTCTTAATCAATACGCAAGGATATAGGAAACAAAAATATATATAGGTAAATTTTAGTATAAAAAATATTTTCGAAAATGTGAACCGTAAAAAAATGGCGACGAATAAAAAAACATTGAATTATTTTCTATGGCAGAAGATTGAAAATTCATGCATTTTTACTTATTTCTTATGTTACGTCACAATAGGGAGATTTGGCACAGATGTATTGTGGTTTGGGTTTAGTAAAACGCGTGAGAGCAATACTGTCCAGTGGTAAGGTGTGAGAGGACCACTGATGTAAAAATAATTACATTACCAGATATTTCTATTTTTATTATATTTCTACACGCATTACCTCAAGTTCATCGCGTGCTGCCGTTTGGATTTCGAATTGTTGTTATCTTTGGGAACTACCTTATTGATATCTGAGGGATCTGCCTTACCGACTGCTTGAACTCTATCCCACATCTTATTGTTAGAACTGTCCTCTTCCGTCTGTCGACAGCCAACAAGAAGTTCACCAGCCATTCTGCCTGCCTGAAGCAGATCCAGCTATCCCTACTGCTCTACGAGTGTCAACTATCTCTAGCACCAGTTTCTTTAGAGACAGTTACGACCACAGTCGAGTTTTGTGCCGCAAAATGTCTTGACGTGACGGGACCAGCATTAACCGCACCATGTCTGTGGTACTGGTTACTTTCGTAATTAAACCAGAGAGTGTGCACTAAACATAAAGTGTCCGACTGCTTACCTTTGAGCAAACTATTGTTTTATATCTATCTTTCTTTAGTGGAATGTGCTGCGAGAATCTATAATAATTTTTCATTGTTTCTTAGGAAACAGAGTTCCTGTGAAAGATATTGTCACGTATTTCGTACATCGGCGTAGCCTATAAATGATCCTTGACTGCTCCCAACGTGCTGAAATCAAAAAAGATCTGAAAACCACGGCCATTTTTTCAATTTCCCGGCGATTTAGCCTCAGCGCACTGAAAATGTTAGAGGGGAAGATTGGGGCAACGAGAGAGAATTTCGGAGTCGGTGGATAAGCGCGCAAAATGACTACGCAACAAGTAGGAAACCGTTTAATTTATTACTGCTAAATAAACAGAAGATTTTACAATACAAATCCCATCGCATACAGTGTGTTCCCCAATGGCGGCTCACGACTATTCTACCCAAGATCTGTTCCTATTTCGGTGTGCCTATCGAATCTGTGAATCTCGTCGCGGTGCCATTCGCGATCTTAACAGGTCTCCTAAGGACCGCTTTCGCGGGACTTACCAAAAACTGGCTCTCCCATAAACCCCTTAACAAATCCAAACAGTGGCGGCTGTGTCCCTTCTGCCTACTTCCATGGTGCCGCGTTCCGTGTGCCCGCGCGATTATCCGATAGTTCGGCTGTCGGCCGAGCACAGAAAAAAAAGTCCTTTTCTCGCGGTCTGCCGGACACCCGAGTCCTCGCCCAGAGACTCTCTCCGACAAACTATCTTCAGCCCCTATCGCTTTGCACGGTAGGTCAAAGATCAAATAATCCTCCTCTCCAGCGTCCTCCCCGTGGAGCCGCAAACCGTAGCCGGTTAAAGTTTCCGGGGTACCGATAGTGCGTCCCCGAAGTTAGGCACCCCTTGGGTGCGGGCTCTCAATCCAAAAGAGCCCCGTGCCTCCACCGCCGGTGAACTATTTTACCCCGTTTCCTCCTCCTGAACCCGGCACTCCCGAAATCTTTAGAGATGAAGGCCGGAGGCACCACCGTGCCGTCGGCAGTGCGCGGAGGTTCGGGGCTTTTGTTCATGTGTCGTTCTGACGCCACGTTACAATACGTACTCTGCTTGGCACCTACGGGTCCTGGACCGCTTTCTTTGGTCGTGACACATCTTCGGCACTGAACGCAGAAACTAATTTTTTGTTTACCTTAATCAACCTGTTATTTTTCTTTAACAAGATCTCTTCATGTGAAACCGGTTGCGATTCTGTTTGATGTATAACCGAAGGTCACTATTTCCTTAGAGCGTGCTAATTTATCTTTTGACTATGCCTCTGGCCCTTCAACCTAAAAGACTTCCTCCTGAACACTTTTGTTACCGTGATTGATTATACAAAGTCTGTTAGCTACCTTATCTCGTTTCTTGTTTTCTATATTTATGAAGGTTCTATCGATTTTGATCATGATGAGAAGCAACGCATTTTATTAGTTTGATTTTAAAACCTCACAATATCTTTCCCCTGTAAGCGTGTGTACCTTTAAGCTCTATTTCGTGGATCGAGCACTCCTTTGCGTCCTAGAAGCTGCATTTCCGCGATTAATTATCCAACAATGCAAACGGCAGTATTTTAGATCCCATTATAGCTGCATTTTACTGCCTCCTATTTCGGCCGAGTCGTATTTCTTGAAATTTATTGATTTTCTTGGTTACCTAAGGGCACTGGGGAATACGAAAGATTTTAGATACCTGTCAATCTGCCTGTAAGTTGCTACCTTTTACGAAGCGATCATCTTTCTGAATTCTTAGTATTTATCTAACAGTACATGCGTCGATACTCTTTATCATAGCTTACCCCGAATGCCCTATATTTGCTACTTTTGCTTCCACCATATCTACGAATGCGTATCGCTTTATCACCTTTTGATTTTGTATCGAAGATTGCCAAGTGCAATCCGTTTTCTCGAGCTTGCTGCTCTCTATTAAGTTTTAGTGACTATTACTCAAACATCCGCGATGACCATCTGGACCAGCTGAAAATTTTTGGAATTCACGTCTTGCTACCTTTTCGAGAAATCATTCCAAATTTCTTTAGTTGCACCATTGACTGCCTGGAACCCAACGGTTATCTTGAAGAGTCTTGTTACTTTCTGCATTTTATGGAAACTCATACTGATCCAGGCGCATCGGACGCAGATAATGGTTCCCTGAAATACTTTACTATTCTTTAAATCACTGGACAATACATATCATGACTGTAGAAATTTTTTTATTATAGACTTGAATGCCTCACGGATGTCCTAGATTTACGTACAAATATTTTAAGTTTGTCACTAATAATCTCGAACGTTTGCTGTTGTTGTTGTGGTTGCATCACTTATTTATTACCATACTCGTGCTGTTTGGACCTTACCAAAAAGGAGGGGTGGTTTAGCTCTTGAAGACCAAAGGTTATGAATTAGACATAATATTTCATATTGATGCGGATGAGAAAAAAAGGTTTTATAAATTTCGAAAATTAAGTCTAGAATGCCTATGCAAAGTGTAGGAGACTATGAATTTGTGTATATTTCAAATTTTTTTGAAGTATCTCTTTTATTACGGCTCATGTCGGCGAGTCGAGCGCCTCTGGTGAGAAATATTAGTGTTAAAACAAGATGTCGCCCAGGAGGGTGTCTCCTAATAAAAGTCTAAGCCTAAGTAATACCAAAAAAACCGTGTACATCATCCCAAACAGCTCATAACGTCAAAAGTATTTATCGAAACTTTCTTTCTTTCCATATATTTCCTTGTTTTTCATAGTCTGGCATATTAATATAAAAGAAAAAAAATGTGCAGAATAGTGCAGTACTATTTTCCATAGCATAAGAGTAAAAGAACGCAATTAAAGAACGTTAAAAATAATAGAAACGAACAATTATCTAAACTTGATAAACAAATAAAATATTCTACGCAGGAAATCCGCCGTGAAAATGTAAATAGTAAAACCGCCAGATATGATCTACGAGCTACGTGACAAAAGCTAAATACCGTTACATGTATCCCCGCTTATCTACAAATCCCAGTGCATCTACAAATATTCTATCGACTTCCGAACGTGCTGAAATGAAGAGTAAATGACTGTCAGGTATGGGTTTTCCATATCAGTGATATTCCTTCCCATCTCGATATCCTGGTGCCGGCTGTTCAGCCACAGCAAACTGACGGAGCTAGAGGGAAATGTAAGACCCATATTCGAATGCGTAAATGTATATTCATAAGGTCTTATGAGTCACATAAAGAAAAAACCTTTCGTCTTCCTGGAACAAAGTATCGATTAGTCACAACGTCGATCTGCAGCACGCGAGTCCTTTGTCTCTGCGTTAATTTCCAGCTCGGAAATTCATCAATCCCGGTATATGAAAAAGAAGACGGACAAAATAGAACCGTTACCACGCGATATTTACGTATCCGGGTGTTTTGGCCTTCTGGCAAATGGTTTATGTTCAGCACGCTCTTATAAAAGGTCTTGTCCACGAATCGGAAAGAAGCACTCGGGGATCTCCCATCATTCTGCACCACTTCATCATCTTCATGAGAAGTCCACACGCATCAACCACACTCATCAATTTTAGGTTCCTATCTCTCTTACCAACTATCCAAATTCCGAACATTCATGCCCGATGTTAGTCCCTTCATGCTACAAGAGAAATTGATTTCGATTCGCTGAAATCACCTGAAGCGATTTCCGATTCTCGTGGCACATGCCTCGTCAGCTTGTCTCCTGGACGATATTTACTTGTACGATGACGCGCGGACTAAATATTGACGCACTAATCTGTGAGTAAGATAACTGGTTGTTTCCAAATTCTCCTGCGAAAGGGTAAAGTGATTCGAAGTACTGTATTTCTACGTGTGCGTCATGTACAGGGACGAGGGCTTGAAGCGAGAAAGCTTCGCACTCAAAAATCAAAGCGTAGAAAGCACTCTCATTAAATGTATTCGACTCAATTAAAATCTTCTGATGAAACTTTGATTTCTGTAGAGCGCGATAATTCGATCATTCTCTAGAAAATTATTTAAGTAAAAATAAATATTAATATTCACAGTTTGGTAGGGGTATCATGGCCTTTGCCAATCATGATGCAACACCTATCACATTGTTTCATGAAACTGTATAAGAATATTGAAAAAAGGGCTTGGCAGGGATTGAAAAATATTATCAGAAACACACCACATGACTGCGAAAACTCAACATGAAGTCGATTAAAACATTTTAGGGTGCCAATAAATTGAGCTGTCAACTCAAGCTCGCTTAGAGCTTCAGCCTTCTGCCAGAGCGAGCGCTGGTAGTAGTCCATGTCACACTACCTCCAACATGTGCCAGTTTGTGGTCATTGATGCTCGTTCTTCATAATACATCTTTAATTGAACGGCGTTACACGTAACAATTGCAGGTTTTTACACCATTGTTCTAGCTGTTTAGCTCACTGGCCCACAATGTTGAGTCTTGAACGTTTAGTGCAGACTCTCAGCTCCAAGGCGAACAATATAAGCGGCATTTTTTCGCCTCAGTATGTCTCTGTGTGTGTACTACTGAGGTGCGAGGTTCTACAATAGTTTTACGGCTCGCGATAGCGTGCAACAGAATTATTATGTGTCACGCGTATTTTCACGTTTAGCAACAACAGTTTCCCTCCTTAAAGAGAGCCTCTATCGAAATTTTTTTCAGCATGTCTCGCATCGTGAAAGTACGAGTTTGAAATGAGTCTTTGTATAATGTCGTGTTCGAATGCATGATAGTAATTCAACTGGGTGCTGTTTAAGGATATTTAAACACTGTGATTAGATTTCCCTAAGAACGCACCCAATGGAAAACTGAAATGAATATAATGTCAAATTAAAAGCTCTTGAAGAGATAATGAAGTGGTCTAAAAAAAATGGTAAAGTTACACTGCTTTCAATTCAAACCTGTGGCGGGATTGGCCATACCAAAAATTGGAACCATCACTTCATATAAAAAAAAGGTAAAACAAAATTAAAGCGCTTATTAAGAGCTTTAAAGATATTTATCAACCAAATTGGCAGCGCAACCTCCTGAATTCAAAAAAATACTTTATGATAAGAAAATAGGTATATAAAGTTGGTGTAGCCACTTAAGCATAATGATTTAAAATAAGTAATATGCAGTGCTGTTTAGTTGCCAATTAATTACACTATATTGAACTTTTTTACTTTAACTGCTAAATTAGAAGTGGGAACTTTGTCACCCTATCTTTAAAGTTACCACAGCCGTACAAAAGCAAATGTGAATATCACATATTTAACGAGTAAAGTGCGGTTGACGTGTGTACGTCGGACTAAATCTGTATTGCGATGCCGTCGACGTGTACACCCATCTTTGCTTGATTTTAATTCCGCACTCTGTGGGGGATTTTTTAAAACTAAATTTCGCAGTTAATAGGTTAAGGTAGTTCGATTATTTGAGTACTTCCGAGATATTTGTTCTATATGTTTTTGCAAGTGCTTAAAGAGTTTAAAAATCCCAAATTATAATCCAGAATGCAATGCTATAAAATACTCCTTTCTTCTTTTACTTCTTCTTCTTTTGTCAGAGTATAAGGGCATTTTTTTTTTACTAATGAGCTAATCTCCAAGTCTGACTATTACATATACATATTTTAAGCTCTTAATTATCCTTTAATTCCTACGTTTTCAATACTCATTCATATTGTGACAGTTCCTTCTATCAGTAAAACAAATTTTTATATGCTTTGCCACATATAGCGAAAGTAATAATGTGCCAGCAGTATATCTGTTCGAAGACATTAATTATTTTGTGCAGATCAGGTGTTTATACATCAACGGGCCGATACTTTGTGTTTACACAGTTTTCTATTTCAAATATATTTGACAGTATAAGGTAGTGTAAAGAATTTTTTCTTTGTTTTAGCATCCGATATTGCATCTGAAAAACTCATCATGCAGTAGAAATCGCAACTGAGACATGAAAGAATTTCACATTGAGTTTTTATTATTTCAATACTATCCAAATCATGAGTTTCGTGATCATTTTGTAATTTAAGGAATATTACCTTTGTTGTGTGAGTTTATGTGTTTCAAATTTCTTTGTTATTTATGGGAAGTTTTTTTTTACCAAGAAGCTAAAGCCTGCATGAAAGAAAATGCTTTTCACCAATCTTAAAATATATGTTCTTTGAACTCCAATAAGTGATGACCGATAGCAAACTATATGATACTGATCAATCTATTGATATAAATTGTAACGTATTTTCTTAACTCGACAGCGAAAGCAAAAAATCCAAGAAGTAACTATCCCCGAGAATCAACCTACATACGTTATCTTCGGCCGTCCACCCTTCGCTCATGCATCCGTAAGCCAGGCGGGCGCCAGCCAATTCTTTTATTACCGGGAACCGACAAGCCGCTATGACCTGGGAGTTAAGATGGAACAGGCCCAACTCCGCCAAAACGAGAGCTCAGACGGAACTTATCGGTAAATGCGATAATTTAACGGATCCTGTTGATTTTTGGGGACGCGTGAAATCGAGAAATGGAACCGTCGGTGCTGATCTTTGGGGTTGCGTAAAATCAGGAAACGCAACTGGATGCACGAACGGGAGCGAACAATAACTCTTCCTTTCCGTCGAGTCGTCCTTTAAACCAAACCGAGAGCGTTCCTCAGCGAATTGGTACGTAATAACTGGACATCCTCCACGGCCGCTTCCCCAGGGCATCGGGCGACAGCTGGGCACCACATCGTTAACTAGGATCAGGGGATTCCTCCCCTGCCCTTGACCGTATCAAAACCTTATCTCTGCCCGCTCTACAGCCCTTTGGCTCTCTTCAACGGGGCTCCTGTATTTCGCCCGGGCTTCTGCCGGTCCGTGGAGACGTCTCCGTCGGGTACTCTCTTCTGTCGGACAACTCGGTGCGTCGAGACTATCTCCCCACGGTAGATTCGAGTACTTCGACCTCAACTAAACAATATCAAATCCTCCGAGAGCATTGGTGTAACTGTACGAATCAACCCGAGAGCGTAGCTTCTGAGCAGGGTGGCGACTCGAAGGGAACCAGAAAACCGGAACGTTATCTGAATCGTTAGCTGGAGTCGCCTTGTGACCGTGAATCGAAAATCACGTCACAAACCATATATTAAAAGTACCGATCATGATCGTATTTGAGGTTAAAAAATTGTCGAAGAGTGAGCGAAGCGAGCGGGTCGGACAAATATTGGATTGTTGTCACGGGCCACACCCAGGATTAAGCTTGATGGAAAACCTTTGCAAAGAACATGCATCTAACAAATTCATCCAAAAAATATGGTTAAAAAAATTCCTCGATTACGTTGTGTCCAATAATGTTTGTGTCCAAACGAGATGCGTCTTGTCGGTGTTCATTCGTAAAAAGTACAGCCAATTTTAAAAAATATTTTTAAAATCTTTATGAATATTACCAATTTATAATATTATTAATTTACCATATGACGTTTTAAAAATTAATGGCAATCATAGAATAATTCGCTATAATTACAATATTATTTCAAATGTACACTAATAGTTTACGATTTCCCATGATTCCCGTGACCTAGTAATTTTTTGCATAAAATTCTCTCGATATATAAAATAATATAGAAGTTGATGGTTGAAAGATTTTGGGAAGCAGACTTTTCAGATAAAATCATAATATACTCCTAAATATTATGGAGCACTCTGGAATTCAATGGCGGCCGTCAGCCGTGCTATGTATACATATATTAGCGATAAATTCAAATCCCATTTCACCCATAGATATCTTCATGTGTTACATGCAGGATAAATCGAAGGGTTGCCCATCATCATTCCTACTATTGTTCTACCTCGCAGTCTCCGAGCATCTGATTTCTGCATGATTTTACAATACTGATTTTCAAATGGCTCCATAAAAAATATTTTTTAATTTTAATACATTCACATAATTTTCAAATCTTTCTTTACCATTCACTTTCTTCTCATTTTTTATATCCCCCTTTTACGACTCTATAACAATTTTGAATTCACATGCAGCTCTTAAAAAGTAAATTTGACAATCAACTTCCTATAATCATCAAACAAAAAAAATTTGTTAAACGATTAAAATGACAACTGTTACTGTACAATTACTGTACAAAACACCGATATAAGAATATCACAGATGGGGTGTCATAATCAAGTGAATGAAAAATACTTATTCATAATTTTAAGTAAATCAATGTCAATATAAAACAAATTTTGAAAGGACGAGTCAAAACTGAAAGAAAGAACCTACGTGGCTCTTTTGAATATTCATCATTCCTACCGTCTGCACATTACGATTGATATTTTAACATCGAGCGCTTCTAAGGTAAAATATGTCAGCGACAACATCAAAGATAAAAGCATGTGGAGCAGATCCACACATCTAGTTCGTGGAATCGAATAAGTGTACTGGAAAGAGCAGTATGGTTGATTTCTGTTGCTCGTCTACAAGGAACAAGTCGACATCTATCACAGGTAATATAGATACAGAATGTATTCGAGGTTTGTCTTTTACAAAAATCTTATATTTATTTTGCCATCTAAAATAGGTTTATGCGAGCGTGCGTGTGTGTGTGTGTGCGAGCGCGCACAGGTAAAAATTTGTGAAAGAAATCCCAAATTAACAGTTAAATCAATCTGGTTAAAATTTCATGTATTTAAATGACCTGCCATATTTCCAGGTATGCAAACGGTGTGTGTGGAGTACGTTCAAAAATTTAAAATATTATGCATTTTGCGCGTCTTGAGAGAAAAGTTTCAAGCAAATGGCTAAACCAATTAAACTAAAATTTATAAGAAGATTGATTATAAGGAGATTGATTGATTGATTGAAAAAATCGATTTTTATCGATACGAAAAAGATTGATACGATGTTTCGGCGACTTTTATGATTTTAAATACATTTTCTATTAATGTAATTGTATTCAATCAAAAAAATGCATATTAATCCCATCGTTATTATATAAGAAATAATTAAATGGGGTTTGAATCCTTCTCACTGTAATAAGAAGAGAAAGGGCACGGTGGAAAAGTCAGGGGTATCTCGATACCCCAGGGAATAGCTAATCTGTACGCCCAGAATGTGTACATTTCTAAGGTTAGACCACATGGTTGGAACGGTCGTACCTGAAAGAAAACTAGTTTGCCCCTATATTGCGTTAAGTTATCTTTCATTTGCATCTTAGTGAAGATTTCCAAATTCCTCCTTACCGTAGCATATTGGCACAACACACGTTATTATCTCATGCTTAATGGGAAAAAATTCAAAATCAGAGGTTACTAGAAAGGAAACTTGCTTAACACTGGCACAATCTGCCTTAATATTATACATCACACTTACGTGTGCTATTCAGCATATAGTAAAGGATTCTAAAGGCTGAGATTTCCTAAGACGATACTTGGCCCCCTTTCTAAGCATTTTATACATATACGTACATATTCTAACTTAGGAAGTAAAAAAAAGTGAAAAACTTTTTTGAAGCAGGGGTGAGAAGTAAGGCAAATCGCTGGCGGACGTCTTGTGGAGATCGCCGGAGGGTTGGAACCTTCCGGTAAATGGAATGCATATGAGTCAGTCAGTGCAAAGCTCTTTGCATATTCTGAAACAGATGCAAGTTTAAATGTATGATTAATTTTTTACTCAATGTGGAGAAACTGAAAAAAATTTCAAGGTATATATGTACTGTGACGTTATTTCACGTCACAAGTCTGGAAATTATTTACTGTCGTGTTTATTATGCGGGACGTATTGCCGTCCCTTAAGATCGCGTAACGAACATTACCGGCCAAGAACTCCAGAGTCACATTTGAGTAGACATCGGACATTAGGTTAAATTCTTTTGTAAAATCATTTCATGCGTTACGTATTCGGCCACAACATCCAACACCGTATCATCGCTGGAGGAGAATCACCACGAAGCTACAGCTGGGATAGTGGAGGACGATCCAGAATCAATAGACGTCTCCACCCCGCCGCCGATGACGCCCGAAATGAGTAGGGGGTCGGCAACGAGGAAGGTATCGCCCTGGACCGTCTCGTCTTCTCGTTATGGCCGGTACCGATGTCCCGAAGAGGGAGCATCAACGGTATCGAAGAGGATGGGGAGCAGGAGCTACCCCGGCGTGAAATTTCATGAACTCCGCCACCTAGCCGTCCCGACCTGGTCCGGACGAAGATCACCACCAGAGCAACCTGGACAACACAAAGCTACGGCAGCGAGCTAGTAACAATTTCGAAGATCCCGGGTCAACCGATTTGACGTGACGTCGTGCCGCCGGTTTAAACTACGTACGGGATTTATCTGTAATATTTAGGTTTGACCGACCTCCCGTGTCGCGCATATTGGCGATCACCAGGAGGCTCCGGCAATTATTTATCGAGTTTATCGCGTCCTGCTCGTGAGAGGTTATTGGTGATATATCGCGTCGAAAGTAATTTCGTAAAGTTTTTATATTGAGTCCAGTGGCATACTTCCATATTTACGCGTAGTAATACTAGTGAGTAATTCTTCCGCGAGGGTGATTGGTCGAAAAGGGCACTACTTTATAGTCTAGGACCGTGCCGGTAACGATCGCGCCAGCGTGTCTTCATTCGTTTTTCGTTAGCCGTCTTGGCCGGTCTCGATAAAGTAGTTGTCCCGCACACAGTATCGAAATGTAACACTTAAGTAAGCACTTTGTCTAAAGGACGAAATCTTTTCTGTCTCGGCTTCCGTGCATTGACACTTGTAAATCTGTTCGCTTTATTCCTCCCGGTTTCGGCCTAGGAGATGTTTGCGTTTCGCCAGCCAGGAAAAGATTCCGTGCCTTCCGACATTAATCTTTGTATTTTCGAAATGTATCTTTGAGTAGACTAATGTTCCGGTGACTCTGGTGAACTGTTAAACGAATCCGTGTTCCACGCGTCTCGTGAGTTCACGTATTGTCTTTACGTTAATGTAAGTTAAATATTTTCTGTTTTCGCGTATCATGAATTTAGTGTATCTCTAATACTAACTATAATTTCGAGTCCAAATATTGTCGACGTGTCCCGTAGAGGACCTTGTCTCGCGTGTTATTCATATTGTTTCTCGAAATGACTAAATTGTTAATTTAATTTTATTGAAAGTCCCAGAATAAAAGGGCCAATTTGTTATGTTTTCTGTTACTGAAGTTCATGGGTTCTCAATCTAATTTTCTTCTATCTTTCCTTTATCTCTCCCTTAATTAACATCAGCGTCGACCCAGCCCCTCTACCATACCTTTCCGTACGTTCCTGCTAGTCGGACCTCTTTTCATATTTTTCGGGGAGTTTCTCTAGGTATCGTGACGCACCGATGCGTCTGACGCCCATCCGGCATTTGGCTAAGTCTAGTTTGTTTCGCGTCGCGTAGTCCCGCGAAATTTGGAAGGAGTATCGAGTCAAGTGTAATCGAAAGATCGTGTCTTATCTTAGAGTATCTTCCCGGCTTCCTTCTCTTATATCTTTTTCTCTCTTTTTCTTTCGTTACAGTAGTTAATGGTTCGCGTTTGACGCTTGATAGAAGAACCATGGAAAAATCCTATTATTCTATATGGCTACTTGAAATTCGACGTATTATCATAATACTTTTATAGGTATTAAAAGAAACGAAACTGATGGCGTTTACGGGCATCGGAACGAACGAAGAAATTTTTATGTCTTGCGCTTTACGAGCCATTAAACTTCTTCCTGAATGTTTAATGCTTGCGTCTGTTTATCGTGCCTTTTCCGCCTTCGTTGCTGTTTTTTTAACGATACGTCGAATTATTTTGACAACGTCAGCGTGACTTATGGAAATGCCATTTTTAGTTGATTTTTTTTTCAGGGAATCAAGAATTTCTTATATGTCAGAGGTAATTCATAAAAAATCAGCAAAATCTCTCGATATAAATTTAATTGCTAATTAACTTCGTAATGTTTGAATTTCCACAAAGGTTTTATTATTGTTTTTATTCCTTCGCGGAAAAGTTTATCGAGCAAATTCTTTTACGAGATCATGTAAATTTCGAGGATTTCGACATTAACGTTTTTCTTTGTACATCCTTCATATAATATCACTTTAAGCTTCATTTTAATTTCAATTTTTTACTAATTAATACATACCTAGTATTACCTCAAATACCGTTACCTTTATTCTTTACTCCGTTTTATCTGTTATGGTCCCCTTAGTAATCCTGCAAGGTAATAACTACTTGGCAAGATTTCAGAATCGAGTATAAATGCTTACGTGTGTTCCTAAGAACATTAATAATAATATTCCAAGAGAAGACAATAATTTTGCAAATTTTCTACTTTGTCGTCGTATTATATTAATGGAACATAATGTAACAAAATTCTGTCCACTTATAGCATCATTCGGTATTTCAATTTGAAATTCCTTCCGCTCACTATTCTCCACAATAAATATAAATTGTTAATTGCCATATCTCACCAGTTGGAAATCTCATGCTTGCATACCCTGGGTAATAGGTTGCACGACATATGGCAGTAGGACATGTATCCAATGTAATTCTCTTTTATAGATATCCATGTCTATGACCAGTAACAGTTTACCATACGAGACGTACACTAGATTCAAAAAAGGTGATATTCGAATATTTCATACGTACTTAATCTGTAGACAAGTTCTATCAAATATAGAAAAGTTTTCAGGCACATTATCACTTTTGAATCAAGATACTCGGTAGATACTGAATAATATACCAAAAATTAATAAACTCCGTGAAAGTGAAATTTATGATTTTCCCCTCTTAGAATTTAATATAATAATACGTATAATAGTAAATTGGACAGTCTGAAAAATTTACCCTCGCAGAACTCCCTCTGAGAAGTTTTATAGTTTCGATTTCCGATTGGCTCGTTAGCAAACTCTCCCGAAAATGCCACCTGGCGTTAAGGGGGAGTAAGAACGTTTATCGAGGGTTAGGGATCCTAAGCGAAGAGGTCCGTTCCGCCTCAGAGGGGTTGACTTTCGGCTGTTACAGGCAGATGTCGAGCGAATTGCGTCAGTCGGTTACCAACGGGAAACCAGGAAGGTGTGTTCCAAAGCACGAGTTGGATTAAACCATTTTAAATTAACCCCAAACTACCCCGAGTAATGAAATATTCGAGCAAGAACCGTCGCTATAATGGAAGGGTGATTACGTTAGCCAAATCCGTTTAGTCAGGTCATAGTCTCTGGTCCTTAAATATAGTATCTGTTTGCGAGAATCCTGCTCCAGATAAACAAATGTAAAGAAATCGTGATAGAAGTTTTAAAAAAAAATGAAGAAAGGAAAATGTGATGAAACAAAATTTAAACAAAAGTATGAAAGATTTTTAACACTTTTGAATTATCGAAGATACAGAATTGACACTATTCCTGCATACTTTATTTCGTGTAAACTTATGTATCGATTAATGAATATTTACATTACGTTTACGTTTCCTCGTTCTCTTCGGATCGAATACTCTGTTTAGTAACTAGAATATATGTTCTTTTAAGTAGAGTATCGATCTTCTCAATGTCTTCAATTTTTTCCACAACTTCCGTTAAATCAAAAGAAGCGGGACGTTCGAAACTGCACTCTCTGGTTTCTATCAACTGCATGCAATTTTCACCCAAATTTACCGCTTGATTGTTCCATCCGAACTTCTCACAGTATAGTTCATTAATTGTAATAATAATTATACAGAGAACTAAAAACATCCAAACTTTAGGGCCGGTGCAAACGCTAATCGAATTCCATAACATAATAATGATTTCATTTATCACATAGTAAAAGCACCATGCGGATACTTCCTGGTCGCCAATCATTCTAATAGTCATTAACCTAAAAATGGAATACATTATTGCTGAGCTAGTACGTAGAGAAATGAGGACAATATAGTAATAAACTTTTTTTTTAATAAACGGTTTCCAATTTAGAAGAAAACCAAAAATAATTATTTTCGATATCATTGCCAAGATTAAGAGCCAGCGAAGACCAAAGAAATCAGCCAATACGAAAGGCATTAAAAAACCAAAGATCTCAGCAAGCGAGGATATTAACAACGTGAGTTCAGCGTACTTCTGCGAATACCAACATTCTAAATAAGCTACTCTAAACTCTTTCCCAGTGAAATGCAAAATAGTGGAAATTAAAAGCATAGCAGCCAAATAAACACCACCAGGTCTTTTTAGTTGATATAGAACTTTTAAAGGACTCGACGATTCAGGATCCTCGGCTAAATCATCATCTCCTAATTCCTTAACTGGCTTCATATACATACCTATCAATATAATACCGCATAGAGCAACAGCAGTGATTAGGCCCGCAAATATGCCCTGATAACCTTCATTGATCGAGGAATCCAATTTTAAAGACCCCTTTGATACTTTTGTGCCAGGACAGTATTTTACACCACAATGAGCTTCCTCCGTCGGTTGTGCTGACACATCTATATCAAGTATACGATCGTGACTAATCCAGCCCCATACAGCAGACACTATCACTGCACCATTGCGAAAGAAATTTTCTAAGCCATGTACGACCAAGTATTCACCGCTTAAACTTTTCCCTTGCAAACGAACGCTAATCATAGCTAATCTTAATATGTAAATTGAATTGGAAATATCGAATAGAGATTCAAAGAAACCCCCAATAACTATCATTGTTGATATCAGATTGTTATTCTGGATGAAGTAGATGAGGGATGATATTCCTAGGCCAAGTGCACCGATTACAATCGAATAATGAAGTCGGAGGTAACGCATTGCGAATGGTACCAGAATCACACTGGAGATTAAGTAAATGCACGATGGTACTATCTTGCTGAAAAAGAAAATAGGAAAGATTCGTTAAAGGACTTTTGTTATTTTGCTAAATTCCATGCGGCAAATTTATTATGTTTCTTAGGGATGTGCCACGAGAACAGAATTTAATAAAAGATTGAATTATTTTCTGAATTAACTTATTTTATTTCCGTTTGACAAATAGCAAGCATTGAATGGAACGATATTGAGTAGTACTTACAGCAAAAATTGATGGCCCTTCCACACTGGCATTTTCTTACCAGTAGGTACTTGCATCGCAAAAATTCCCATGAGAAGCAAAGATAAATTTTTGTAAAGCTGACGTGTCCTTTTGCGTACGTGTTCGTTTGTGATAAAGTGTAATGTCGGATCTGTTTCTTGGTAGTCCGAATACCGGCTATCGCCGGAAATCGTCACTGGCGTCTTTGGCATATCTGGCATTGTTTTTTCCTTTCTTTTCCTTTCTTTTCAAACAACAAGCATACAGGGTATCTGGATTCCTCGTTTAAAGTAATTTTAGGTTAGATGGCATTTACTGAATCAAAATTCGGAAAAAATGTCCCTTTTATCGCCTGCTGCTCGACTTCGGCACGAATCAGACAAAAGCGCATGTTCTAAAACTTACTGCGAGTGCTGTGAATATGGTTATTTCTTTGTTAGATAAATGACAGAAGAAGGTCCGTAGCGCCAATAGGCATTTTGTCTTGGAGCTAAAATGATCAAAATGATTACTTCTTTCCAATCTTTGAGTGGTTCAAGGAAGAGGATGATGAAATTAGATAGCCAATTAAAAAAAAATTACATCATTTAACACTATTTATTATGAAGAAGGTATTTCAATGTTCGCTAACATAATAAATAACCCTCCGTATACACACTACAATTTGCGCACCTCGCTGGACACACATGGGTCTACGGTGTCTTACTAGTTTGAGATCTAAAGAAAGAAAGCAATGCGTTGTGTGATGGATAAAAATTAATGTTTATTATTGTTATAATGGAAATCGATATGAAACGCGAGAACTTCACGAATTCACTTAAAAAAGGATAACTTTTTATTAAATCAATTTAAGAAAGTAGTAGTACACAATATGTTTCTTGACATATAGTAGATGAAAAAAAAATATAGCGTTATGAAATTTTTAAAAAAGTATTTAATTATTTGAACAATTGAAAAAGTGCAAATTTTTCGAGTGAAAACTGCAAAATTCTAGTTCGAAAATTATGTTAGTCGAAATTTAAAACGTTTTTATGTTACTTATTATTACTTTAACTTATTCTTATTAAAATAATTGAAGTAATTAAATAAAAAATTATGAAATGAGTTCTTTACACACATAAATCTTGTGTTCATCGCATACGGGTTTCTTACACTTACAACAGCAATAGCTAGTTTTCCTGTCCTTATCGGTTGGGCAAAAATAACACCTTTTTCTTTCTTCCCATCTGTCAGTCAAATCAAGAGACTCGGTCGAGTCTCGCGCCAAGTACAGGCAACCCGCCGTACGGGGCACGGCTCGCCGAGACTCTTT
>JARQSW010000800.1:117020-129812 GCA_030142375.1 Calameuta pallipes | reverse complement strand
TTATGTATACTCAATTATCAAGTTCCTATATGATTTGTAATAATTTTACTATTGATAACGACAATTAAATAAATGAATATTACAATATGACAACTTTTTATACCAGAAATAATATACGTTATATGCATATATGATGCATAAATAAGTAAGGCCCTGAAAATTATCTGGGCTTGCCCCGTTTGATCTCTACTAAGATTCTGGATACTCTCAGAGTTTCTGCCGAAGCCCAATAGGGCGGCGCAGTAGTCACTTAATACGACGAATTGACTTATATAGTACCTATCCCATATTATACTCTGACGCAACCCTGAATATTTGCACGGTTATATTATTACGCGACAGATATATTACGTGAGTAATAATTATCTTGGTATGTTGCGTAACATCAGTTGTCAGCTCCACTGAGTTTGGACTAATTAGAATATGGCTGACAATGTAATTTTCTCTATATGCAGAATTCCCCCGCCATAATGAGGTCCTTTGCTCATATTACTCATTTATACGACTACCTCGCATGTGAACATATTTCATGAAAAATGTAGCATGCGTTTTTTGTCTGATAACCTGAATCAAGTAATTCTACTAATTATTGTACCAAAGAAGATACTGTGACAATCAGTGATCCGATTGCGTGTGTAGTTTATGTACAATAACATATACTATTTAATATAGGTCATTATTATTAGACCGAATCGTCATATATTCGAAATGCCATTCCTCCGAATCATCAAATGTACGAATTTTTCTTGTCTCTGAATATTCTCGGAATTTGGCAAAATCATTTTTCGATTTCGTTTCTTCGCTGAACGGAATATATTTCTGAATTGCTCATTATCCAGTTCTGTTTTGTAAAACCAGTTAGAATTTAGTGAAGTTTATTTGCACTTGCCATCTAGTTTGCGTTTACTACATTGCAATGACTTTTATAAAGTAAAATACTAGGCCCAGGAGATAAGAGACATGTTCCATTCGACCGAAATACGAAATCGATCAAAGAGGATTTGGAAGGTGCACTGGTTTTGTCACATAGTCATTGAATGGTTAGGACAAATATTATTTAAAAATACGATTGGGCAAATGGCAGCAATCCCTAAGTACCCGAGCTTAAACTTGACCTCTTGTAGTTTTCCGTAATTCTGTTGGGGGCCCAGTAGGAAATTCTAAGCGTAACCTTACTAGGCTGGTCACGCTTAAATTTATGGGGCCGTTCTAGATTTTCTTGTTGGAGCCTAAAAAAAGATACTAAATGAAGCATCTATTTAAATCAATCGACAAAATTGATAAACAATACAATTTGCTTTCTCCGAATCCTAGCTAGTGTACGAAGTACCCTATATGAGAAAGCATTTTCATTTTTTTAAACTCTTTGGCTTCCTTATAGATGAATCTTCGTTTACTATCGACGATTCAGAGGAGCAAATTGCAAAATTTAAATCCTTAGCTTCCTCATATAGAGTCTTTGTACATTACCTACGATTCGGAGGAAGCAAATTGCAAGTTTGAACTTGCGGCTTGTTTAACGTGAGTGCCAAATTTGATACATATCACGGCTGAGTGATGTCCTATACTTTTGGAAAGTTGAAGCTAAATCGGTCAAACTTGACGGGAATTATACATATTGATAATTTTAATTTTTCGAAAAATTCACAATATCATAAAATTAAAACTTCTCGATGGATTCGGCCCAAATGCAATATCAACCAACCTTGGATACAAAATTTTTTAATCAAAAATTATTTAGACCAGTATCACAAAATTTGCGATCGCTAGAGTGATAACGTCCTTTTTTGGAAATTTAAAAACGACATAAAATCTGAAGCGCAGCTTAAATAATGACGAAAATTATAGTCTGAATTTTGGAAGGTCATTACACACACACACGCGCGCGCGCGCGCGCGCGCATCCAGACATTTTCTCCAAATGTGTTTTGTCACACGTTTGGCACATTCTGAACATGGTGACGTGAAAATCTCGAAAAAAAATTTCCATCGTCACATAGCTTCCTCTTTGAGGAAGCGAAAACACGTTCAGTTATTTTATTCGGAAATCCAATGTTTCAGTTATGACGTGTTCTCATATTCTTGATGAATGTATAAAGCACATATGTATACCCTAAAAAGTACTTTGTCACGTATACAATATTTTACAAGTGTTGATTAATGATTGAAATAAATAAACATTTTTAAAATAACAGTGTGTTAATAATTTGTTAACAATTTAGAATTATCAATTATAATAATCACTGATAAGCGGTCATTAAACAGTTAATGAATAATAATTGAACAATATACTTCAGGAGACTGCACTTTTTTTATGAATACAACATTGCATAATTGGTCATCGATGGATGGTCAATAATTGTTATTTAATAATTAGATAATAACTATTAATATATATTGAGAAGTGAAGAAGGCATGTATCAACAATCATTGACTTCTTCATTCTTCAATTAACAACTTTAAAATAGTGGAACGTCTAAACAAAATACACTATACAATGAACATTACAATGACAATAAGTGAATAAATTTTAATATTTTAGTTAGAAATTGTACAATTTTTTAACGAACAAAAAGTTATTAACTTTTTCCAATTGCATATCAACAATGAATTAACAATTGTTAATAGATTATAAGTTACCTAGACCAGCAGGTGCGTACCTCCCTAAATCTAACCACGACCTCCTGAATAAGACAGGGTTAATTTTTAATATTAAAGTCTACAATTTTTTAGGAAAGCCCTTGTGAGTATAATAAGGCCCTAGTTTGGAATTCCTAATGGAGAATCTCTGAAAAAAACCTAAACAAGGCCCAGTGAGGAATCATTACTGTGAATGGCGCAATTGAGCTTAAAATGTTATTAGGGAAGTCTTTATGGATTGTAGCATGGCCCTTATTTGATGTTCCTGCTGTGGAACTCCTGCCAAACCCTACCAGGACCCTATATTATAAAGAGAAAGCTCAATTAAATTTCTGCTCGGATATCATAAATAAACGTAATAATAATATAATTTATTAATCAATTATTAAGATAATATAGAATTATTCTGCATATGTATAGTACTAGTATATACTTGATTTAAATGAAATGAAACGGTATTATCCAATGATATAATTAGAATTCAATGTAATCAAACATTTATGAATAAATTTTTAATTGGTAAATTGAATGAAAAGAATTTCAGGATTTCATCCACTCTTAATTACTTTATTCGTATATCAAGCTCTTTTGTTCTGAGAATAAGATGATATGCGCGTACAAGTTATGCACCTAGTGATTATGGTTGTACGTAATCCTAGTTTAAGCGCGGACTTGATAACGAATAGTTTAATCAATTAGAATTGATAAAATCAATTATTGCGAGAATAAAAATATTGTTAAACTATATTGTGAGATTATAGTTGCCGAAGTAGCAACTTTTATGGATATTAATGTGAAATTATAATATTTCATTGTGCCTTGATATGTTAATATACTTTTCCCCCAGTTTTACGAAACACTATATATGTATCTGTATATTTTCTGTAGGCGCAGAGGGAACGGCTGCGGATGTATTATATCATCAAGCAGATTACAAGAGAATATCATAAGAAATGACTTTCCCTTTCTATTCGCCTAATCACATATTTTCCAAGAGCCCTATAGTATGTTCCCTCTACTGTCCGTTCGCCATCAACGTAGCCTGGACTTCCTTTAGGAAAAGTAATTCTAACATACCTTATGGCGCACGCTTCGTCCCTGCTTACAGACTGAGCTTTCATATCCATTAAAAGGGTTTATTTTTCCATGAATATGTAAATATATGCTTGAGATTATATTTAACGTTCGTTATTGAAAAAACGATTAGGTATACAGCCAATGTGTATACAACCGAGCAGCAGGCATGCACGCTAATTATCTAGATTTTGTGTTACTATAAATACTGTAAAGCACAATCACAGAGTTAGCCTTTCGAATTATACGCATTATATACTACTTCTAGAATAACTTGAAATTAGTTGCGATATCGAATCGATTTTTCAATTATTTAATAATTACTATAGCAATAATTATGGTAACGGGTTTACTAGCGACATCAATAAGTTCTATGAAGATTTTCATTAGGATGAAAAATAACACAAAATTTGATATCTCCATTTTATTCCATTTATAGAGGACACCATTTGTTACTAATCAATAGAGAATGCAATTTTCCTATAATATGTATCATTATTTATAGAATAAATATATATATGTAATATTATTAAAGTTACTCAAATTAAAATATTACAAGCAATATAAGATATAAAATTGTGCATTAATTATCCGAAATATTGAATATTAAATCATGGACATGTACAACAGAATTGAGGGACGATTTAAGTTATATAGATTGTAAAGAGGAATTGTTATTTGAACGTACGGATGAAATTAATTTAATAGGGGAAGCAGACTGGACAAACGACTCAGTGTCCCTGTTGGGTTTTCATTTAACGAACCACCGCGAAAAGCACGTTGAGGTAGGACGAAAATACCTACTATACCAACGAGTATGGATAAGGGACGAAATGGATGGAAGGGATGTAAGGGAGCGAGGACCAAGACAGGTTAACTAGTATAACTAGAAGGACCAAACTACCGGACGGTCAGGACGACCCGGATGAAATCAACGCTCTCTGTGGTCAGAAATGGAGCTCTGAATTACGAGTGCCCGAAACTCACAGTAACGGCAGGTTCAGAGATTCCCAGTCCTGGTCTTGGTTTATACCATTTAATGGCACAACTTGTATGAAAATGGCTGAGTGGGCCACAGAACGTTTGCTTCAGCCTCTCATGATTGCTGTTTGCTGATTGGTCCTTGCAACCATAACCTTCTTTGCTAAAATCATTACACTTTGACTTGGCTGTAAGTGGACCATCGTGTAGGACATGACTAGTTTGCAGCGAAGATTCGAGATTCGAGTTGGAAAGTTTTACGTTTTATGTTACTTTTTATTTCTTCACTGGATATAAACGTGAACTTAATAAAATTTTGTATAGTATTTTTTTTATTGTATATGACAAAACTGATGACTAGTACAGGCCCCATGAATTTTCAAAGGAACTTGTCCGATTATATTGACTTTTACATTTGGTTCACCGAGGTAGAAAAAGCGATTTGATTCTTTTATTGTGGGATTACATAGAATGGGGATCAGTTAACGTATTTTTTTCAAAAAAAAAAGTTGGAGTTTCCGCATCGAGTAAACTCATGAATGGAAGGATAATACGGTAGATATATTCCTTTAAAAAATTGGTGAATCTCATGATAAAGAAGGACCGTCCTGATGCAATTAATGTTTATGAAAACAGCAAGGGGAAGAAAAAACCAAAGATTCCATGGAACTCCCTTGAAATCTTTTTAAAAAAAATTTAAATGCAAATATCCATGTGACACTTTAAAAAAGAAAAATTCCACATCGACACCCGAAACGTACCGAATATAACAGCTTTTACGAGAAACGCAAAACCAGATGAAACAAAGATCGCTGAGTCGAAGTTAATTCAACTATTTTATGCCTGAATCAATCACACAACGAACGCATCATAGCCAGAACGATATATTTCGAAATGTCCGCTCAAATGACGACGCTTTCATTGACGGTGATGCACATTGTACCCGTTTGATTGCGGTCGATGAATTCCTTTTATTCTGGCCACGTACGTTCGATTATTTTGCGAGACCCAATACGCTTTACACAAGCGATGCATACGGCAAAAATAGCCACCCTATAGGGTGGAGTTGTCTTTTATGTAACAATTCTTTTTTTTTCCTATAACCATTTGAATTCTTTAAAAACTGGCATCAAACAGCTCAATGATGATTTTTTTAGTGAAATTATAATATTTTAAACAGTATTGAAATTTCGTCATCTCTATAGACCGGCAATGTCTGTACGATGAATTATGTATTTTTGGGATTCAGGTGATTTTTCCTCAATGTAATGAAATATTCCCTGTGTTTTGTAAATACAATTCCGATCATAGATCTAGTAGACTGCTGGTACTACTAAGCTAGATGCAATCTCTTTTTGATGAGGAATTCACTCTGTGAAATTGTCTATGATTCGCTAAGAAGATTTGTTTCATGGATAGGACTACGGAAGGTGGAAGCCAATAACAGTAACCATTCTCTGGGAAAGTAAAGCGGGGAAAGAAATCAATCACAAATCAAGGAATAAAAGTACAGCTCCTCCTATAGTGCTTGTATTGAGAGAATTCAATTACTTGTGCTTTCGACGCGAGACGTCTCGACGGCAATCGACGCACTGCTATAAGCACGACTTTTTCGACGAGATAATATGTATAACAGCTTTCACATTGCAAAAGATTAATTACATATTTGCATCATTTTGAAGCCGCTAAATTATGGACATCAAGTGTTGGATGGACAACAAAATGGAAAAGTGTTTCAAAGCGTCTCACGATTGTCGATAGTGCAATTTCGTACGCTCCTTATGAGTGTACGAAATGGGATGTAGATACGTGCTCGAGACTGGCGTGTTTAAGAACTTAGGCGACACAGGATTAAATGGTAAAATAAAATAACAAAAATTTATTATATTATCAGTGACAGGTACAACAGTTTTATGATGTGCGTCAATTGCAATCGTTTAATATAAATGTCGGTATTGCAGGAAAGGATTGTCAGGTAAGCATCCTATATTTGTTGATGTGTAAACATCTATATTATCGGTGTACGGCCGGGGCTAAATGGGAAGTCGACCGTCAGACGTAAAGCGTATGTCACGTAGATGTGACTGCATCAGTATGCGTGTGTGCTGCGCTTATGCGCATAGTTTCTGCGCAGGCTGGCCACGTGTATGTACATGTAGGCTATAAAAAAACAATCGCCCCGCCAATATTTTGACAGGTAATGACAGGTGACAGATAATGACATTTCGCGTATTTTCATACGTGACCCTAGCAACCAAACTCTTCCGAAATCTCGTATCACTTGTCCTTCTTCTTAGCAACATTTTTAAAGTCACGATGACTTTTATCGTAGAGAAATTTGATTTCTCTAACGATATTGATAATGACCTCGTCTATAGAGTTCGTCATATTGACAGGTAATGACATTTCACGTATGAAAATATTGGCGGGGCATTTGTTTTTTTCACGTGAGCCGAAAATTCACAAAAAATTCCAACTACCAATTCAAAAACGATAATAGACGCTGTATTCTCGAGATATTTAAATGAAATATAGTCAAAAATTTATGTCTCACATTTTAGCTATCATAAACCTATAATTTCATGTATTAAAGAAATTGAAGACAAATAAATTCCGAATTAAAATTAAAACGCAATTTCTGGTAAAAAAAATAGTTTTCAATTATAAATAGTTTCCCGCACTGAACTTTCTACAACATGTTTACACATCATTCGTGAGTACAATGGCACTTAAACTTCTTTTCTCTATTCCTATCTCTCTCTGACCTGCCTGTGAGGAACTGAGGATGACGCGCCTGTGTTAGTACGATAGCCCTACTGGCGTTTTGCCTACCTATTGGCTTTGACACTACGTGCGAATTGACTAATCATGGCGAAGATAATAGATCGAAATCAATATGGCGTCAACTGAAGTTTCTGAGACAGATCGCAGTGCTCTTCTCAGAACTTTGACAATGTTTCTCTACACGGCGGGCTAGGCGGAATAGCGTGTGTTAATATTCCGTAGCCTCCGACAAAATTATGACTAATGATTTTATGTAATTAATATGCTCTCTCCCAGAGGGCATAAATTGAACTCAAATACTTTACAATGATTTTAATATGCGTTATCCTTTCGGACTGAAATCGCGCTTACTTTTACTGTTACTCACGCGTCGGTTGATGGTTGACTTTGAAGTAGACTTTTTGAATCTTAGTTTTTAATATCTTAAATTGATTTGTAATGCAATATTTAACTAATTAAAATGCTATATTAATTAGTAAAAAGCGCTAATCCTCTATCGGATTATCTTTCTATTATTATCCGCGGCTTAACTTTCGGGAGCTGTTTTTCATCTATCGGCTAGTGTTGACACTAGCCGCGCGCCCTTATTGTTTACTTGTAACGGAATGCCCTCTAAGTTCTCCTGCACTGAGAGGTCCATCGATTTGTCACGTTACAATATATACGTCGTATGTTAATATAGAGGTATGCAAAGATATGTACAATGAGTGCAAAAACTAAGGTCATGCATAATCGTGCAAAAGTTCAAATACGCACGAAAAATATGGAGGAGATGTCCTTATGGGAGAATTCTACTTTTGCATATCAAACTAGCATATTCAGACATATTCCTGTCTTTTTAAATCCATCTATACTTCAGTTGTAAAAAAGAGTGAGTTGAACTAAAAAATAATATATGAAATAACCCGTTACAAAATGAGCGACTGTTTGATCTTTGAGTTATTTTGCTTTAAACAAATGACGTAACTCTATTCCTGAGGAGTTGGTAACAAATTTCAGTTCTAACGAAAAATTACCAAAAAGCCATAAACGTAAAGAATTGCTTCATGATGGTAGAGGGGTCGCGATGGTCTTTGCCATGATGGAAACAACCTTAGCAAAATATTGCGTCCATAAGTCCACAGTCTGCTAAGTCATAGGTGGCTCAGTACAGGCTTAGTTAGAATCTCGGCAGGCCCTCGATTTTCATAATGAAATTTTTACTATGGAAGTGATTTACCACAATGTTTATTTAGAAGCATTAAACAGGATATGATTCTCACAGTTTTGCGATTAGACATACCAAGAGACGTTTACGTAATAAATTACGCTATAACCATTTGAGTTTGTGATATTTAAGAAATAAATTTCAATGTAGGTTTTATTTAGCTTTCGACATTAATACATTCATTATTAGCTTATATCACTCCTGTTAAGGGAGAATGGAACTGATCGTCAAAGTTTGAATTGACGGTGCTGCCGTGCGTTGAGGCAAGTCGTGGAAACCACCGCGACTATATTTTTGCATGCTGATGACGTCGCGCGATGATCAACAGCTGGCTACGTGTAAGTGAAAAGATTCCCTATACGCTTTTCCCTACTGTAGTTAAAATCTGCTTTAAACGCTAGATATTCGATATTGTCGCTGAGTAAACGTAGTAGCATGTGTTTTAATATGAAAATTTACAATTAATAAGTATAAAGAACATCTAACTGAAGATAGCTTGAGAGGATTGAGCACCACTGGCGCACGTTGGCACTATCCGTGCTACTACTAGCGCTCGCCGTGGTGAAAGGTTGAAGTTTTATGCGAGGCAAGTCGGCCATTGACAGCTTCCTGTATTCGCACCCAAAAATCTCGAAATTCGCTACAGAGCAGCAAGTTCTAGTGCTATCGTGTAAAGTCAGACGTAAAACTTTCCCCGTGTGGTTCTTTTTTTGATTTTCATCCGTAGTTCTGTGCAACAGTGTGATAAGTGGGTAGAGAACGGCGAAGGAATTTTTGTGGCGCCATGACACGTCTCTAGGCTGTCACTGTCGATATTCACTTGTGTTTTATATATTTTCTAAGCAATGATTCAAATATCGGGCTCCGCATTTAGTGACATTGCTTTCTACAATGACACTTTTGGTTGCAAAGTTTCCTCGCTTCCAGCTCTCGTCCGTGTGCTTTACTAACGCATAAAAAAGTAAGTTCCATTCCCCCTCAAGAATGTTGGGAATTATATCCATTTCACGGTACATTATTAATACCAAACGACAGAATTATTTCGTGAGACACTCAAACAAGTGGTTGCTGGTTTAAATGATCACGAAGAAAGCGATACATATTTATCTATTACCATCACATCACAATCTCACTGCTGTATGAAAGATTCATAATTATATGATTTGAATTTAGGATGGTTAACACAAAATGTTCTAGAGAAGAATTTTTTTAGTGAATTACAAAACATTATCATTTTACTGAATCTTTTGTTTGGTGTGAATTGTTATATATGTCGGAGAAGCAGGGTTAGTGTGCAAGTCCAGGGACTCGTCCATCCTGACTTGCATAGGATCCGATAGCGTGAGCGATAGGGCGACTTGCAAGTGTCAAAGAAATAGCACACACACACTCGATACTGTTATAATCGCGCGGCAGGGAGCAACCACAGTCCGTCCTTTCGAAACGTCGTCCCAAACTTTACTACTGCCCCCCGGAAACCCTTGGCCACGCCAAAGCTCCTGCCCGGGCGGGAGGGGAGCGGACACCTTCGCCGCTCCCTGCCTTGTTTATCATTTTATTTTCAAAACAAGAGAAAGTACAATAAATCGTGATCCGTGATAATACGGTCCCAGGGTTGTCGACCGCATCCGCCGACATATATAAAGTTTGTGAATTAATAAATAAACATTCCCACACCAAAAATTCCCGGAAAGGTAAAAAGTACGTACGTTTATAGTTACCAAAAGAAATGAAAAAACTGTACTTAGGATAATAAGAGGATATGCCTACTACATCAAACATTTGTGGCAGTAACAAGAAGGAGCTTCGCAAAAAACATAAATTAATTAAAAGCATGAGAAGCCTGTAAGACTTATTTGCCAGCTTAATATAATTAGTGATTTATGCAGAAATAAATATTGTGACCTTATTCTGGGTTGTGTTGAGCCCAGGACGGGAGTCAGACAGGGATAAAATTAAAGAGATACAGGGTAAAATGAAAAGCGATATAATTAATAATGAGATACCGGTAAAAAGAAAAGAAATAGAAAGGAAATAGAATATAAGAAAATAAACCAAAAGATAAGAGGACTCGAAAAAACGCAAAGGGCTAAACTAGATAAATCAAAACTATAACGGAAAAGGAGCTCGCTCAGGCGTTCTCAATGTCGCAACAAGATTTAAATTATCCGGTGAGAAAGAGGTATCGGGGTAGGAAGAAGGGTTTTGGTTGACAAGGGGCTGGAGAGAAAGAAGAGCTTAAAGGCTCACATACACCTGAAAGTTTCGGAAAATCGAATTTTTTTATGCATTTAATAATTATTCAACAAAATTTTTAAGAAAATTCCACTCCGTTACAAAGTTATAGCAATAAATGTCACCGGACATCGGCTTGGGGTGGCTTACCTGGCTAAATGCCGCGCCCCTCTCAACAGCTGCGTTTCGTATTTCTACCAAAGAAATTCACAAAATTCACAAAAGAAGCTAAAGTTGATAAGAGATTGCAGAAAACTATAAAAAAAACATGAAGATACAAGAGGAAGAAGGTGTACGTACGAAGCTGGAATGAGAGATTAGCCGTAAGTACACTTTGTACATACCTAACCGAAACTTTAAAAGCATTTTTCTCAGCTATGTGAACTTGGCACCCGACATTGGAAAATCGAATTTTTTTTTTGTAGGCTTATAGATTTTGGTATTTAGTTGTTTGTAGTACCAATTTTTTCGTTTGTAGTAGCTCCCAAAATAAGTTATAGTAAAATAAAAAAAGCCCATCCACCGACTTTGACAAAACTAAAATCTAATCACTAATTCCTACAGAGAATCGTTTGTAGTTGATTGTAGTGAAAGAATTTCCGTTTGTAGTAAAAAAGGAAAAAAGTTTTTTTTTCATTTGTTTGTAGTCGTATATTGTAATCATACATTCATTTCCATTACAGTTTTTCGAAAAGTCCCGTGTAATCGATATATACTGCGAATTCTGGCTCTAAGATCATTTCTAGTTTTGTGTAGTAACGCTTATTTCGTTTGTAGTTGTTTGTAGTAACTTCGTTTCGTTCGTAGTTGTTTGTAGTAACCCTGATTTTGTTTGTAGTTTTTCGTAGTAGCATTTGTTTCGTTTGTAGTTCGGCTTAAACAAGCGTCGAGTAAATCTCCTTCAAGCTAAGGCTGTAAAATCGTCTGTAGTTATTCATTGTAACCTTTCTTCGCCTGTAGTTCATCAAAAATAGAAGTGGTGTGAGTATACGTCAGCTTTACGTGTAAAGTTCGTGGTTATTTGTAGGAAAATACGCTAAAAACGAATTCAGAAAGATGGGAATTAAAGATCTCTTTTAAGGATATCTTGATAGAATAAATTTATATATGCTCGTGCTGGGTCTCAACTTTGTAGAAAAAGTACGCATAATTAATTCCCATTTCTCGGAATTTGTTTTCTACCGTATTTTCCTACAAATAACTACGAACAATTTTACGCGTAAAGCTGACGTATACTCACACCACTACTACTTTTGACGAACTACAGGCGAAGCAAGATTACAGTGAATAACTACAGACGATTTTACAGCCTTAGTTTGAAGTAGATTTACTCGACACTTGCTTAAGCCGAACTACAAACGAAACAAATGCTACTACGAACAACTACAAACGAAAGCAGCGTTACTACAAACAACTACAAACGAAATCAGCGTTACTACAAACAAATACGAACGAAACAAAGCTACTACAAACAACTACAAACGAAATAAGCGTTACTACGAACAACTACGAACGAAACGAAGTTACTGCAAACAACTACAAACGAAATAAGCGTTACTACAAACAACTACAAACGAAATCAGCGTTACTACAAACAACTACGAACGAAACGAAGTTACTACAAACACCTACAGACGAAATAAGCGTTACTACAAACAACTACAAACGAAATCAGCGTTACTACAAACAGCTACGAACGAAACGAAGTTACTACAAACACCTACAGACGAAATCAGCGTTACTACAAACAACTACGAACGAAACAAAGCTACTACAAACAACTTCAAAGGAAATAAGCGTTACTACAAACAAATACGAACGAAACAAAGCTACTACAAACAACTACAAACGAAATAAGCGTTACTACGAACA
>JARQSW010000800.1:63024-100728 GCA_030142375.1 Calameuta pallipes | reverse complement strand
CACCTTCGAAGGTTCTAGGGCGTCGGTAAAATGTCGGTGCAGGAATCTTGGTCCAGAACCCCCAAACTTATACTACTCATTTACAAAGAGACCGACGGCCATAAAAATGTTGGCATAAATGATTTTGGAAAAAAATTTGATTGCATCATGCTTGCCCTTAGGAACCATTTAAATTATGCCATAAATATTTTTTCATATATTCGAGACCTAATATTTAGGTATTTGATTTCTACACACATTTTTATCATAGCTCCATTATTCCCGGACGGAAACTCGTCGTGCTGGTGCTACCAATGGTGCAAAAGAGGGAAAGGAAGGGATCTGGTAGCAGGTTGTTCCACTTATTTTTCTGAATGCCACCAAAAAGTATTCGAAGTGCTGACGCGACATTTCACTTAGTAGCTTTATAAGCTGACTCTCCGGAATTTCTTTTCTCTTCTTTTACTTTTAGCTTCCTTTTCTTACTCCCCTCATTCGTAACTCGCCTTTTACACGCAAAGATTGGCGAAGAGTTGATAAAGGTTACTGATCTACTCTGGAATCTGATACCAATTGGAGATTTGTAAACCATATAACGGGAACACCAGAAAAACGTAAGATTATCATACCAACATAATAAAATACCCACTGAATTTGAATGTAAAAATTAAATGGACGGTGACCAGCTTTAGCCTTGTTTAATTGGATATGCCTACGTGCAAGTATATCAAGAAATATTTCTATATGTGAGAAAAAGAAAGATTGAGGCTTGCAGGAAATTTGCCAATAGACAGATCCTATGGCCGCGGGCGCAAGCGCAAAATTATATTTCCTGACACGTGTACACCCAACCTGACACAAATTTGACAGTCTGTCATTTTCAGGTTACCAACATGCCAACAAATCCACAGCGTCGTTTCATTTCATTCTGTCACTTCGTTACCAAACGCGGTAACAAGGATCATTCTCAACATCGCCCTCTAGCTGGTATCTCTGTCCATAGAATAAGAAAAAAAAAGAGGAAGCTTCTTTTCAAGACAACAACTCATATTTTATACATTCAGTTTTATAGATACTTATAAATCAACTAATATCAAAAGCAAATCAATTTAATATTAATAATTTTCTATTATCAAATTTGTTTCCATTATATTTTAAAACTTTTCAAGTCCTCTGAAGCAAATGATATTTTTCAATATTCAAACAATTTTGAGTATCTGGTCAAAAGGGAATAAAGATACATTTTTAAACATAATAGGCCTAACTCTGCTGAACATTCTACAGGGTTTGGTGAAGTTCCACGAAGAACCGTAGAAGAGTCCTGTGATATTTGTGAAATACTCGTCCTCCGGGAGAGGACCATTAGAAGGGACGGCAAAGTGAAGAAAAAAAGAAAATAAAGAAGAAAAAATAAAGAGGAACGAGGGCAGGGAGGGCGATATCATATCATTCTAGAACGGCAAGCATAAACCCTGCAATAAAGAGTGCCCAAGCATCCGGATCCACGTAGGAGTAGTTATCCCGTATATTTAGTCGCGTACTAACCAACCCCTCCGTCCTCGCTTCCATGTGCAAAATCTCGGGCAATGGTCCTCGGGAGTCATATAGTAGAATAAATTCGTGAGGGGCCAGCGCGAACCTTTGAAAATCGTTTCTTTTTAAAGCGCAATCGTTTTCGCGCTACTTTATAATGCTCAGCAATGGTCACAGGCTGCCTAACACTCTCAAACTCTCCACCTTCTTTTCTGAACCTCATATACGGCCCTCCGACCATTTTGATACAGTCTATACGGCCATTACACTCCTGCGAGATATTCTGAGTTATGATGTATTTTATTGCGTAGAAGTTTCAAAATGAAAAACAAACGTAAGACGAGATTTAACGATGAATTTTACGGTAGCTTTACGGCACCGGATACGTAGCTCAATAATAACATATTTGAACAAAACGTTCCTCAATAAAACAGTCCTTTGTTTCGATTTCTCTTAACCCCATCTCCGCTGGGTATCGTCCATCCTATTACCTCTCATCCCTGGTACGATCAACTGGGCTTCATCCGCGTATAAAACCTTTCTCTTACCGTTCGCTGCTGTGAAACACTCTGGTTCTAACTGGGGAGGATCGCAGCTTTGCGCGGATTTACCACCTCCGTTTCATGAGAGCCCACTGCAAATGCGCGTAGCAGCCTCTTTCAGAGATTATTACCGTACGGAACAACTTCTGTCTATGGATATACGTATAGGAAAAGGGTTGGATAGGAGTTTCGATGGGACCGTTAGTTCGTGTCTGATGGAACGTAGTCCTCGTAAAATCGTAGTAGCTTTTAAGAGAGATCAGGCAGTAATTCATTATGACGGATTACATGAACGCTTAAGATTGAAATTTGTGCGAGGTGATATTCAGTAGTTTGCTAATGATATGTATTACCAGGCGTGTATCGGATGAGTGAATTAGAATGAGGAGATAAAATATATGAAAAGAGTAAATGAGGAAGGGAGTATCGATATGTCGGAACATGTGGTGATACGTAGATCAAGCTGATTCAAATATGTGATGCTGAGTTGAGAAAAAGGGGGAATAGAAACTAATGTCATATAATGTAACGATTAATATAAATGAAAAAGAGTATTGTAGCGACGAGCGTGGAGAGAAGTTGAGACGTCTACCATATAATTGTATTGTAATAATTTCATTTGGGTTATTAGAGGAAGATGAGGTGAACTGGGGTCCTTGAGAAAATAATACCGTCGAAACAATTACAAAATTATGTTATGATTACCCCTCGCAGGTGAAATAGTATATAAATCATGTACAATCAGTGTAAGATTTAGGCTATATGTATATTGATTGTATTCTGATTGTGTATGAATCATGAGAGATTACGAGAAATATGAAAACAATTGTTGATGATATATCTATCATAACTTATATAAAAATGAAAGACATTATTGATAATTGATATACGAATTATTTGTTTCAATAAAAATATCATTTTTGGGATGGTATAATTATATCGTGTGGTTAACCTAATTTAATCATATACCAGTATCGCATCGCGAATTTTAAAGTATGAGTTATAAGATATATACAATGTTTGAAAATCAGAATTCAAAATTAATATGAGTTGACAAACAAAGCATCTCACTTCTGTGTCGGT
The DNA here is from genome assembly GCA_030142375.1 of Calameuta pallipes. Lineage (NCBI taxonomy): Eukaryota > Metazoa > Arthropoda > Insecta > Hymenoptera > Cephidae > Calameuta > Calameuta pallipes. The sequence goes on along the minus strand of JARQSW010000800.1, from coordinate 97,591 downwards.
ATGGATCTAATTTGTTACAAGAGATTTTTGTGAAACGAAGTAATCTTGGATCCTCAGCAAAAAGGTAATTGGCCACGGAGCCGAGATAAGCTGCAATTTGGGTATAACAACAGTATCTGGCCTGGTCCAATCTTCCTTCTTTCGTAAAGGCACTCCGACATGGCCATGGATACGCTTAACCTTAACCCAGTTTCCCCATCAATTGTGATCTTGTCTGGAATCGCCCATTAACCATCAATTTTCAAATTTTAATTAAATAAAATTACAAAATCACAGAGCAGTGATTGAAACCGACAGGTCAAATGATATTAAAAATTGTATGATAAATATTATAAATTAACTTGGAAAGATATAAAGACTATTAAAATAATTTCGCATTTTCATAATGATTTTATGAATATTTATTATATTTATAATTAAAATTTGACAACCATAGTTTCTTCATAGTGTCTTCTTTAATTCTTCCTAGTAAATATTTTACGTGAAGGAAAATTCATATCTCTAAAACAAAGTAATAAATTTCTAATTGGAAAAGAAATTCGATTAAATTCAATGGATATGATATAGGAAAAATGTTGCTAGTACTAATGGCGTCATTATGGTATCTCTACTGGTTTAAATCGGTTACCGATAGAGAGTCGTAGCGAAGAAAAGATTCAGATTGAAAGTACGAGATATAGACACAATGGCCACAAAATGGAAGTGGGTACTGAGAAACTTCACCGATAATTGAGACAGCCAGATTTCGAAAAGTTTTGAGTGACAACCCTGTCGGCCTGGAGAGGGCGACGGCGTGACGGGAGAAACTTGTTCAAAACTCGTACCGCTACGAGGATCTGTACGGTTCGAGTAAAGATGAGTTCCGGGACAACTTTAACCTTCCACAACCTTTCCATTTGCGTTTCATTCTCCATATCCCTGGACTTCCATTCTACTTTAGATATCATGCAAACTGGAATAGAAGAATTACACAAAATGTTTTCGGTGGAATTCTTGAAATTTGTCGAAGACGACCAAGCAATCCCGAGTCTCAAAATAAGTCCTGTTTTAATTCGTTTTAATTCTTCTTGGCAGTACGAGAACAGAATTTATAAGTTCTGTTTTAGCCCGGAATACACAAGAAATAGGCCTAGATCCAGGCCAAAAGAGCGAGGTCATACTCATCAGGACTCATTTATCGAACCACCAGACCTAGATAAGTATAGGAGAAGAACGAAATCTAACCCACGAGGACCCAAGCAGTACTTATTTTTTTTACGCAATCGAGCAGGGTCATAACATGACCTCGACATATGACATACATATAAGCCGATATCCAAACATTCAAGTTACACTCACCAGTGAGAAATCCCGTTCCTCAGGAACCTCCACGCTATGTACCATACAGACTACTCACGTGCAGGTTTCCAACTCACGTCCCCTCTAGACTTTTATTTATGGTATAAGACAGTTTGATTGGAATTTGCCAAACTCTTATCAAGAGATTTCAGTTACCGCTAATTAATCTTTTACTGGTTTGTCATAGAGTTTGTTTGCTTGTGTGGTGGCACGTCGAACCTGCTCCGTAAGGGCGTTATCCAATTCTTTCCACATTTTCCCACTTATGGGAATTGCGGACTTGAAGTAATCAACCGACGACAATTAGATATATTGCCTTATAGGTGGCGATTTAACACACCTTCACATTTTTATCGAATGAGTCGTACGACTAGAATATCGATTTTCTCATTGGCCAAATCTTTCACGAGGACTGATTTTAGCAACGAGAAGTTTAGTGTTTTGAGTTATCGGACTAACACGTGATTAGTTTGACAAAAATGTAAAAACTCTTTTAAACTAAATTATTACACACTGCGGATACCCAAAATTTAAATTTTACTAGCGGGGCAGCGAGTATAATACTTTGATTAGACCTCATGCATTCACCCCAGTATGCAGTTCTAAGGTTAATACTCGATAAACTATAAAAGTTGATTCACGTTAGCAGATTGTAATAACAGGCTGTAAATTGTAATAGCCGTGAGAATAATAGCTGAGCTTATTGGTTCCGAAATATCTATCAATAATATATCAGAAGGGGCAAAATTTACTATTGCGGAATTGAACTACAGCGCTACGACAACTACGGAAAATACGCAAAAACTACCCGATGCAGCACACAGAACTTCCATCCCACGAGACAAAACCGGCGACACGTAGGATAAAACAAATGCCATATCCTACTGCCCAATGTGTAGCAGGTTCTCTGCGATATATTTTCCAATCTCCACCAAACTCACTCTTGCAATATACTGATTGTAACACAAATTATGGTCAATAACTATGCTAATTTCTACCGCTCACGATGTACAACTTAATATGCTTATTTATCTATTATGACTAAAAATAATTTAGCAGGAACAGTTAATTAATAATTCTATATGAAATCTTTACAGGGTGAAATTGAGAGAAATATTTTTATTTTATGTATCGTCATTAAGAAAAATTAAGGAGATATTAATTTGCAAAATCATTTTATTATCATTCAATAGAAATGCTAGCGTTTAAAATATAAAACTAACTCAAACTAATACTCCCAAGTTGAAAAATGAGTAATGCTTCAGTCCTCATAGGTTTGATTCCATTCTCCTCACACTGATCTAGGTCTGGTATTTCGATAAATAAGTTCTAATGAGTCTGATCTCATTCTTTTGAGCAGGATCTAGGTTTATTTGTTGCGTATTCCGGACTGAAGCAGAAATAACAATTCCTGTTCTCGCGCTGCTTGAACGAACGAAAAAGAATCGAAATAGGACTTATTTTTTGACTCGGGTCGAGATCAATTCACGAGTAAGGTGCTCATTGGTGCGTAATTTGGTTCTTTTCAGATCGTTTGTTCATACATACAAACAGATCTATTCTAACCTTATTTCCCGCAAGTCTGGATTGCTGAACAAATAACAGCAGACGGTGACTGTTTTTCTATCATTCATGGTCGATCTGCATTTATCCGGTTTTGTCTGCAATTATTTTAACTGAAACTATAGAGATTTGACTGCAGATCTTTACTGCAAATGGCGGAATAGTATATAGGACTGACACGTGTCTGCAGCAACAGTCAAATATTAGATAGCAATTGTAGATTGATCATCGTTCACAGTCACGTTCACGTTCACATTCTCATAAGGTTTCGTATGGAGATATTTTGGGAACTCGTAGTTATCAACTATCGTTGCCTCACGCGAAAAAAGAGTTATCACTTTTCAGAGTGAGATTTTTATTAGCACCAAGAAAGATATCAGGCGATCAGCAGGAAATTACGGCTTCACGGATTTCAGCAATTTCAGCCACGACAATTTATATTGAATTTGTATCGTTTCGAGAATCTTTAACTAATCGACAAACTCGATTGTAAATATTACATGTAGACATTTTTAAATTCGTAGCATTTCACGTAGATAGGGTTGGTTTAGAGAATTTGTTGCAAAAGTGTTCGTGGATTGAGAAATCCTTTCCTCCACGCGATCTCAATTTAGGAATCCTTTTAAGTCCATTAGTTTCAGACTGTGTTGACTTCTTCAGTAAAAAGGAGGTCACTGCTATGTTACTGTCAAAATTATAGGAAAGAATGAAAACGGAAAGCGTCGGATGAAAACGATTCTCATCTTTCGTCGGATGATAAAGATTATTCATTAATTCGATTTTAGATTTTACAGCTTCCTTTTGAAATCGATTCATTCTTTGAGTGTTGATACTTCTGCTGTCACTCATTTAGAAAAATAGATCGTTCTAGTGATCATTTATTCGCGAACTTCTAGAGGAAGTAGCTGAGGTGTCCCTCATATACGTTGAAAAAAGCTTACAAAGTCAATATATCCGTACGGATAGAGATTTAAATTAAATAATAACAAAATATTTAAAAGATTACATAATAATTGTAACACACACGTAAGCATCGGCATAATAAACTTAGGAATTTCTTTATTGTTTATATAATCGAAATTCATTTTCGTTTGTCAGATTTTTTATAATTGATCAATTCTATATAAATAATATAATTTGCATATTTAACACATCTTTGGCAATTGAAATTTCCAGAATGTCAAGTTGATCATTAGTTTCTCGAAAAGTTTGACTATGTAATTTACAATCTCTCTTAACAGGCTTCATCGCGCGAAATAGACTTACCGATAAGCCAAAATTAGGCATCGAATCAACCCTGGCACATTTTTTGTGGGAGAATGACACACATTAGATCACGCTGCCAAAAGGTGTCTGTCGCTAGTAAAGCGCCGACCTTTCAGCTGTGTCTTCAGCTAAGGCAACAGTGCAAAGTCACAAGGAGCAAGAGCTGGATTATCGAGAATGTAGCAAATTTAGCACAGACTTTTATAAAAACATTGTTGCTTCTTGTGCTTGAAGAGTTAGAACATTGTCGTAATGCAGGAATCACTTGTCGAGGTAGAATCGTGGTCGCAGGATTTTAAGTCTCTAGATCACTTGTGCCAGATACACCTGGGTATATCAATAAGGGGTTACTGTGAGGGAAAGGTCTTTCAAACAGCATACATGTGCCGTTTCATTCGCTATACCGTCTCAGACACTTTTCCCCTATGCTGTTGTTCTAACTCAACCCTTTTTACAATACCACGTTTTCCGAAAAGGACAACAATCAATTTTCCTAACGGTTCAAGGTTTTTGGATCTGTAGTGGAGTATCTTCATCAAGAGGCCAAATCTTGCTGTGCGACTTTATTTGGACGTTATAAAAATACGGCCAAGTTTCATTACATTTTGTGATGCTATTTGTGTCCTTAGACATTTTCAAAACGTTTCAACATTTTTCTTGCGTCACTTTACCCTCTCTTGCTTTTGTTCCTCAGTCAGTGAATGACCAAAACATACATGTTTTTCTTATTCTTAAATGGCTGTGCAGAATATCGTGAACAAACGATGCATTGACATGTAATGAGCCAAAATATTAATAGTCGTAGCGACATCCTTAGGATAACTTCTATAATAACAAAAATGCAAACCCTAGCGACATCCTGAATCTAAAAGTCAAAGTTAATTCTATTTAATCTAATCTAATCGTTAGTTACTCAAATTCGTCCTGTTGCTGCTTGGTGTCGTCCCTTTCTGTCTTTGACTATCAGGAAAAGCGGACGTCACCACGCAAGAAAACATCTCGTCTCAAAGGTAACTAACAGAAACCCGTTAAATTGTAGTAAGTGATTCTTAATTTTATTTTGTCATATTAGAGAAAGAAATGGCCATCGAAAATCGGCACAATTAAATTGGAAAATTACCCTCGAACCAAAGCAAATTTATGAAAGGACAAATAACCAAAGGGAGGTGCCTAAATTCCTACATAAGAAACATGACTGATGAAGGATCACTTCGGATTCGTTCGCGCAGCAGATAAGCGATTTTATTTAATATTATTTAATATATTGCTTTTTTGTTCTTTGTATATAATTAGACGCAATATTTTTAAAGAAGTGTGGGTTATGTGTGTGGGGATGGGTTATGAGAGAGGACGCTAAAAGAGACACATTTATGGAATTTATATTCTATTGAGGAATTTATACTCTATTTTAAAATACATAACATAACCTATGTTAATTCAGTATAACATATATCTATCAAGAGATATGGTTTATGCCTATTTCAGTTTGTATTTTGATCTATAAAAGGCCAATTTAGTAAACATTCATTAAATATTATTTTTGATATAACAAGAAATTTCTATGTTTATTTGCATTTTTTATTTTTAAATTATAAATATAACGATATCACGTTAGAAACAATGCATAATAATTTCACATAGATTTTGTTTAAATAAGCAAGTTAGCTCCGAGCACTCGTTTTCTCTTAATGTGAAAAAAAAACAAATTATCATTTTCTTCCTAATAAATGATCAATATCAGAACGCAGAACATAGAAAAGGATATTTGCAAAACAATATTAACACAATATAAAAAGTTATTAGCACCGAAGATGTCATTTAACGACATTAAAATCCTTTTCGCTTAATTACTTTTCTCAAACCTGCACTGGTAATTTTCATTCTTAATTACACTCTGATAATTTCTCAAGCGATTATGTCTACATTCGCGACCTGTGTAACATTATTATATATTTTTAATGTCTTCTAATTGATAACATTTCTTCCCAGTAAACGTTCGCTGCAAGTGAATGGGACTGTAGATGGGAGTGGCGATTCTACTTTGTCCTACATGCGGTCTCGTGTGTAACGTCACACGAGATCACACTGAAGTCGGAGTGATGTCGGTCCAAGCCGACCAGGGGTAGCTCGGAGTTCTTTTTTGTTTTATTGTTCGCGTCTGACGGCGGTCGCTTGATTGCGCTCCATTGCTCGCTTGCTTTCCCCGGTTAGGGTGTACGGCCCGTATAGAGACGACGGAGGCCAGTGTCGTATCCATAGTATAGGAGGCCACGTAATTTCAGATTCTCCAGAAATACTCTGCCTTCCAATCTCTATCCAAAAGACGAAAAAAGAACTAGAGCTATTCCGTAAACGGAATTCTAGAGAACCTTCAGAGAAATGTTTAATACGAAGAAATTTTATCTCGACTTTAGCATTAAAATTATTTATGTCTTGTCGGAATGTATAAGTTTTATGCGCAATAAATTTGCAAGTACTCTTTGAACAAATTGAACTGTTCCCGCTACATTTTGGCCCAAGTAAAAATGACCTGCTCCTTATTGAAATTCTTATAGGAATATTGGAAAACAGAACCCTTTTCTGTATACAGGCTACTAGGAAGTAAATGGGGAATGTGTGAGAGACTCAATATTCTTATTTATACGAGCATATGGAAGGCAGCCTGCCAGAATGCAATGAAGCTGATAATATTGAGTGTGTAATTCACCTTTACGAGCCGCCACTCGTGCAGTTTTCATTTTTCCGACTTCTATTCATTTCTACCGTTCCCCGTCCTGCTTTCCTCATACACTCTTTATCCATATTTTTCTACCGTTCCATTTTTCTCCTTTTTACACTTTTCCTACCCCTATCACTCTATAACGTTTCCCCCTGCTCTGTACACTCTGTCACAAAACTCACTGATTTATCGATGGCTCTTCAGTTAAACTCGAACAATCATCGTACCGGCTTTTCGTTACGAGTATGAGTTATCAATAAATTTTGATTTTACACTTGTCTTCAATTCGTAAGATTAACCCTTCAGCACTTGCGTCAGCTTTTGTAAAACTATTACCCACATGCTAGTAGGTAGACCTCATTTTGCAAATACAATACATTAATGACCAATAGAAAAATATTATTCTGCATCGAGACATATTATTGTTTATAAATGTCGCTAGAATAAATAATTAGTTTTACCGCTGAAATTCATTGCCGATTGATAAATAAATATCTAATCCTCAAAAAAAATTATTATAGTGGTGGCGTGAAAAATGAAAGACGCCCACGCGAATTCGGATGGTTAAATGCTGTACACCAAAGCATACATATAGGTACTTTGTTCAAAGAAAACGTGTTTAAACTGTGACGGGTTAATATCTGCAAAAAAGAAATTAAAGGAACTAAGAAAAATAGTTACATACCGTGGTTACGTTTCCCGCCGTAGCCAACAAATATCTCGGTCTCTTCCAACGTGCTGAAATTTGTAAAACCAAGTATCCGACGCCAGATGCGACTTTCTCACACCACTTTAATTTACCACGACCGATTTTCAAAATCTCCTGCCTACTAAGCCTCAGCTAGCTAAAAATTTTGGAGAGTAACGTGGGATTGAGGAGATATAGTTCCGTTGTCGTTGAATATGGACTCGTAAAATAATTACAAATCAATTAGTGTACCGTCTCATTTTTACAATCCAATGATCGAAGGTCTTACAATACGAATTCCAAGGCGTGCAGAATGCAGTCCAAAAGCGACCCGCAGTCATCTTGGGTCGCGACAACTAACCTTCCCATGATCTATTCCTACTTTGGTGTTACTAACCGAACTCGTGAATCAGCTGACTCTACGATTTATGATACCAACAAATGTAATTAGAAAGGAAGCTTTTCCTCGGGGAGTAAAATATCTCGATAGTACATCTAGCACATTATAAATATAAGCAGTTCCAAATCAAACTAATCAGTTAAGAATTCGCAGAAATTAAAAGAGAATACTTACTATACCGACATTCCTTCTCTACGTTAGATATAGAATAGGAAATTTTCTTGTATCCTTTAATACTAATTTAACAAACTTAATTGTTTTTAGTTTTGAGACTTTCGCAACTATTGTTCGTATGGATCCAATTAGCTTGCCGGGTTAGAGTTGCGCCTGAAAGTTTCAGTTTAAACATTGCAGCTTCCTTCATCGTGGTTTGGAAGGCACTCTGATATATTAGTCTGTCTCAACATAGGCCGTCCCTCATATGGGATGTTATAATATTCGTGTGTGACATAGTTGGCTGTTCAGGCGTTACATCAATTTTTGTTGACCAATCGAAATTAAAATTCTTTCTGTTATCATGTAATACTGTGTTATGGTAAAAGGAGCACAAATATTTTTTGATTTATTGTATGTTGACTCTATTCTAGGAAAAAAATTCGAGCTCTCGAATATTATGATATTGCGTAATTCTACATATAGGACATTAGCAATAAAAACAAGAAATCCCATATAATTTTTCCATGCATAAAACGTATGAAAGTATCAATAGCTCGAGGGAGCAAATTAGGAAAACATTGCTATTTGAATTCTGTTACAATGTAGAAGGTATTTGCTCTGTGTATTAAACCAAGTGGCGCCACGCCCGGTGAAATATTGCATTTTTTGCTACACTCTTTACATGGGCTTGTATAGAGCTATAAACTTCACGAAATTTTTCAAGTGTTAGGATGTTAATGTCGATAATAAGCTATTCTTCAATGGTAAACACAACCGTAACTGCTATAATATAAAATAATTAATTGCTTTACAGAAAAGTTATAATACACTTTTACTTACTTTTTCAATTGTTTTTAAGTTAGTTAGCGATAAACATTCACGGTCGTGATCAGTGCGCCACATTAGAAAACAAGGGTGATTTACGTGATACGACTTTTCAATCTTATTTTACTTAAAACTTGATTTTTACTTTAAATTTCACCAAGTTTAACAGTTTTTTGTTGCGTGAATGAAGGTGAAAAGGACACAGTTCTCAGTGAGGTCTGTGGCGTTGGCGCAACTCGACGCGAAACGAGACTGTTCTAGAAAAGCAAATCACAAGTTGAGATCAAAGCAGCAACCACAGTATTTACAGCAGTGGAAAAACGCAAGGAAATTATCGCAAGTCCAGTTTGGTTTTTACCCACGAACCAAGATCTTTCAAACATGTAATATTAGACGCAAAATGCTGGATTCAACCAGACTGTGGAAAATCCAGTTCATTATGCAGAAAGCAAGCAGTAGACTTCATTTTTTGGAAAGGTCACAGTGCTAATGAAAACACAGAAGGGATAATTAATGTCGACAGTAATTAATTACTTTGGAATTTTTGTAGGAGTTCAAAAGGCAACAAAATAATAATAATAATAAGCAACAATTTCGCAATTTCACGAAATATTACTTTTAAAATAATACGAGCAGAAACTATTGTTTCCCAGAATTCGCACTAACCAAATATTAGGGCAGACAGGTTTCCCGAGTCAAAAAATAAGTCCTGTTTCGATTCTATTTGGTCCTTAGAAATGGACCTAGATCGAAATCAGACTCGTCAGGGACTTATTTATCGAACAACCAGGCCTATGGTGGATTAGTCTGAGGAGAATAAAATCAAACCCGTTAAGATCAGAGCAGTAATTATTTTTGACTGAGGAATGCTTATTTTTTGAGTCAGATCGGGAAGAATTGAAAAAGTGTGGAAATTATGTGTCATCAAAATATCGATTCCTGTAATAATCAGACCTTTCAAAACTCCAATAAAATTCATTCACTATATGCATAATTCTGCATGTATAAGTTGTGACAGTAATTTTTAAATGTGAGTAAATACCTGAAAAACCGATTTACAAGCACAGTAAAGTAGAAATGATAAAATAGATAAAAGATTAACGCTTCAATTTTTGGTCGTTTGCTTATTGTTAGAAACAAAATGTTTAGAATTATCAATTGATCACTTAACAAATTCTAACAAGTCTATGGTCAAATCGCACTAGCCACAATCGCATGGATATCCACGGGCGACCTGGATACCCGGTCGTCTTTGATAATCTTCGATAGAATGATGCATATTGAACAGGATCGCGACATTGCCATTGAATGGGCATTGTACCGTGTTGTATTGTACCTACTATTATGGGATACGATCCACGAGATGAATGCTGATGTCCTGGCACCTTTTGCAAGACACGTATGCTTTTACATAACATAAATGCAGGTATAATAAACGTAATATTCGGTAACAGGAAATGGTGATCACTGATCATTATTAGTTGCTTGAGCTGCCAGCCGGAAGAACTTAGAAGAAGTATAGCAACGAACAAGATCGTCCGACTAAAAGTATTTTTAATGGGAAACGTACTTGACTATTATAAATACATTGAATTATCACCGAGGGTACGGCAATTTTGTGCCCCTGATAATATTCATTCCATAAACAAGTTACTAACTTTAAGACGTTTACGAGTGAGACTATCATTATGTTATTGAAAAACAAGAGTGTCTAGTACCAAAATTTTCAAAGAAAGATGTTGATCTTCTACTGAATAGAATTACTATTCACGTAAATGAACGCACCTACAAAAAAAATATGACTGCCTTCGGAAAGTGTCCGGACAAGGCCTATAACTACACTCAAACCTTTTTGCGTGCGTTTTTCTCTGGCAGATGTCAACTAAATTGTATTTAAGATTTGTCAACTTAAAACATACCTGAAACGTTTATGCATTTTACTTCAATTTTGCCACCTTATAGCCTTGTCCGGAAACTTTCCGACGGCAGCGTATATACGACGATTGGAACGAGGAAATTCGTTTGCTGGTGTAATTTCTTTAACGTTTATTTAGTTTCGGGTAAGCATTTTTAGATGGGTGCAAAATCAACATAAGATCACATTTTTCACGTGCATCTTATGTATGCCAAGCGAGACTTTCGCGCAACTCTATTTACCTTATTCATTTTTAAAAATGTTATAATACTAACTGTAAGACCTACGAATTTGTTTGAGGATTTTAGTGTAGAAAATTTCCTCTTCCTTGAAAGAATATTCATTTATTGCTTATGTGCCCGCAAGATAATTTAAGCATCAGAATAAATTTTGAAAATGGGACCTTTTGTAGATATACTGTCCCTACGATGAGCTGACTGGAATTTGTGAAGACGTTCAAGAGACTTGCTCGTAAGTAACTAAGGGTTAGAATTCACTGGCCTACTTTCATGGGAGTAATTTCAGGGGCGCCTGCTGCTCTTTCCTACGGCATGAGATGGTTGCTTGGAATTAACACGATATGGAATAAATTAAGGGATGTCGTGTATACATTATGCAGAGTATAGGGCATGGTATACACAGTGTTAGAACGTATCGCAGATACGTATTCGGACTGCTAATTTTGTCACGCACCTGATTTAAAATTCAGAATTAGGGGTGCATTTTTGAGCCTCCTATGATGGGATTTTAGCCCTCTTCAAGGATTGACTTTCCATTTTTAGAATTAATTGTCTATTCATAAATATTATAATATATCGCCACCTGATTTCAACTAAGAAAAATAATATTACACGGTTCCATACAAAAGGCTTTCGAAATTTCATCCGGTAACATCTAAGCAAAATGGAATCCCCTGAAGATTCCTGGGGATGGCGGAGATTTTGTTAAAATATGATAAAATATGATGGGAACATTTTTTTTACGGCGAAGGAGGAGGAGGAGGCACAGATAAGAAAAAAAGCTTTATTTAAAAAAACAGATCATGCTATTGGGTTCTTGTAGTTACAATGATGAAAAATCAATTATTTCAAAATACAAAAAAGACAGGCGGCCAACGATGGAGCGCGGGGCAGGCAAAAGTAACAAAATTATAGCACACCTGAGCAGGGAAATGATTATTCAATAATCACTCAAAAGAAATTTAACGAAATAGGATATCAACCGAGGTTTTTGTAGCCAAAAAAATTGTATAATAAAAAAATTTTGCATTGTGTTCTCCGCCCTTATGTTTCAATATTATTAGTGGTAACAATAAATAATGTAAACAAGCCGCAAGTTGAAACTTGCAATTTGCTTTCTCCGAATCGTAGGTAGTGTACGAAGACTATATGAGGAAGCATTTTTATTTATTTTTTAATCTTTGGCTTCCTCATAGATGAATCTTTGTTTACTACCGACGATTTAGGGGAAGCAAATTGCAAAATTTAAATCCTTGGCTTCCTCATATAGAGTCTTTATACACTACCTACGATTCGGAGGAAGCAAATTGCAAGTTTGAACTTGCGGCTTGTTTAACGTTAGTGCCAAATTTGATACATATCACGGCTGAATGATGTTCTATACTTTTGGAAAGTTGAAGCTAAATCGGTCAAAGTTGACGGGAATTATATTGATAAATTTACTTTTTCGAAAAATTCAAAATATCATAAAACCAAAACTTCTCGATGGATTCGGCTGAAATGCAATACCAACCAACTTTGGATACAAATCTCTTCGCCGAGAACTATTTAGGCGAATATCACAAAATTTGCGATCGTTAGAGTGATAATGCCCTTTTCTGGAAATTTGAAAACTACATAAAATCTGAGCCGCAGCTTGAATATTTACGAAAATTATAGTCAATGAAGGGATTATGAAGCTGCACATGCCTGCAAAATTCAGGGGCTGTATCTAAAACCGTTCTCGAATTATAAACGTTTGAATTTTGACCATTACACACACACACACACACATCCGGAGATTTCCTCCAAATGTGTTTTCCGGACATCTTGGCACTTTTAAACATAGTGACATGAAAATCTCCAAAAAAAAATTCCCATCGTCACATAGCTTTCTCTATGAGGAAGCAAAATTATCTATTTCCAACACCACTCGTTTTATTTTCAGTTATTCCTAATTAATGTATGTACGTACATAAAACCCTACACCTGAATAATATCTAGCTGCGATAACGTAAAAGAAAATCCGCCTGGACGACGTCGTCAGTTTTCCACAAAAATTCTCATTTTTCGTCGCTATGGCTAAGGGACCAACCGTAAACTGGGCGCTCGATGAAAACTGTGATGAAAATTTCGGCGAGCAAATTATTATTCTCCTTTATGAGGGTCGTCGTACTAGACAGGGCGTGGATGTTATTTGAGCGTCGAACGTAAAGGGCTAGGAGGGAGACATGAGTAACGTTTCAACAATTTACGAGGATCATCCTCCCAGTTGTTCTTGTGTATATAAATAGTACAAACTCATTCTTATTATCTATCCTTGGACAAACTTTCATCGAGCTATGGAACACTTAAAATAAGTCTAGCATGCTTTATAATTTTTATGGTCACTTCGACCACTTTTTTTTCAAAGGCTATAAACGCGTAAAGTACGCATACTCCTATTTAGGCTTTACATACGGATATTCGAGAAGTATGGATATTCTCATGCGTAGTCATGAATGTAATTCCAAAGTAACACATGTGTGCATACATATACTCCGAAAGGATTACGACACAACCGCCATAATATAACAGCCCACAATGCGTAGGCATATCTTACTACGCATACAGACGAAGAAATAATTACCTTAATTTATTTATTATCTTCACTCGTTTACCGTATAATTGCATGTAGGAGTTTTTTAATTTGAAGTAAGTTTTATTTCGTAAATCATAGAGTAGTTTAGAAACAAAGGGTAAAATGAGGAATATTTGAACATTATTATTGTGACACGTCAGTCTTATGTTTAACACATAATTCACTGTGTTTGAATTTCCTCAACGTAGTTCTCGACCCAAGTGTTTGGCATTGTAGTTCCGAATGTTTACGTATTCTGTAACAGTGTCACTGCAGGTCTCCAATGACAGTTTCGCTGTCCAATTCGCTGATAGAATACTCCATAAGGTATATTATGCTGCGACCAACTCTATCGGCAAGCAAAGTTGTCCGTTGAAAGACAACATAACAAATTAAGGATTGAGATAGGAATACCTAGTCAGTGACCAGTATTTCGAAAATTGTAGAAAAATGCAGACGAGTAATTTTTTCGTAGAATTCGCTAGTTGGAAATTACTAAAAGAAAATGACAGACTTCGGAAAATATTTATAGATTTATATTTATATAAATGAAAACTTGAAGATAAACACTAAACATAATTTCTCTATTAGAAAAATATCGTCGACACTTCATATGCCGATACGATCAAAAAAATACTATATAACGTACTAAAGATACAAGTATATTTGTAAAGAAAAAACCATTTGTCTTGTTTTTAACCATTATAATATTAAATCGTTTACGGCTGGAATCTTATAGCATGCAACTGAGATATTGTACTTAACTTAATTCTAGAACCAAGAAAAAAAATTACGGTCCATAGGATGCCGTTGTAGAAATAGTTGGAAATGGATTTACACCCGTAACCCTTTAATTCTATCCATATTTCAGTACTCACCTGAAAAATCAACTCCTGAATAGGGGTTGAGGGTTAAGTATGAAATAGCGTCGAAATACCCTTTTGTTTAGATGTTTTAATCTTTGACCTGACATTGCAAAGAAGAGCTTGTTTAGATAAATAAATATTAGAGTCATTTTTCTTTACGGCTATTTCTTGCGCAAATGACAAGGCGGGAAGCTTATCCGCACATTTTGATCCATTAAGCACGTGCACCGATAACCTAACTTCAAGCAGTCAATTAATATAGTTTGTGGATAACTTCAATAAGGACGGACTAACGCTTCCCTAGTTTACATTAAGTTTTCTTGGTTTCGACAGAATAATATTGTGGATTTTTAAATAATAGTTTACACTGTACAATATTTTTCTCAAAGCTTTCCATAATAAAACTTCAACTCTGGAGACATAGAATATCGCTCAATTGAAATAATTCACATTTGTCCAGTTATGCCACGGATTTGTGGATATATGGAATAAAGCTTTTACTAAGGGACGTCCACTAAATTTGTCGGTCGATCTGACCGACAAATCTGCACATTCAAATCTTTTCTTCAATCCATATTGCAGATTTTATACTTTAATCAGGAATCTCTCCATGAATCTTCTCATTAGAAGTAGAAGTTATGGATTTTCGAATTTACTGACACATACATATATATGGCCCATCAGACACGAAAGGGTTAAATATTGATTGGACTGCTGTAATAATTTATAATAGTAAAGGTGCTACTTACTTACGTATTTACTGACTTTGACAAACCCCTAAAGATCACAATCAAATTTTCATTAGTGTTTCCGGAGGTTTAGGGACACTAATTATGACATGAAACGATTTTGTTCATTTTTTGTGATTCGATTCAAAATGCCCACACGATATGCTTGAATGACATTATTAAAATATATGAAACCTCTGTCAAGAGTAACGATAATTTGAAAATTGCAATGTTAAAGTAATTTGGATGTACCGGTATCGAAAGTACATTTAGTATCAAATACGTTTCTTGGCGTTATTTTTTTAGGGTTTCGTCAACTCATATTCTTATCCAATAAAATAACAAGACAAAACAAAATACTAATAAAAGTTAAGAAAAAACTTCGAACATTGTATCTAAGTACTCCGTTACATACTGTAACTACAGAATATTCTGCACTTAATTTCCTGTAGGCATTAAAATATAGGATTGCAACCCTTATAAAAATTACGGAAATAGGTGAGGTTTTTACAGAAAGTGCCAGGGTTAAATGTATGTATATGCCAAAATAGTTATGTTAAGTAGGTCGAGTGATTTTTCATCCCTCCGAGGATGTATGTGCAGTTGGTCCACTAGTTTAATGTATTTTCTTGACATTTTGCAAACACTGCAATTCTTAGCACATCACACGTGACTTTCAATAAAATGCCGGGAATATATGCTAAAGGAGAAAAATGAAATGTGTAGTCGCTCCACCAATTCGATATAGTTTTTTAACAGATCGAGAAGAACGAACTCTCCAAGAAAGCCACACGTGGCTCTCCATAGAATTTTCATACAAAGTATGCACGTGCATGGTTTTGCAATGAATTATATTTTGTTTTTCTATTTTAGCACATATTTCGAGAATTTTATAAAAACCCACGTTTGATTTGTTCAGGATTACATTGTTTGCGAATTGTTAAAAATAATTGAACTCGTGGACTGACTATACATATTTCAGTGCAATAAAATACATATCTTTATTGTGCAACGAATATTTGATATTAAACCATGTGCGATTTGCTAAAAATTGTATTGTTTGCGAACTGTCAAAGCATAGTAAACTCATGGACAGACTATAGATTACATAAACTTGTGATTTTCAGTTTGTACAAAAGTATTGTAGTACTACAATAAAGACGAACGTTTGATCTATAGCCATCCTTCCTCGCTGGTTAGCTAGTTGATTCCGGGACATGGATATGAGGAAAATAGATAATGAGTTATAACAATAGAAGATGATATTATTGTAATTTCCAATGAATTGCAGTGTATCCAAGAGTGTGCCGAGAACACAGAAGGGCCTTTTCCGAAATCGATGCAAGTTTGAAAACTTATAGCGGCCCTGAATGAATAATCAAATTACCGTGTGTCGGTATCTATTAGAATATATTGATATTTTTATGGATGAAAAATAGCATCAAATAATGTGAACTGTATTTTCTGTTTTCCATCCGCCCGCCGAAATCTATGCTCCGCTATAGTTCCAAAAATATGGTAAACGTTTCATAAACTAGTACGTACGAGACACATGGCAGAATTCAGATAGGAGCATACAACCTTTTTTTCGTTGTATTATCAAGGTTACATGTACGATCAGAATGCCTAAACGGAGTATAGATCATAGCCGACGTTCATAAAGAAATTAATTTGTCCAAAATTTCCGGAAGTTGATGGGAAAATTACGTTTTCCCGCATGTGACGTTATAATTCAAGATGGCTGATCTTGATCCGGAGGTTCCTTAATTAATGTATATTTTATATACGATTCATATGCGGTACACGTGTGAATAAAATCGTGCATGAACTGTATAGTTATAATATATATTTTTTTCACCTAGGGACATTAAGAGTTGCGTGTTCGGACGTTCAACAGCGAATCGATTGAAAAATACTGTCACCATATCAGTGAATTGACAAGCCGAGCTCAGGGATTACTTCACGGTACGGTGCACCTCGGAAATCTCTTTTCCGTAGTCGCAATGCGAAAACTGTATTTCACAGCGAAAAAAAGGCCGAACAAAGCTGACTGCACGTTGGGAACGTTGTCGCGGTGATTGAGAGAGTGAGCAGGCAAGGTATAAAAATAGGAAAGGGTGGATTTCACATGTGGGTATCTATGTATGATTGCTCATGTAGTGGATGTATACATGTATATGCATGTCCCGTAACAGGACGCAGCTTGTCCTTGTGGAAAGAAATTCATTTTTGAAAAGCAACCGTCCCCCTCGTCTCCTTTACGTCCTAATAAAATATCCTGTCCACTTTTCACTGAATATCATCCGGGATTTGACATATTCAACACGATGGAAATGGAATCCCCCTTTAATGCTATTTGAATTCCGATAGAACCACTTCATTCTGACACCTGGGTCTACTTTCCTGGTACGTTCTTTCAAACTTTTTCTTAAGAATTTGTATCATCTAAAACGTGACTACATTATAATTTCATGCATCACTGCGATATTCTTATTGTTTATATCTATCGAATCCCATTGTTGATTTCTACAACTTTGACTTAGTTTTTCAACTTTGTTCATATACCATCCCGATATTAAATCTGCATCGCAAACAATGAGTTTACAGGAATGAATAAATGCGTTTTTCCCATTGCTAATTTCAGATAGATATTTCCTACATGAGTTTGCCGCAGTTTTCGATTTGTGCTCATGTTCTGGAACGAGACTTTCGTTTAATCCCAAAACTCGGTTTTTCCCTCGACGCGTACGAAGTAATACAGTGCAATGCGATTATTTATTTCACATGCATTATTGAAGAAATTGAAAAGCAGAAAATTGCTTTATTCAAAAAGAGCCTTTCAACTTTTTACTCATGGGTGCAGAACCTCTTACCATTTCATCCTCAAGATCTCCTTCGGGCAATGTCTCAGATGCTGTAGCCGGACGCTTTCCCCATCGGGTCCACGTAGACGGTCGTTGGTACAAACCCCAGGAAGCTCACGACATAGAGCATACGTGTATGTTTCTGCTCTTTACTGTCTGAGGCAGAATTCTCGTCCGCCCCCCCCCCTCCCTGCTTTGCTGCTGCTTCTACTGCTTCCACTCCTTTTGCAGCTTCTACTGCTGCCGGGTGCCTTTAGGCACAGACGGCTTGTTCCACGACAGTTTAGGATTCGCATTACTCGAGCTTTATGCCTCCATGACCAACGTACATGCTATATACGAGCCTTTGTTTCATGATGGAAGCATGGCTTTAATGCTACATACGCTTCACTGCGACTTTTTCGAAGGCTCCTTTCCTATTTTACCTAGAAAGGCTATGTAGCCTAGTAAAAATTTTCTTTCATAAATACGTGGTCTGTCTAGACTCAAACTAGGCCCGTATAGATTAAGCTAGGTCTTCAATGGCTACAGAGCTAGACAACATAATATTTTAAAAAGTCTGGCAAACATTTAAAAAGTCTAGTACACGGTTTTTCATTGACGATTTTCTGCTTGGGTTACGCGAAATACTTTTACGTATTTCTAATATAATTATTCAAAGATGATAAACTTCATAGTAAGAGTATAAAATAGTAATAATGTTTTTCTAATAATTCTTGGTGCATATATATCTTTAATCTTATATCCCAGAACAGGAAGTATCCTAAAGAAGTAAACGGATAGTCCAGTGATCATTTTTCTAAATAGCAGTATCCTAAACATGCCCTGTACATCCCTTTCTTTGGCGATCCCACGCGCAACGTAGAAGTTACGTAGGAGCATCGTGGAATTCGTCGTAACGGTTTTCATTAAAGCGACAGAAACGTCGGAACGTTCGCCATTCTCGGTAGTAAGAGAGCGTTCGCCTCGTGCTTGGTAACGTTGCCGCCAGCTACAAATTGCTTGGCTTCTTCCGGAGGAAACGTTGCTTCTGCTTTTCCAAGCTGACTCCCGGCCTCCATTCCGGTAATGTACACCTTGTACCCTAATGCTCTCCGCCTTGCCAGAATCAACACTGCTCCTCTTCGTCCTTGATAATTCTACTGGATTATTGGTATCCTTGTTCGATATGATGTGAAACCCGTAGAATGAGGATGAGTTCGAGACGAAGGAACGGTAGAGGAGCATATAAACCAATGAAAGGAGAACAAAAGAAAATCTTATCTTTTCTCGTTGTAGGAGATCCCCTCCATCGCTTTTGGCACTTAGCTGAGTAAAGATTCGGCCTGTTTGTTTGTCAGTATAAGCAGACGGTTCTACTGGAGAACTGTGAGGTTGGTTGAACCTGCTTTTCGCGTTGCTAATTTCCTTTGTTTAAAGCTAATGCACATACCACTTGCTATGCACATACTACATACTGTTTAGATAGTACATTTATGGTGTAATGATCTTGTTCTGTAGCTTAAAGAAAATTATCTTTGGCCTGGAGGGTTAAATCTCTCTCCCCCTCCTGCCCCCTGATCGCTGTTTAATGATTCTTTGTAGAAGCGCACATCCATTTTTTAATCACTCTTCTCATTAACAAGTTTATTCTCGCTTCATTAATTACAATGGAAAAATGAATTAATTAGTTTTCTTTGACTTTGTCTAACTTCCTGAACTCTAGATGTAATTTAATTGATTGATTAATTAAACGTACAAGGACTGGTGATTGGTTGAGCGCGATTTACATTGGAAAATTGTAAATGGGAAATCAATATAACTCTTGTTAGTATTAATACGCATGAGTGAAATTAGGTAGTGATGATTTCATCATTGCCTAAGTGGTACTGATTAGAATTGTTAATGGCTCTTACACAGATTTATTTTGTATGGACCGCAATTCTGATAAAAATGAATCTATGCAATTGAATGGGTAACTACTTCTTCTTCGTGTAGAGCTTTTTATTTTAAAAGGTTTGTCTCTGGTGAATTACACTTTTACAAAATTATATATGCATGTAGTCGTAAAAAGTGTGAGTAGAAATTATTACTATACTCAAAGGAAGATCTTGTGGCATTCGTAATTCGTACAGTTTCCTCGTGTAATAAAATCTCTCAGTAGTCATAAAAGTTAGTGCCAAATCAAAGTATAATCACGACTTTTCGCTTTTCTGCTTATTGCTATTATGTTACGATGATACAATTAGGAGCGTTACGATTTACTAAATCACCGCTATAAGCTCTAACAGTCGCCAAAACGACCATTGCTATATATTCCAAGAGTAATTAAGCAGTCTTCTATAATTAATCGCAAAGGGATGGCGAGTAAACGAACTCGTTATGATGCTTACGACCATTTTCTTTTTCATGCTGATGGTTTTCCCAGGAGACGTAAAAATATAAATGAACTCTATGAAGTGGAATCGAGACTGGTTATAGGCAACAAATATCTTTCATAAAAAGCATCAATGCTTTCTATATGTTCCTCGAGTCATTTTATTTTTTTAGACGTCAATATTATATATTTATAAAGAGCTGTAGAATTTAGTTTTATACTGAGGAGGATGTAGTTGTACCTTGACTTTGAGAAATGCCGTTTAAATTTCTTTGGAAATTTTTATAAGTCTGAGGACCACCTGGAAACAGAATATCTATTAATTAATACACAGATAATAATTATTTTTTAACATTGACATCATCTTCCTTCCATTGAAACTTAATGAAATTTTTAGTTCATGAAAAATATACAACACGAAGTACATCCATGCGTTCATAATACTCAAATACAAATATAAGCAGGTAGATCGTCGAGAATTTCATCGCATTCTCTCACAAAAGTGGAACAAAAAAGACGGTACATAACAGAAGGCAAATAAAATTTTATGGGGAATGCAGTTTTTTAACGAAAAATTGTTCGCGAACATGTGAGAAACTGTGCGTTTATAATGTGCGCGTTCAAATTACGAACTAACTCAATAACGAAGAATGGGGGAAATCACGTCATTGGGATAGCCCACCAATAGAAATGTTGCGAATTGGAACTCCAGCGTCAAAAGAGGTGTAGCAAGTACGCTTAGTGAAGTCTCACTCTCTTCCTACCGGACAGTCGAGAAGAACGGTCACACTGCTCTCCCGAAGAAAACTCACAATCAGTCAACGCAGAACCATCTACTGGCTGGTTGCTGAAAATCGACGGAAATCTCGGCCTGGTTCGATCTCTTTTCAAGTCTCCGAGGCACCTCCATCTGATACAAACCGAGCTGAGTATTTTGTCTTCACATATCGAGCCTTTTTCATACAATATCTTCTACCAAATCATCTGTATGACTGTCTGGAGGATTGAGCCAATTCTACACCGCCAATTTGCCACAACACGTTGCTATATACCACCATACCTCTTCATGAATTGGCAAAAGACTTTTATTTCTCGTATATGAACCGTTAATCTATTTCATTGCGACATATTTATTTAAAATATTTTCTGAACATCATTGACAATGTCGAGATTGGGTATGTTACGGCACACTTTGTGGCTGATATGAATGAATGATAAGCGTTTCGTTATAATGGTGTGGCATAAATAATGGACATTTCGGATTGAAGTATTTCGTCTAGATATTATGACATTCACATTTTTCAATATTTCTACAAAGTTGTGAATGAGAATTTATAGAGTCGTATTGTTAGTCACGAATAATATTGTAATAAATTCATACGTGGATAAAGAAACTGATAAATATACTTATAGAAAATAGATGAAATAAAAATATTTCATTACAAACAAAATAAAATTCATAATCGGTTAAAAATTAAAATGGGTTGTCCTCAAATAGGTTTAATCTCCAAAGGCTGTTACTACACATTGCAATTCCCTTTGAATTTTATGAATGTTTAGCATGACTTTGCTGAATGACAAAAAATCCTATATCGAATACGTTTTGAAGAATAAATAAAAAAATTATAGTTCGTATGCAGTTTACTTTAGCAAACCGTATTGACATTCGTCCACTTGAAAAGTAATTCGAATGGCGCAGCCTTCGCGGTGAGTTTCGGGGGAAGTCAGATCTTTTGTCAACTGCTAGTGCAGTATGCCGCTCGCCATTTGTGTCAACTATTTGCGTGGATGGCGGAAAAGCATATGGTGCTTACGACGTAAATAAATAAAAATATATATTATATAAAATCAAGCCTATCACACTACAGATTCAAGTGTCTGGTAAAGCTTGTTATTCCCTATCCTTTCTACGGTAGTCACATTTTCCACGCAAGTGTATTGTTTTGACGTTCGAATACGGGGGAATAACAATACACTTGTAAGTGTGTAAATAGTGGCTCCTATACAAAGGATAGGGAATAACAAACTTCGTTATACACTTGGATTTCGTAATTCTAATCGCCGCTGACGGTCCTTGCGTGGAGCCACAATGAAAATTATTTTTCAGACGTATAGTCGGTCAATGAGTTCAAAGTAATTTTTTTTACATTTCGCAAGCAATGCAATCCTTAGCAAAGCACACACGACTTTCTATACGATGATGTAAATATATGATAAATAAAATATATTTAGTGCGAAACTATGCCTATGTATACTTTGTAACAAATATTCGATACAGCCACATGTGTATCTTGCTACAGATTTCATATTTTTCGATCTGTCAAAAAAGAAATAAAAAAATATACATTTTTTCATATTAAACGTTACAATTCCACGAAGAAGGTTTATTAAAAGAATATGAAACAAGACGCATTAAGGGACAGTAAGATTCCTGTTAGCTGCAGTCAAGCCGCTACGGTCGCTTGTAACCGAACAAAACTTCAATTCCGCCGGAAGAGGACTTCTCGTGCTTACGAGTTCGGTGTAATCTTCAAGGGCCGGAAAATAGCTAGCGAGCAAAGGATGGTAGGAGAAAGCTGTAAAAGTAAGGCAGTTTGTGGAAAACGGATCTTGTTCAGTATGTTGCACAGGGTTAAATTCAACGCTCCTTCGCGCGGCCATAAAACCACCATCATAAAGTATCGTGCCTGACGAACGAAGTCCTCCCTTAATCGTTTGTTGTGTTGGCAGCTTTTGGAAAAAGCACGTTGTCATCTTGTGTTATAGAAATACAAAGAAATCCATTATGTACTGTGTGCTGCGTTTAGTACAGTGTACGCTCGGCTGATTTTCTGATTCGAGACAAAATACGTTAAGGAAGCATAAAAAATTATAGAGAACAGATATATGAGCGTGCGAATATGTAATATTAAAATACTAAGTGTTCAAAAATTTACATGAATTTATGTGAAAAACTTTTTATTTTTATGGGCGATTATATATATATATTTAAAAATGTTGATCATTTCGACCGCCCGTGTTGCCCTACTACTATTTTTTTTAATGTTTATACTTTCGTCATTCGCTAACACGGTGCCGTCCCTGTATACGGCAACTCTTCTGTTCAGAACGCATAATAAGTGACTTCCTTGAAATTTCATTTTTAATATCGTCCGAGATTGCATCAAATGGATCTTCTAACCCATCTTCTACCACAAAGAGAATCAGGTAGAAAATAAAACCACGTAGATGCGAACTGACAACCTCGTGCATCAATATTATGCAACATTTTTTTTTAGATTTTTTTCACATTTTATCACAATTACAGAAAATAAATTATTACATCCAACACAACGTCACTTCCTTCACTTTTTTTTGGCATCATCACTCGTCACCACCCAGCTAGGAAATGGATAAAGGGAGAGGGAGAAAGGGCGAGAGAGAGGGAGAGAGGAGAGAGAGAGAGAGAGCAATCACCAAGCAAATTTGTAAGAACAGCGCGAATAATAATGCTGAGCAGAAAACCCAGAAATGACTTCGACCCAGGACATTCCACTGTTGCATATTGAAATCACGCTCCAAGATTCTCTGACAACTTTCTCCGTCCTATTTAGTTAACCTAACCTAATTTAACCAGATAACCCGAGTACTGCACCGGCCTAGGCACAAATCTGCCAGTTTAAGAACTATGAATCAAGGCACCGATTGCGCCACCAGTATAATGCACTAAAAATTTCGCAATCATACTTAGCCCGAGAGTACAAATTACCTAGTTATGCATTTATATTCTCTTGATACGAGTATCTATCGACGAGATAATCATCAAACCAAGTCACCTACTGATTAACCTTTTTGCAAAAAGTACCCCTCCTCGAGTCTTGAGCCGATAGTGCCGCACCAATCAAGTGTTTCGCGAATCAAATTACTCTTGAGCCGTTTTGATTTATCACAAGCTAAACATGTATACGTTTTATAAACCAAAATCACATAAGTTGATGATCACACACGCCGCTTTCCAAAATCATTATTCTTCGTGGAAGAATAGTCCTTCTATGAGTTCAATATGTTCTTTTTTAACAGTTCGTAAACAATGCAATATTAGACAATCGCACGTGGCTCTGCATACAATTTTTATTATAAAGCATACGTAGGTACATGGTTTTACACTGAAATCGATTTTATTTTTCTATTTTAGCATGTGTTGCATTATCTGCGAACTGTCAAAAAAACATATGGAACTCTTCAACTGATTATACGTTATCTTACGTCTTTGTCGTATAATTTTAAGTAGTTAAGTAGTTAATAAGTAGTAGTAGTAGTAGTAGTAGCAGTAGCAGTAGCAGTAGCAGTAGCAGTAGCAGTAGTAGTAATAATAATAATAATAATAATAATAATTCTGAAAACGTTATTTTTTTAAGTTTAAGTTCTGTACGTCAAGCACATAGCCACAATATTTTTTGGAGATAAACATTGTGTGGATTCTCTGACACTCCTGTTTCGCTCAGATTACGTCATCGGTTATCTATTCATTAATTACTGAAGTAGAAAATTACCATCAGAGATGAATGGAACTTGTAACGAAATTAGACGCTGTAAGACTGCTGTTCAAAGCAGTTAAGATATTGCATATGAAGTTACCAACACTACATCATCAGAACGTATAACGTATAACAAAGTCAGATAAAGTTTTTAACATAGCAGTTAAATTGATGATGTAGTCAAAAATGGTACCATCATATATCCCGATTTTACTACAAGCAGCTTAGTGGTCTCAGAATTTTAAATAGCAATAAACCATAGGAATATTCAGTATCAGCCGTCTTTTTGTGTTTTAAGATGGACAAATGGCAAAGATTTATAATTTACTAAATATTTTACTAATATTTATTAAATTTTTATAATGGCACATACAGATATAAATATATGATCTAGCAATAGATTAAATCTCGTCCTGCATGCACGGACAAAAGAATATCTTATACATAATTAGTTTGATTATTTTAATTCATAATAATGCCAATACAGTTATAGAATTATAGGATGCAGTCTTTATACTCCGGCTTGACGCAAACTTCATAGAAGGTTCTAGAGTTACATAAATTAATCATTGCTGAATTAATTATGCCATTTTCGCCAAATAGTGAACTAAACTAAATCGCCTATTTAATATTGGATGAATGTAAACCCGTTTTTTCATCATGTAATACAATTGAGTAAACGAATATAAAATCAGCATTATAATTTTAACATCCATTTTGTAACTGATAAAATAGTAGCTACACTGGAAACCACTTAAGGACATTGGAAAGGTTTGACAACCAACTTGAGTATCTTATCTCAAAAAAGGCATGACATATACCCAAAATTTTGTCACGGACTAGTTGCTCACAAAAAAAAATTACATTACACTTCTGTGCAACAGTGCGATAAGTTTTGGATAGGGAACGGCAAAGGTTTTGTCGAATCTCCATGACTGATCCGTAGACTATCATTTCCAAGATTTAGTTATATTTTACATATCTTATAAGAAATAATTGAAAATTTGGCTCCGCGGGAAGGACATTTTATCGAAAGGCTTCAATTTTTGATAATAAATAAATTGATAGAACTTTTTGTGAAGAGATTTTTGAGTACGAAGTTTCCTCGATTTCAGTCTCATCCGCATGACAACTCACCCAACCAAATAACATGGTTCATTCCCCCTTAACGAAATTGATCGGCAGGTCGGTAAACAATTTCAACTTTCAAAATAATATCCTACGATGTTGTTCAAATAAAACACTTAGGAACTAAACTAGGTTTGGCTGGAGCTTCATACCTCTATTTTCTATATGAGATATATTTTTATCCCCTAATATGCAATTGATTATTTATGTTTTAAAATGAACCTGATTATTTCATCAGAGCTTCAGTATTTCTAGCAAACTAAACACATTAGAGATGTATGGCAAAAGTTGATATTATATAAAATAAGAAACCGAATCAAGTAATGGCTATATACAAGAATCTTAGGGGAAAAAATACAATAACTGTACCAGAATATCTTCGATTCTGGATTATATAATTTACAAAAGTTTTAGGTTATAGAAATCACTAGGACCAAACATAATCGTACTATTAACCGAATGAAACGCACACAGAAGATAGAATGATAAATATCTTAAGAAAGAAAAAAGTTCTTATCGTCAACGTTATTATACAGACTTCTTATAAACAGCTGCCAGCACAAAAAGTTACCTCATAGGGGATTCATAATGGCTATACATTCGTATAAGGGAGTGAAGCTGAAAGAAATTAAAACTTTGCCCCTAGGCGCATTGCCAAAGTGTCTCGTTACTTTTCCAGGCGGAATTGTTTAGCGTGACTTTTCTTTAAGGGGTTCAAAAAATGGCCGTGATATCGAAAATAACAAGCTGCAGACAGTGAAATGAGAAACTCTGATAATAATTAAATTTCTATTTCTTAGAAGAATCATTAGCACAATCGCATCTGAAAACTCCCATTTAATATGCAAAAAATCTTTCTGCTCCACATTGATTGTTGTTCTCCTTTGAAAGGCGCTTCTTCCTATACTCCCATTACCTATTCAACTCACCATCAACAGCATACACATACCCTTCTTTACTTGCAATATTGCATTCCTTAACCGCTTCGCTAAACACTATCGCGATCCATTAAATTATTACAATAACTCCAGCATTCTGCATAGCAAGCAAGCATCACGTTATTCCCTTTTGCTAAAGATGCAACATAAAATGTATATGAAAAAAATTGTGCAATTAAAAATGACAATAGGTGAATGCAATATAATGCAGACTATGAAAATATAAATTTGTTTACATTGTGTAAATTTTAATAAACTTAAATGGACGTGTGAATGTTAATGGAGAAAGTACTTAGGAATGGACGTTCTTTATATAAGTAGTATATGTACAACCTGTGTATAGTAAACTTAATTATTTGATAAAATCTCATAATAATAGATTATTTTAATAATGATAATAGTTATACATATATACACGAGTATCAATATTATGCGAATAATTATATGCAAAAAAGTGATCCTACTGCAGAATTATTTTTTGATACACGGGGAAATTCACATCTCTTATAAGGTATGTCCTCCAAACAGCCATAAAAGCTTTCACAAATAAAACAAGCCGCAAGTTGAAACTTGCAATTTGCTTCCTCCGAATCGTAGGTAGTGTACGAAGACTCTATATGAGGAAGCCAAGGATTTAAATTTTTCAATTTGCTTCCTCTAAATCGTCGGTAGTAAACAAAGATTCATCTATGAGGAAGTCAAAGATTAAAAAAAAAATAAAAATGCTTCCTCATATGGTCTTCGTACACTATCTACGATTCGGAGGAAGCAAATTGCAAATTTCAACTTGCGGCTTGTTTAACATGAGTGCCAAATTTGATACATATCACGGCTGAATGGTGTTCTATATTTTTAGGAAATTGAAGCTATATCGGTCAAAGTTGACGGGACTTATATTGAGAAATTTAATTTTCTGAAAAATTCAAAATGTCACAAAATCAAAACTTCTCGATGGATTCGGCCGAAATGCAATACCAATCAACCTTGGATACAAATCTCTTCGTCAAGAACTATTTAGACGAATATGACAAAATTTGCGATCGCTAGAGTGATAACGCCCTTTTTTGTAAATTTGAGAACTACATAAAATCCGAACCGCAGCTTAAATAATGACGAAAATTATAGTCAATGAAGGGATTATATGCACGTGCCTGCAATATTCAAGGGCTGTATCTAATACCGTTCTCGAGTTATAAACGTTTGAATTTTGGGAGGCCATTACACACACACACACACGCGCGCGCGCGCGCACGCACTCACATACATCCGGACATTTTCTCCAAATGTGTTTTCCGGACATTTTGGGACATTGTAAACATGGTGACATGAAAATCTCAAAAAAAATTTCCCATCGTCACATAGCTTCCTCTATGAGGAAGCAAAAATCGGCATTAATTTTTGCACCAATAATAATTTTGTCAAATTTGCATATTATGAATAACTTTGTGCCTTTTTTTGCGTATACATTTTTTAAATTTTCCAAACGGCATACTTTACAAGTCAAATAAATAAGTATATTGACATCGAGTTAAACCACTATAAAATTCTCCTTTACCATTAAATATCGAAGATATTTGGACGTCCTTGTCTCCTTTGGACATTTCTTACTACTCGAAGTTATTGATACACAGCTTTTTTGATAACGCAAATAAGCACATACATTTTCTTAAAGTCAATACATTGATCCCCAAAGGCTATCAAAAGGTAGCACGGACTTTTCAATGCCCATAAATTTTTCATGCTGATAGAATTTTGCAAATGCTTCATATTTTTGCGATAAGGGATCAGCATGGCCCATAGCCAATCGACGATAGAGCGAGTCGTTTTTGTGCAAAGTGTGCAAAAGATGCACGTTCCCTCGGGAATCTCGAACTATGCGAATATAAGGTGGGGATTGAGTGAATGAGCAGCGAAGGGGTGAAGGGAGAAAATGATAAGGCATGAGACCGGAGAGAAGAATAACTTTGTATGGATTTCCGTTAGTTATCTTGATCGTGATGTCGTGGGCCGATATATCGTCTCATTGGGACTTTGGCAGGGTAACTTGCCATTCGAGATACCGGCTACTCAGCCATAAACCTCGAAACTTATATCGGCTTATTTATGGGCGAAGCTACTGCCTCCCTTAGGGTCTTGATTGTGAGACAATGTTATCGGGATTGCACTTCGTACTAGGACACCCTAGGGATTAACAGCTTCGTTAAATCACCCTTCTGTGGCAATAGTCACAGGACAAAAATCCACCGCAGTTTATCTGATATTTAGTGCAATCAGTCTACCGCAGTAAAATATCTACCCGTGAATTGGTTCAGCATTGTAACGAGAAACCATAAATATCAGGTCAAACACGTTTTCCGAGAAGTACGACTGTTTGAATTGATGATACTTCCTGTAAACTTGAACCCATGCGGTTAAGCAGTTCACTAAGAATTTTGTTCGCTCAGAATCTGGAATTACGTATTACTGTGCGATCTACATGCGAAAATTAATTCCTCGTGCAATTTCAAGTTGATCGATCGAGCAGTTCCTTTAGAAATTTGAATACAGATATTTTCGGTCATGTACATATGAACGCTTGCATACACGCTGGCGATTGCATAAAACAAAGAAAAAAGTATCTGGAAGAATCGTTGATTATATTACAGGCATGGAGAATATAAGGATTCGTTTAAAAAAAAAAGGAGAAAATAAAATATATAAAAATCCTCGTTTGCTAGGGATGTACTTGAGAATCCTTGTTCTCCTAGATATTTTACTTATTGCACTGAAATCTCGCACGTAATTTACATAACTCCCAGATACAAGTATCCGGAGACTGTGGTTAACGATTTCAGACTAGAAAAGTCAGTATCAAGCTTTATCTTCTTCTCTGGCTACGTTTACATTACCCGTTTTGCTGCTATCTATACTTCCTTCCTCCGATTCTTCTTTATTTTTCTCATTTTCTTTAATTCTCTCGTCTGCTTCATCTTCTTCCCTTGCTTTACTATTCCTTTCACTATCGCTATCTATGCTCATTCCGTGAAGTAGACGTTATTTCCAGGGGCGCCATTTTAAATTGCGGGAGCTTTGCTCTTAGTCTAGGACTTTCTTTGGCGCGGTGCTTTCTCTGCTCTCTTCATCGCGAACAGCCTGTAAAACCATTCTGATACTCTGCAGTGATTAGCTTACTACCCCTTGGCATAGTGTTGTAGAAATCTCATCCTTCCTCGAGTTTCGCAGAACTGGAATAGAGATTTTGCAAACTCTTGTGAGCTATCGTCTTTTCTGGATTTTATTTGCTCCTTCACTTCCGTCATTATCCATTTCCATTTTCTACTGCTGCGCTTATACTTAAAGCAATATACGTAGACATTGGTGGGTGATGGATAACCCAAAAAATTTCAAAACTTTCTTAACGTTTTGTAAGCAAAAATCTCAACTTAGATTTGAAAAAGTTTCTTTTAAACATTAATTTTATAAGCAATTTCAATGACTGGTTACAAGTGCCTGCTATCTTGCAGATAACCTCGACCTCATTTTTTAGTGTTTATTATTTTACTGCAAATTGTTATGAATAATATTGGAATCATCCTCATAATAATTAAATCTGTGACCCAACACATGAACTACGTTTGCATCTTATAAATTTATCATTTTGAAAAAAAAATTAGTTGTGTTCATTCTTATTAGTATCTAACTCTAATAAGAATTTCATTATGAAATTTGAAGACATGTCGAAATTCTAGCTAAGACTGATGCTGATGTTTCCTTAAAATTGTAAACCAATCGATTCAATAATGGATTGGTAATTTTCTTTAAAACAAAAACGTATGTTCAATTTATCAAGATACTTACTCGGTAGAGTCTCACGCTAAATTTCTTTAACAATGCTAATTTCTAACCTATGGGTTTAAAATTTACAGTAAAACTTAAATTCCTAATGCGTATGAAATTGTAAAATATACACACGTCACAAAATAGGTATCTGACTTCAAATAATCACACGCATGAACTTCGTTCCTTTTTTCGCAATGATAAAAACATAATAAACATAATATTTCTCTATAAGGAACAAAAAGATAGAATCACATTCCAGAATTGCCCACCTCACTGAACCCGATCTGTTCGTATTCGAGAATCAGAAATTATCAAACTAATGTAGAGACGGATATGAAACAACGACCTTATGACTTCTGAGAGTGAATGAAACATGTGTGACAGATGCAGGATCGAAGGCACGAATGAAGGTGAGAAAGAGAACACGATAGAACGAGAAGAGCGAGAGGATATGCGACGAGTGCGTGTGTGAGAATTGCGAGTACGAATAAAAGTCAGTCCCGAATAGGAGGGGAAGAATTTAACACTGCAGAGTATAGTTTGTAGTAATAAATTGTGCATTTTCCATTAAATGTTCATTATCCATCGATATTGATCCAGGACCTACAATAACGCAATGGCCAATTAATTGTTTCAAGCATTTGCATTGCAAATTATTGAACCACGTGCTTTGCTCTCAGGGAAGTAACCATCTTGCTCTTCTGTATACATATACATATACTTAACAAAGCCACATTGATATCCAAAATGCCTACTAAGAAACAATCTCAAAGACCACGAGATCTATTGACGAACATATGCACATGTATTGTAATGTATTTTCTTAACTCGACAAAGATAACGAAAAATCCGAGAACTATCCTCGAGAATCAACTTACGTTACCTTCAGCCGTCCACCCTTCGCTGATCCATCCGCAAGCCAGGCGGGCGCCAGCCAATTCTTTTGTCACCGGGAACTGACAAGCCGGTAGAACCTGAGATTTGGGATGTAACAGGCCCAACTCCGCCAAAACGAGAGCTCTGACGGAACCTATCAGAAGATACGATAACCTAACGGATCCTGTCGAATCGAGAAACGCAACCGTAGGTCTGATCTTTGAGGTCGCGTAAAATCAGCAAACGGAACTGGATGTACGAACTGGAGCGGATTGGAAATGCGTGGCCGCTTAGGCTACTAATTGTAAGTTGAGGTAGATAGGTTCGGAGTAAGCGGCAGGCAAATAGTGTGGGATACAGAAAGCAACGGTTCGAGAACGTAACAGAACGAATCGGAACTATCAAACCGAAATCCCTTCACCACTTAATAAATTGGGAATCCTCACGGGAGCTGGTGCAGCTAATCCGTAATGACCGAGAACTGTATCCCAAGGACACTCGGACAAGCACTGCAGTACACTTCCGGAATACACATAGAAAGCCAATAGAATTTCCTGGATATCGCGAGAGCAACGCAGGAATTACACAGGCGAGAACCTTCCATACCGCATCGAAACACAAGTAGAAAAACCACCAGCAGGTAGCACGAGCCAGTTCGTAACACCTCGATCAGTGTACCGAGACCGACTGCTTTAACAGTAGCCAAATTCAAGAACGAATCTTTCGGATTGGTAGAAATCCTTATAGTCGATAACTCTTATCCTTTCCCTCGAGTCGTCCCTTTAAACTAAATCGAGAGCGTTCCTTAGCGAATCGGTACGTAACAACTAGATCCTCCACTGCCGCTTCCCCAGGGCATCGGGCGACAGCTGGGCACCGCGTCCTTAACTCGGGTCACGGGATTCCTCGCCAGCCCTTAACCATATCAAAACTATATCTCTGCCCGCTCTACGGCCCTTTGCCTCTCTCCAACGGGGCGCCGGTATTTCGTCCGGGCTTTTGCCGGTCCGTGGGGACGTCTCCGTCGAGTACTCTCCTTTGCCGGACAACTCGGTACGTCGAGAATGTCTTTCCACGGTAGATTCGAGCACCTCGACCTCAACTCAACAACAACGAATCTTTCGAAAGCATTGGCGTAACTCTATGAATTAATCCGAGATAGTAGCTTCTGAGCATGGTAACGAATCAAAGGGAACCACAAAGCAAGAACGTTATTTGAATCGGTAGCCGGAGTCCCCATGTGACGGTGAATCGAAAAATAACATCACAGTATTAATGTTTACAACGTTCGGTACCTCATTTTGAACTATCCTCAAACCCTAACTAAACCAAGGACTACTTAAACCCGACGTTACTTTATATTACTGGAACTGTGTTGACTCTTATTGTTAGTATGGTTAACGTGGCGGTAATCAATTGCGTATTAAAATTGTCTTTGTCATAATTGCTACGCAAGCGAATTTTGATGAAACGCGTTTTTTAAAATCAGATTTAATATTCTACGCCCGTTTTATTTATTTCTAGTTTTATGTACGGTTGCATGAAATATAAGAGAGTTTCTTATTGAAATATTGACTGAAATACTCTAGAGAAGATTGCAATAAATAATTTTTTTGTACCGGGTAAAAGGGACTATCACTGTAGGTATTTAAAAAAAGATGCTTCTAATTTAAAAAAGTCAAGGTGACCTTGATATCTCTAAAAATTGTCATGAAAACAAAATTTTACTTTTGGCATCATGTCAGCCCCATTGTACCATTCAACTTTGTCCTTACCATATTTTACGTATCTATAGAAACAACAAAGATATTTGAGGTGCAAACGTTAGGTGATTCACCCGGTATGTCAATAATATATCAATGAAAAAGTCTTATTTCACAACGTAATTCGTATTTCTCCGTTGATGTCTCGGTAACATCCGACTTCTATATTTTCTATCGAATAAATAGCAAGATCCTATTTTCTATACGCTACTGTTATGTAAATATAATTCTGACAAGGAAAAGTATCGACTTAAGCAATCTTCGAGTTCAGAATGACCTAAGCACCATTGGCAACAACAGAGTTACTGAATGAACCACAGCACATATTGCACCACATTACGTGCACATCCGCTAAAATCTGCAAGTGTTTTCATCTTCCATGGGATCCACCGGAAGTTTGGAATAGCCATAGGAAACTGTATAACGTCAAAAAGGAGGGCTCATTGCCTTACGATCTCTCTATACAACGAGTGGATGTTAATTTTTCTTATTTCTATACTGCCGCTAACTAGGAAACGTATACAGTGTCCAGGGAGGGATCGTAACTAGCTCACCAGGTAGTTTCTTCCGACTGCTACAAATCTGTTATTTATTTAAATGTAAATGTCCAAATAAATCCACTACTTAGATATTAGCCTTAAAAGACCCTGAGACAAAAGACACCTAATAACTCATCGTAACGCACATTCTATGTAAAGCAGTGTATTTTCTATTTTATTTGACGTACACATCGGTAGTACAAGTAAACTGACAAAAAGCAGGTTGAGAGAATAAGAGAAAGATACTCCGGTTTGTTCCCACGGGTGCAAGACTGATTAGGCGGTTGTCATCATGAGTTTGTGCTCCCCGCGACAGATTTGATTCACCTTCGGAAAACGTGAAATTTCAATTCAAGATCCTTTCGCGCAGTTCGAAGTTTGTAAGAGACTTTGTTTGGGTGGTTAGACGTTATGACACACTGGGCAGATAGTTTCATCGTGGGGGGGGGGGGGGGGGGGGGGGTG
>JARQSW010000800.1:0-63014 GCA_030142375.1 Calameuta pallipes | reverse complement strand
CCCCCCCCCCCCCCCCCCCCCCCCCCCCCCCCCCCCCCCCCCCCCCCCCCCCCCCCCCCCCCCCCCCCCCACAAGCTGTTCGTAGAAAGTCAGGAACCAAGTATGGTACAGTAATGTTCTTCCATGCTAATATGAACGATTGGTCGTTGGAGAACATCTAAAGTTGTACTGTCAAGAATTCGCGGCCCGTGGCACCGTGACTGAGTTAAAAGAAAGATGGCAAAAGGTTATGAATAACGATAGCAATTATATGAAAGAATGAAGGTGATATTAATTTAGAAAATTGTTTTCCCTCCCTATTAACAATTCGATAGATATCTAATATACCCTATGTCCCATTCCAAGCAGAATTCCCGTGTTGCTGCGATCGACAACGAGTCCCTCCTCCCTCATTTTCGCGCCAAAATCTAGTGATATCATCCAACGACCAAATATATTGACAGATTCGTTGTGTGCCACAAAAATAGACAATAACCGAAAAATCAAGGGCTAGGTTATCCAAAATAATCGCATCTGCCGAACGACTTATATTTCTGTATGGTAAGTAATAAGATTACTAATAAATTTCATATAAGTAATCAACGTATAATTTTTATATAAAAGTAGACTTTTCGTTAACTATATTAAAATATAATTAATTATTGTTATATTGTCTTCTGTAGGCTAATAAATCTGTGCACTTGGACCAATGCTAATATATCTCCGGAAAATATCTTTTAGCACTGACGAAGGTGTTGCTTGTCATGGAATCAATAACATAGTAAATCCTGATATTAATCATCGATATATTAGTAAATACTCTATGCAGACATTGAAAAAGGCCCTTCTGTTGATCGCAATCAAAATGCGTCATAATTTAAATTTCGTTGCGACTGATGACATCGCAAAATTATTGAATATCAATAGCGATGACTCTGGAACGCGAATAACAAAATATCTTTCTACAAAAAATGATTTACAAATTGTCATCAATATTATCAATTCATCACATGTGTTATCAATGTTATCATTGTAGTTATTATGCGGAAAAACAATCGATTAACAAGCGTTTGGGACAGTTTCTTCATTATAGTTCTTGTTGTCAAGATGTTAACATTGAAAAAAATACAGAAAATAGCTCAATTATTTGTATATTTATCAATAATCGAGGAACTAAAAGAAATTATGAAAAATTCATCTGTTGTCGAATATCGCGATGGACGTACGAAAGAATATTATCACGGTATCGAGGACATATTCGATGGGAAAATATACAAATGTTGCTTTCAGTCATCACCTGATCCACGTGATACCATTAGCATTACATTTAAGTTTGATAGAGTTCCGATTTTTTAGTCGTCAAACTATTCAGCACATCCAACTGTATGTATTGTCATGTAATTTTTCGACTCACGGTCAAAAGGCGACTCTGGCTACCGATTCAGATAACGTTCTTGCCCTGGGGAAGCGGTCGTGGAGGATCTCTTAGAGTTACACAACGATTCGCTAAGGAACGGTCTCGATTTAGTTTAAAGGGACGACTCGAGGGAAAGGATAATAGTTATCGGTTATGAGGATCTCGACCAATCAGAATGATTAGTTTTCAAACTTGACTATTGTCAAAGCAGTCTGCCTTGAGACACCGATCGAAGTGCCTCTAACTGGCTCACGCTCCTGTGCTATCTGTTGATAGTTCTCCTAGCTGTGTTTTCTAGACGGTATAAAAAGTTCTCGTCTGTGTAGTTCTCGCGTTGCTGTCGCAAAATCCAGAAAATCCTATTGATTATCTGGGCATGTTTCGAAGGTGCAGTGCTGTGCTATAATGCAGTACCCACCTGTATGTCTCCTGAATACAGTTCTTCGCCTACACGAATCAGCTGAACCAGCTCCGGTGAAGACTTCCAATTTATTAATTGGTGGAGGGATTTCGATTTTATAGTTCCGGGTCGGCCTGATATATTTTCGATCAATTACTTGCGGTTTCCGGCACTATTTACCTGACACTTACTCCCTCCGACCCTCTCGCCTTGGTCTTAGCAGTCTGAGCGGCCGTGCATTTTCGTAACCGTTCACTCCTGTTCGTGCATTCAGTTGCGTTTGCTGATTTTACGCGTCCCTCAAAGTCGACAGGAGCCGTTAAGCTCGTCTTTTCTGATAGGTTCCGTGAAAGCTCTTTCCTTGGCGGAGTTAAGACTGTTCCATCTCATCTCCCAGCTCATACCGACTAGTCAGTCCCCGGTGGAACAGGAATTGGCTGGCGCCCGCCTAGCATCCGGAAGCATGCACGAAGGGTGGATCTCTGAAGGTGACGTAGGTTTTCGTTATCGATGTCGAACTGGGGAAATACGTTACAGTATACTAAATGAACTTTCACCAAAATTGAGAAAGAAAAACATTATGCTATGTAGTATATGGTGCGGTCGAGGGAAGCCTGTTGTAAGTGATCTGATTACTTCAAACAGTTTTTTGATGAATGTAACCAATTGTATAAAGATGGTTTAAATTATGTTTGTAATGGACACTAATTTCATAAGAAACGCAGGGTGTTAGTAGAAACATGTGATCCTATCGCAAGACCATTGGCCCAAATGCTGATTGAATATAGTGGTCAATATACTTAGTTATTCATTTTGTAATCATCACGGAGAACAACGAAGAGGAACAGCACGCATTTATCCAACTATGAATATTGAAGGTAAAACTTATAATTATAAAATTCGGATTCACGAACAAATGTTGATAGATGTGAGGAAGGAAAATCAATATTGTTTAAGATTCCTGAATTTAATGTAGTGTCAGAATTATCTCCAGACTGGATGCATTACGTAGCTTTAGGAGTTTGTCGTTAAGTTTCTAAATTGTGATTTGGTTCTAAAAACCATGAGAAGTAACAATGCTGATGTCTAACATTATATTTCATATAATCTGGTAAGTTATACTTCATCTTTAATTCTATGTGAAACCGTATGTTCTAATGTAAAAAAATGTATTTAACCTAAGCTATAAAAATATAAAGTTGTTATAACAAATTAGTAACAAATTTTTTGACATACGAATTATTGAACTATTACTGGCAAACTGATTTTAAGAAAATGTTATTTTTGATACAGCTAGAAATTCATTCTAACACATTTATAATCCTCGGAAATAAATTAGCACCCAAAAAATTTATTTCTATAGACTGCAAATTCTTTGAATTAATTTGATGCATGACGTACGACATTTTTTAAAAATAATTAATAAATATGTTCAATAATTTTCGGAAGTATTTGATCCTATGTATTATCCTCGATCCTTAAGTAGTTCCACGTCCTAGACTTTGAAGTTCTGGTGTTCCTCTCCATAATCTTGAGAGTCCTGGTACAACGAAGAACATGTAAACTTCCAACTTATAATAAAAATAGCATCGCAATACGAATGATAAACTCATTCTAGGCGCAATCAAAAAATATTCGACGGTTGCCACATCAGATGTTCAAAATCGTGCATCGCTTCGCCGCAAATCGCAAACTTAGCTGATATACTATGTATATAAATATATATTTAGAATATATTTTTTATAGAAGCGAAATATATTTAGCATATACTTAGAATATTTTTTTTATATTTCGCATATATATAATCATTTGCATGGGGACTCTTTATCCTACCGCGAGATCTCGGGAGCATCTACGACGAGTCTGAATTGCGGAACCGCCGGAGACAGGAGAAGGAGTCGCCTGTGTCGCCAGCTTACACGCTGCTCGGTCTCCAAGCGGACTGCCGCAGCCGAAGACTCACGAACGTCCCACCGACAGCTTCGGTCAACTTCGTGGATTAGCTATGACCCTCGTTGTACCGTAACTCCTTGGCCATCCTTGTTTATATTAATTCTATTATTTATCACAATATGATTAGCGCCGAATTAACATAAATAGTGGGCGTAGAAGGTTTCGGTCTTGGTCAAGTCCGAAAGGTACTTCACTTACGTTTGGAGCCTTTTAGTGAATGGTAGCCGAGGGCAAATCAGTAAGATTAGGAACAGGAAAAAAAAAGAAATTCGAAATGTAAAATTTTAGAAGGAAGGACGCCCGTCAGGCCCTTTCCGAACCCACGACTTTCTTGCGGTATTTCGTTAGACTTCTAACTACCCCATTAAAATTTGGCGATTTATTCAGCGAAGATTACCGTTTAGGCCTTCTGCCTCAATGGCGAGATCTCCGACTTTTCATTGTTCCGATGTGGATGTCATTTCGCATAGGGCGAACTAAAAAGACGACAGTGACAACGACACAACTTCGTGAATAATTGCTGTTTAAAGTTGGTATAACTTTGCTTTGTTCTTGCCGCCGCATGGCGCCCTAAAGTAGCTTAATTTGTTGATAATACTATCTTTTCTATTACCTTTGCTTAATTTCCTGTATTGGAATCTGAATATCTCATTGGTGCCGCATTTAGCGATATCGCGTTGTGATATAATTTTTTCGTGTATCTAGTATCTTCTAGACGCCTCATCCTTATTGAAACTTATAATTCAGAACATTTTGGTGCCCTTCTGGCTAACTTTCGCGGTTGAACTATACGTTATACAGGGTGTCGCCCAACACCTGTTGGAGTATTACGGGGCTAAAGGTGGAGGAAATAACGAATCGAAAACTTCTTTTCCATTTTTTGATCCGACGCCTACTTATCGACTCATTGACGATTTCGATGAATCAAACGGATGCACCCTTTAACTAGACGCCTGTCCGTGAGTAGTGTGAGTGAGCGCCCCACACTACTGCTGCTCCCCGTGACAACCTGCGATACTCGTGCTGTTAAACTGTATCGCGCTCGCCGCTCACGCTTGCGCAGATCGTCGCTCTAAGGATATAGCTGATAAAGTAGCCATGCGATCATTCTAATGAGTCTGTAGGGAGAAAAACCTATATTAAAATCATGAAGAACAGACTATAAGGAGGCCGAACAAGGCCGGGGTGCAGCAGTGGAAAACAAGCCTGAAAGTAGGTTCGTCTAGTAGTTTGACGTTCTAAGATACGTGGCAGTTGCTTCGCATGTCTGCAAGTGACATTTGCCTATTTATTTATTTTATTGTGCTCAGCTCGCGACTTCCATGGATTTACCCGGGTTGACGTACGGTTTTTTTAGTTTTG
Organism: Calameuta pallipes; assembly: GCA_030142375.1. Classification (NCBI taxonomy): domain Eukaryota; kingdom Metazoa; phylum Arthropoda; class Insecta; order Hymenoptera; family Cephidae; genus Calameuta; species Calameuta pallipes. The sequence goes on along the minus strand of JARQSW010000800.1, from coordinate 57,903 downwards.
ATATGTGAAAATAAAGTTTAGTTATACGAATACTGAGGTGAGAATTTTTGTTTGTTAACAGTGATTCATTTAAATCAAATATGTATAATCTTTAGAATTACAATCAATCCGTGAAATTTTGAGAAAGATTGTTCCGTAGGAGGTTAAAATTAAAAGATTCATCTAAAACTCTCAGGATTGTATTTGAATTGATGTAAAATGATAAGTGTTAAATTTTATTTCCTTAAGCCGTTTAGACAGAAATATTTACGCGTGCAAACAATATGATTAACGTTGGTGTGCGGGCTGGAAGGCCAAGTGGAAAGTTATGTGTTAAGATTTACGATGGTATTGTAGAATAGGTTTAGGGATAAGAGAAAGTCTCAAATGGCTGAGTGGCAATTGCCAGATTTCACGTTATTGAAAAATATAGTTTTTATTAGTATTATTTGCTGTAATAAATTTCCTGTAGTAGTGTTTTAAATTATTAAATCTATAAATATTCGAATAACAATAAATTTGTTAAATCAATTGAATCGAACGATACAACACATAAAGAACTTATGACAATGACCCTTAACTTTGTCTTAAAACACTTGATGTTGATTTTAAAAACCTAATCAAAACCAGTGGCTCACTGAACAAATTTTGACCATAAAATTTTTCGGGCAGTTAACTGTGATAAAAATTGCTAATACACTGACAAAATGTTGACGTCAACAAGAGCCTAACCCCCTCCCCCCTTGTCATCATCTGTCAACAATAGCCAGACCCCCTCCCACCCAGTCGTGATGACGTAATATGTGAACGTCCCCAAAGAGGGGTGGTCCGATTCTCTAATCCAGTTGCGAATAACAACGTGCTCTGGTTACTCGGAACGGTACTCAAAGTACATTGACAACAAAAATAATGATCGGCAGAAATACAAACAAGCCGCAAGTTGAAACTTGCAATTTGCTTCCTCCGAATCGTAGGTAGTGTAAGAAGTCTCTATATGAGGAAGCATTTTCTTTTTTTTTAATCCTTGGCTTCCTTACAGATGAATCTTCGTTTACTACCGATGATTCAAAGGAAGCAAATTGCAAAATTTAAATCCTTGGCTTCCTCATATAGAGTCTTCGTACACTACCTACGATTCGGAGGAAGCAAATTGCAAGTTTCAACTTGCGGCTTGTTTAACGTTAGTGCCAAATTTGATACATATCACGGCTAAGTGATGTTCTATACTTTTGGAAAGTTGAAGCTAAATCGGTAAAAGTTGACGGGAGTTATATTGATAAATTTAATTTTTCGAAAAATTCAAAATATCATAAAATCAAAACTTCTCGATGGATTCGGCCCAAATGCAATACCAACCAACCTTGGATACAAATCTCGTAGTCAAGAATTATTTAGACCAGTATCACAAAATTTGCGATCGCTAGAGTGATAACGCCCTTTTTTTTTGGAAATTTGAAAACAACATAAAATCCGAGCCGCAGCTTGAATAATTACGAAAATTATGGTAAATGAAGGGATTATAAAGCTGTACGTGCCTGCAAAATTCAAGGGCTGTATCTAAAACCGTTCTCGAGTTATAAACGTTTGAATTTTGGGAGGCCATTACACACACGCACACGCACGCGCGCGCACGCACACACACAAACACACCCACACCCACCCACCCACACACACACACACACACACACACACACACACACACACACACACACACATGACATGAATATCTCGAAAAAAAAAATTTCCATCGTCACATAGCTTCCTCTATGAGGAAGCAATAATTAAATAAATTACTTAAATTATCTACTTTACACATTTCAAATGTTCCCAAATTCTATTTACAATTCTTACGCGCGGAACGGCTGTCGCTACTCGAACATTTCGTAAAAGACTCCGGGTGCAAGGACTCGAAATACCGTTTCTCGGTGGTTTCCCAAGTAATATAAGTCGATTGCAATGCGCGACGATTCCTTCCGATAAAAGCGCACTAGGACCGCCCTAGACAATAGGACTAATAGGAAAATTCCACTTTCGCAAATCTACGGCGCGGGTGGATAAGGTTATCCAGCTCGGTAGCTGTTTTTCGATCGGTAACTGGGCGGGCCGGATCGTCTTATCGGCCACTCAGTGTTGCTGCTCTTTTTTTCTCTGTGCCTCCCGTTTCTTTGGTGTTCCTGAGGGCAGGAATAACTTCCGATCTCACTAGTCCCACGATTCACGCCGCCAGGCCGACCCTGCAGTCCCCTGCATGGTCGGTGAAGTTCCCAGGAGCGTACCGAGAGACAAGTGGGCCCGGTATCGCCCAGGACAATCATGAATCCAACTAAATATATAGTACGTCACTGCATACGCTCAGGGAGGATGCTCCTGGTTTGCCGTTGGGCGAAACCGCTCGTTGACGTTCTCGAGTAGATAAATAATTGTATGGCATGTCGTTATAACGTCTGCGTCACAGTATTCGTATCCGTGCCAGATCAGGCAATAGTAAGGCCTGCCTGACCAGGATGGTCGAATACCAGCAGAATCAGGGCCGATTCAGCTACTGTGATTGTTTTGCCCAATCTGGACAGCTGGATGTAGCTGACATCAGGGTCAAATTAGAGAATGATAAGGCATGCCTAATAAAATTAGTATCAGATTACCGTAATCCGGGCAATCTCAGGCATCGATAGAGCAAGCCGGGACCGGGACCAAATCAAGCACCTGGCCAGGATCGGATCAGTCACCTGACGAGGTCCGATGCTAAATGTCGTTACATGCCAAAATTGGGCCTGACGCGATGCCGGTTTTGGGCCGGATCAGGCTGACAAGGCGAGCCTGATATAGGCCGGATTTCACCCTGAATAAATTTCTGCTCGGAATTCTCCGTCTTCTTGGTCCAGCTGGCTGTTGTGTATGTATAGTACGTTCATCGGTCGAGGTCATGTCGCTCGATATAAAGTACAATCAAGTGGAGTAGAATAAATTTCGGGTCTCTCGGGGGATCGCCATAGCCTCTCGTGTGAGAAGTTCGCCTCGAAATTGAGTTGCTGGTGAAGCCCGCGCTAATAACCTATTTTAACCTATTCTAACGGGCGGGGAAAACCCGCCACATTAAAGTATCCATTATCATGCCACGATTAAAGTCATCTGTAGATTATCTTAGTTTGAGTTTATATAGAATCTTTTTTATAGTACATTGTATTTCTAGTGTAAGATTTTACGTGTAACATCCGACCCTCTTATGGCTACCTAAAATGAATCTTTCGCTTTTGTATACCTTAGTTCTTCTGTTACTTCTCTAACTCTTTCTGTATTTTTATACTTTCTGTACTAGGATAGCTTTACTAAAGGTTTATATAGAATCTCTTTTCTTTGCTTTGTGAATTTAGCCTAAGAGTTTTGCTAACTTGGTTTGGCTTTATCCTGCACCGTTTATATACTATACTTTTCTTTGTCGCGTGTTTTGGCTTATGATACTTTCTTTTGCTATTTTTAGCTTACTTATTTGCTTGAGATGTTTTAAAATATAACTCCGGTGCATTTAACTCATTTATTTGCTTTTCGTAATTTTTCTAACTTTCTCTGTTTTCCTGGACGCCACGACACTTCCGAATAGTTACACCTTACACCGCGTCTTACAGCGCATTTGGTGATATTTTATATTAGCGACCTTCTCTAAATTCCTCCACGTTAGTGAAGATCAGTTGGAATGGCTTTCATCCCTTGGTGAGGATATGGTGAAACTTTGTGGATAGGAAACTCGTCTTAGGTTGTTGGTGCAGTCCTCGATTCAGTTATGGGGATGTTTAGTATTTAGCGTGCCAGGCCTGTTCCAAGTTAATTTAATGACTTCCATTACGTAACTGTTTCGCACTCACGGTATTTAGCAAATTCCAGTGCTATGGTGTAAAGTTGTAACGAGTAAAACTTTGCCTACATACCCCTTTTTTCTATTCTGATCGGTGGTTCTGTGCATCAGTGTGATAAATCTTGGATAGGAAACGGGAAAGGTATTGCCGTGGCGCCATTACACGTTTTTAGGCTTTCACTGTCAATATTCGCTTCGCATTTACATATTTTCCGATCAATGTTTCCAAAACCAGGTTCCGCAGAGAAATTTTTTTTGTCGGAAGACTTCAAATTGGCTTCGAATTTAGTGACAGTGCTTTCTACAATGATATTTTTGGGTGCACAGTTTCCACGCTTCCAGCTGTCGTCCGTGTGATATACTCACACATAAAAAACTAAGTTCCAGTCCCCCCTAAGCACCAATCTAAAAAGAAAAGTATAGCTTTGGTTTGTTACGAATGTCTATAACAATTGTTTCGAAATATACATTCTGATGCAGATCTTAAGTTACATTTATTACTTCATTTTCCTTAGTAGAAATATCCTAATCAGATTCTTGATAACGAAAAGGTCCTGGCTAGGCTGAGACTAGACATCCCCGATAATAAAAACCTAGTTGGTATCCGGTGTGACGCGCACCAATATGCCAAACTGCTAAACTAAATCACGATTTGCTCTTTCTCAACTATGGAATCTTATCTGGACCCAAAATAGACGTTTGCCAGTACCCTAAGAATTAATAACATAAGTTCAGTTCAAACAGTTCCTTGTTTCAGTGACAGTTCATTTATTGGGTCTCATCAATGTCCAAGATAGAGTTTGTTATAATGAACCGTTAATAATCCGATTCTGTCGAACGTGTGTGCCAAGCTGGTAAATGTTCTGGCAATAGGCAGGTATCAACATTAAGGGGGAATGGAACTGATCGCCGAAGATCAAATTGACGGCTGTGCGTTGTGACAAGCAGTGGAAACATGCGAGCATACTTCAGCAAGCTTGTGTGACGTCGCGCTATAGTGGTGCTCAACAGCTGGCTATGTGGAAATGAAAAGATTCCGTATAAACTTTTCCCTACTGCACTTAAAATCTGCTTTGAACGCTAGAGACCCGACATTGTGGCTGAGAAAACGTAGTAGCATGTGTACTAATATGGAAATTTGCAATTAACACGTTAAGCGTCAAGCCTATTATGTCTTCCTTTCCGTTTAGCTCGTGATATCCCATTTCACCGATTTACTGGCCGACAGTCAGTCACCGGTAACTGACGCGGGTCGAACGGAAAGTATGAGGTCAGTTGCCGGTGCTTGAAATATCGCTTAATGTGTATAAGTATGTACAAAACCATCTAACTAAAGATAGCTTGAGAAGAAGAGGCACCACTGGTGCACGTTCTCATTAGTTGAAGTTTGAGGCAAGGCAAGTCGGCGCATTGACAGCTCCCCATAGTTGCACCCAAAAATTTCGAAATTCGCTGTACGGTAGCAAATCCCAGTGCTAAGGTGTAAAATTGATACGCGTGAAACTTTTCCTGTGCACCCCTTTCTTCGAGTTTCACCTGTGTTTCTGTGCAATAGAGTAATAAGTAAGTATTAGATAGGGGACGGCAAAGGTATAGTCGTGGCGCCATAACACGTTTCTAGGCTGTCACTATCGATATTCACTACTGTTTTATTGTTTTTCTAAGCAATGTTTCAAAAATCGGGCTTAGCAGGGAAAGTCTTTTTATAGGAAATTCAAATGAATGTAATCAATTTAGTGGCATTGCTTTCTACAATGACATTTTTGGTTGCAAGTTTCTTCGCTTTTAGTTCTCGTCCGTGTGTTATACTAACACATAAAAAAGTAAGTTCCATTCTCTCTTAAGAAGATTCGAGGATAACACATAATCCAAGATAAAATTTTACATTTCTTGTATATACATATTTGACAATAATAAAATCTTCGTACATGCTAAATTTAAGTACAATTTACCATATAGTTTTTCAGATATAAAAAATCTAAAATAATCAGTTTCAATTATATTGTTGCATTCCATAACTAGTATCTTTTGTTTATGACAGAAGGGACATTCGTGCTCTAATTCAACAATCGACAACACGTATCTTCGTTCTTTTCATCATCTTCTATCAATAGTCCATATATTAAATTTTTACATTGAAGTCACCTCAGTTTCTTCTCATTGGAATACCTGTCTCCTTTAATTAGTAGCGTCAAGACTTCATTAGCACGTTCGCAGCAATCTTTTCGATTTAGAGCACAGAACATCGTGAACATATATATATAGATATACGCAACCTATAAAAATGAATAACATCAAAATTCAATATTTCCATTTTCTTTCAATAAAATGTAATTATTTTCGGCTCAAATATCGAGGTTATCTTACATTATCACTAATTTGTTTCTGAACCAAAATTCTTGGAATATATTTTATTCTGTGTTTAACCAGTGCTGCTCCGTTATTATTTTAAATATCATTATCGGACCTCCTTAAGCTCGTGCTTATTTAACACACGATCTAATGGCGGATGTCAACAATCAGACAAACTTTTATGATATAATTTATAACATTTGGTATAATTATTGAGCTTAATTTGAGCTTCCCCACAATTGCAGGTTTGAATTCCGCTTACGGCAGCACAGATAGTAAACGTACAAACCTCTTTTTTAAAATGACTAGGGCAACACGCGCGCTGCCGCGCGCCCACAGACCTGTTTGCGCTGTAGCGCTCTTGTCGATTGACGACAATTTCACACACCTCGTCAACCAATCAGCACTGCGGAAAAGCGGTGACAAAATTTCGATACGCACAGCCAAGTTCAGGCGTGACATGACTTTTTTAAGAAAGGATTTTTTAATCATACAATTTTGTAATTATATGAATTACATTGTTACGTATACGATTAGTTATCAGTTCTGGAACAGTATACTATAGCCAACAGTCAATAGCCTCACTGTTTAGTTGACTGCATTCCTAAGGTCCTAGCAATGGCTAAAAGCATCAGCGAAAAATGACTATATAAGCAGTCAAAGCCATGATACTAGCGCTTAGAAAATCGGTTAGCTTCACGCACAAAAGATCGGACTGCACATTGCCATTTGTGGCTCTAAACGTTAGAGTATTAGATTCAGTATAATATTCGTAATGTGCTCTAGGTACGGATTCGTTATTACATACCCTAGGGAACAAGCTGGATCGGTTACCGGGCAAAATTGAACTGCATAAACTAGTCTTTTCCACATTTTAGTAACGCGTCTACTCGACATTTTCTGTCCCACAAAATTCTTTTCTCACCTCACACATAGTCAGGTTTTGTAACTCAATATTAAAATCTCTATTCCGAATTTTTCATTTATTCAACCAAGCGAACACTATAAGTAATAATTAATAATAATTTATTGAAACTTACTGATTTATTGGTGACAATATATCGCATATCCAAATTTCCTCGTATATTAAACTTTTATTACCCATTCGCAAGCATTTCAGGGAATATCATTCCACGTTGAAATATCAAGATGTGTTTCAACAACTTAAACGAGCAGCGAACCCACCATTGAGTGTATTTTTACCCCTCGGAATTCACTCAAATTTTATTCACGTTACCTCTGGTCGTTCCTTTTCTTTCGGTCACTTTCGGTCACTTCCAAATTTCCATTATCAAATTTAAAGGCTTTGCTAGTTACTACGGCCTACGTAACAACATATTTCATGTTATTATTTCATGAATATCAAAATAATTTAAACAATTTTCTGTGTCAATCATACATGTTCACATAGGTAGTAAGGAACGAACCTCGAAAATTGTCTATCACCTAGATTGTTTGGCATAAATAGTGGCTAAACAGGACATGCGTTACGTTTCTGGGTCGGGCGCTAGGTAGTTTTCCTATAGTTAGCCCTTCGATGGAAGTAGGGAAAACTAGCTTGTACCCGGTTAGGGCCCATGTACAATTTCTACTGTAGGTTAAGTTAATTTTATTGTAAAATCATTTCATTCGTTTCGTATCCGGTTACCATCCTGCGGAGGAAACTCCACGTATCATCAGCGTGGAACCAAAACCAGTCTCCATATCGAAGGAAGGAAGTCGCCATCAGTTACGCATGGGATAGTGTAGGGCAGTCACAGACAACCGACGCCTCCACCCCGCAGTCGACGACTCCCGAATTGAGTAAGGGTAAAGATAACGATGCAATTTATACTACAATTCATGTGTATAAGATAAATAAATCGTGATAGAAGTAACATAAAACTCAAAGTGGGGAACACGATATAATGCCAAATAATAATGTGTTGTATACTATATCAATTAATCACGTAACACTTCTTTCATGTATTAAGGATTATACAATGTACGATACTATTTCATATAATCATAATATCAATAATCTTATAATTACAGAAGTTATAGAAATTATTGTGATCATTGCTGTAAATTATAGTAACTACAACAACCTTTGTATGTATCAGATAACATTAAAATATCATTAAGGGATCATTCTGGCTTATAATTTTCAAAAAATCGATTTTTTTGTTACATTTTTTCAAAGTATATATATCTAAAAGTATTGTGTCAAAAAATTAGAATGATCGGAACAGTCTAACCATATTATTTTCTGACTTGTTCATAGCAACTTTAGGTAACTCTTTAGCCTTAAAAAAAACTTTAAACGCGTTTTTCTTAAAACTACGTTTTTACGGTCGGCGGCGGTGATTTTTCCGAAACCACTGAACCGATCTTCATGAAATTAAAAATTTTGATTTTTACTCTTTTTTTGGCTCAAAAACAGTGGGAAAAAAATGCATTTTTTGAAATATTTTTTTAAATGTCCGCCATTTTTTTATTTATTGTTAAAAATTAATATCCGTAGTTCGCGATAGAGCTACATGCATACTGAATGGAAACTATTTTGATTTTTTCATTTGAGATAATCCATTATCGAGATATCACCGCCGCCAGCGAACTACTTTTTTTTCACGGAGTTACAGTCACCTGCTAGTTTGAAGAATTAGAAGAGTGAAAAAAAAATTTTCTATGTACTTTAAGAGTGTATTAGTTAACCTCAATAAACTTTTTAACAATATTTATAACAATTCCTTCCTAAAAAAAATTAATGAAAATAGTCTTTTTTTTGACCGCCTAAACCAGAATGATCCCTTAAGCAAATTTACAATAAATAGTTACAGGAACTTTATCAAAATTTTAAAGATATTTTTTACTGAACAATAGTTATTTGCATTAACAGCATTTCAAACATGTAATTGTAACATTATAAAAACGAAACGTTAAACATTTATTTTACTAGTCAGGTATACAATGTTTATGGTTCACTTGAACCTCCAGGTATATGGATGTTTTCGCATACTGACATTTCTTGGGAACTTCAATTCATTTGCTGGAAAGACGTTTCATTACCAAGAGAGTGGTCATAAAAAAAAATTATATTTTCGCAATGAATCGAGTAAGTTAAGTACTTTGGATAATTGGCACTGTAGATTGGTATTAATTATAATATTGAAGCTAAAATTTTTGCGAAATATTTATAAATTATCAAAAAACGCGGACTTAAAAAAAAAATAAGAAAAAATGGGTTAAAAAGTCGAAGATGTTCGAATCCCATCTTGAAAAACAGCTTAAAAAATTTGTTTTATAGTGTGGTGTTAAAATATACTTTGTAAAATTTGGTGATTTGGTATGGAATGACCTATATATATTACTAGAAAAAGGAGAAATATTTGACACATATTTTATATATTATTATACACATATTATATTTGTACATAAATAAAATAAACAGAGTAATTTTTTGAGTGAAAATATTCGATTTTTAGCCAGTTATTCGCCATCTCCCGAGTCTCCAAAAGAAACGTTCCCCGACTGCTGCAATGATTGCAGCTTTTACAGTGCCTTAAATGAAAAAAGAAGTTCGTTAAACTAGAAGATATTGCCTATGCAATGACCTAGGATTGTAAAAAAAAGAAATTTAACAAAATGGCGGAGTTTTGAAAAAAAAAGTTTAAAATTTTACTTAAAAATCTGATGGTTTTTAGCATGGTAAAATTACATTTTTTATCCAATCGAAAAACTAGAGGGTTATTATATGGAGAAACAAATACTGAATATGCTAAAACAAATCCAATCGATCGGATGATTCATTATCGAGTTAGAACTGCAGCAAATTTGAAAAATGTAGTTTTGAGAAAAACGTGTTTAACAATAACTCAGGTACAGCCCCTCAGCTAACGCACGTTTATAACCGATAACCAGCTGCTCTTTAGAATGTTGTAGCTCAAAAACTATTTGAGATCTGCACTTGAAATTTTAGTATATTATTTTTGAAGGTATAGACTATCGAAAAATGCAAAAAAAAATCGATTTTTTGAAAATATCACACTAATGGTGCCCCTTAAATTCAGAATCCGTCTACTATGTCCGAATCCAATGTTTCCCCAGCTAAATTTCTAGTAGGCACCCTGACACGTTAATATATGAAAACCGAAGTTCACGACTTCTTTTAAAAATTTTCCAGGGTCACCGAGACTTGAAGCTAGTTAATACAACATACAAAAACAATCGAGAAATAATATGTTCAGGCCCCAAGGCACGGATTCGCGCATTCGGCCTAGACGGCAAACAACCATAGAATGAATTTCATGAGAGGGGTCCTCTCCTACAACATCGTTTGCAGCCCTCCTTGTCGTCCAAATTGCATTCTCTTAAGTCAATTCTCATCGAAGAAGTACTCGCTAATTTTCGGAACATGCAACGGGACTCTAAGTTCAATTACAATTCGATATTGAAATCTTAAATTACTATACCCCTCACGAGAAGAACACGAAATGATAATAATATAGCCGAAACCTTCCTGCGATCAGTAACATTCGATATTGGGAAAGGCGGTCTAGATAAATTAGTTCTTTACACGGACTACGCGAGAATTCGTGGCGCATGTCACCCTCTCGCGAGACCGGGTACTTCGAAAAGTCTGTCACAAATCGCTGCCATAGCTCAAGGTGTCTTCTGTAGTGTCTTCTGGTAGTGATCTTCATCCGGATCGTGTCGGAACGGATAGTTGATGAAAGTTAAGGTAACTTTTCCAGAGCTCCTTTTCTCTTCGATACGTCTATGTGCCCTTCGTGAGACATCGATACACTCAGGAGAAAACACGATGTGATCATTACGAAATACCACAGTTGAAATTTTATAGTTGTGAGAAACATAATTATAGTAAACGCAATAATATTATAATTGTCTTTACCATATGGATGTATGCGCTAACATAATATTGGACTACCGAGTTCTATAGTTCTGAAGACTTTATTTTCCTTAAGGTACAAATATGAAGGTTTTAACGAGCCAAATACCTGCAATTATTATTATAATTAGTAGAAATGACTTATAAAATGATAACTAATAACGTTGATTCAAATTACTATACAGTGTGATAAGCGAAACGCGGAATTGCGTGCACAAAGTTATATCTATTATATCAAGGTTTTAACTATTAAAATTATAAGTCATAAAATAATATAACTTATAACTTATAATAATGTAAATTAGAATGGCACAATAATTATATCGATAGTAACTAGAAAGGTATAAATAGTACAAAATACACATCTGTATAATATAAATATTTCAATTCAATGTGACTAGATGACCAGTTTTGTAACTTACAAGCGGTTGAAGAAGAGGTTGAATACTATATAAGAGAATTTAGGCTCACAATCAGTATGACTAAAGTGCGTTATTTCCTTCTGCAAGTAAGTGTTGTATGTGTTATCCTCAAAATTTTAAAACATTTGCTGCAATACTTTTCTTTAAAATATTCCTAAAAATCACCTTTTGTTTTTAGGCAGCCACCTTGCCTTTGAATTTACAAATTTGAATTTACCGTCTCCAAAAATGTATCCAGCTTAATGGTGCACATTTTGAACAGCTTCTACAATAAAAATTTAACTTAAGACTGTTCTAATGAAATTCAAATTCCTTCATTTACTGTCCCTGAATGAGTACTAAAGATGCTGACAAACATTTTTGGTATCGATTCGATTTTCATCGATATTGATCTTGAATGACTTTGAACGACTCTGACCCCCGAACGTTTTTTATGCAGTTTGCATTGCTCTACAAGATGGTTGAAAAAAATGTACCGTACCATTTAAAAAAATGGAGGTGACCTTCACTGTGCATCAACACCTCCACCGAAATAAAAAAAAATTGTCGTACAATTTTTGTCTGGAACATTTTTTTGTGACGTGGATAATTGCCGAGATATTTAAGGTGGTCAAGTTAAGTGAAGCATCCGGTATAGAAAATCATGCAAACCAAAATTTAAAAGTATAAATGTAAGGATAAATATTTGCAGCGTTAATGCGTCGAAGCATCTTAATTCTTGCCATCAACTATGAAAATGTAAGCTAAAAGCTTTCCTATATAAATCCTCATTTGTCTTTGGTTCTGTCATAAATTTAGAAAAGGATTTAATGTAAAAGGATTCATGGGGAAATATAGAAAAAGGGAAGCTGGGGAAAGAGGTTAAAAAAAATAGTAAACATCACTATAAAGCTCTTGACAATGCATATTGACATTGTCGTTTCGTAATCTGCCTGGAAAGCGACTCAAATCTTTTTATTTCTGTACATAAATAGCAGGCCATCTGTATCTTTATTTTGCGCGAAAAAAGGTTTATTATATTTTTGTTATTAAAAAATTTCAATAAATTTTGCTCTTCTGTAATACAGCTGAAATATACTTGCATTGTATTATATTTAAATAAAATCATATAGTAATTTTTAAAACAGAATAGCATTGCAGACTATGACATAGAGTAGTATGATAACAGCATGAATTCAGCAAATAATTTTAACAAGTGCTGCCATCAGTTATTGCCACGCATGGCTGTGTAACTCCTGCAATATAATAGCATACTAAATTTTATTTGTCGGGATGGATAAAATTACACATGGCGCATAATATATTTTTTATTGGTCATATCATAAGTATAACAAAATTTCAATCAGCAATAGAATACTTTTACATGATCGAAGATAGAAAATAAATGGGAATAAAAAACTAGAAAAATAAAAAGAGATTGTTAGAGAGTTGAAAAGAATAACCGAGGAAACATAATAATCTATATTGTGAGCAATTTAAAGTCGTAGCAATGTCACAGTAACTTATTTATAATGTCATTTGTAAATAGTAATTTTTCCCGCAAAAACACTTTCGTGTTAAAAAAAAACTCGCCAAATACAGGATTGCTGTAAATTCTCCATCTTAGTAAGAAATACCTATATTTATATAATGCATTATTATTCGACTAACAAAAAGTATTGATGAAATATTTGCCGCTTTTTATCTTATTAACACGTTAAGCGCCACGCCGGTCCGTAGGGACGGGAGCTAGACTTTCCGTTCAGACCACGTCGGTTCGTCGGGCCCGGCAGGGCCCGCTTGACGGCTAACTGTGGCGTGAACGGAAAGGCACGTAAAATCGACTTTGCGCTTAACGTGTTAAGCAAACCCGAATGCTCTATTTTGAAAGTTGATGTTGATATTGAGTGAAAGATTTTCACAATGAAAACGGTGAGAGCTCCCTTATACGACTGACACTGGACCGAGGCAGAATACTTAGAACATATACGTAAATTACGAAACACAGATTAGGCCAATATCAGGCTTTTTTGATTACCTTAAGACTTTTCTGATTACCTGATTAATATCGCATAGGGCTTTGGTAATGTATCAGGTACCCCTGATGCAATTTCTGATCGGGTAGTAGGTTCAGTCTATCGAATTTGCCGTTACAATGATTGGTGATTAATGCCAGTATTCTGCTTCATTGAATTATTATATTTCATTTCATTTCAAATCATTTTTTATTTCAAGATTTTCATGACTAAATACAATATTTGGTATTTTTTGCAGACTCAATTGAAACACGAATCGCTCCACTTGAGATACCGAATAAAAAGGACCAAGTCAGACCAAGAGTTGTCATTACTTCCGTAATCATCGTTATCATCACCCCATCTATAGATAAGCCATAGATGAGCCGTAGATGAAATCTGTAATTAGGTCGTTAGCCGTACACAAGTTCCTCGATATGGTTTAACTACTGCGTAAGATGCAGTCATTAATTTGGAATGTATCTGCCTAACTCACTATCATATCTGCAAAATCTGTAATGATAAGGAATCTGCAGTTGTTTAATAGCTTAAAATTGTCCTATCAATCATCAAGATCGGTTCTTTAATTGAGGTGTAAATATTGAATGTGGATGGGTAATTAGTCAGTTAAATTTTACTTCATGTTAGTGAAATTGGGCCCAAGTTATCTGATTGTGAGACATCATGTTGACTCGTATATGAAGACTCACATGTCTTCATATAAATTTCTTAATTTGACAAGTGAATAATTATTTTCACTAACATGAAATTTTAAAAGTGTCAGAAATAATCGAGGCACTAAACATTTAAGCTAATAACTAATTATTCTAATAAAATATACCATGTTCATAAAATTTCATCACAATCTGAATAATAAATAAAGAGAGATGTGATATTCCAAAATGATTTCTTGTATAACTTTTTTAAATAAGTTCCTAGTCAATTTCTTACCTTAAATTATCGAATGCTCAACCTTTAAAATTGATATCACAAAGACGTTCGACTCTTCTAAGACACTGTACTACTAATAATCTTTCGGATAACCTCCTGTACTGATATATGTCTTGACTATCTCGTACTTGATGATATACGAGCATAATTATTTTCCTCGATTATTTAAGTTTTCCTGTTTATGAGTTGTTAAGTTAATCATGCTTACAGATAATGAATAGTGTCCACAAATTACACTGCGATAGAGTTATCTACGCAGATTCTTCGAATGAATTACATGACTTTCCTCATACAGTAAAAGTGGAGATAACTCTAGTAAACTTCCGCGTGAAAATAACTGTTTGCGCGAAAAACCTTGCTTGGTCGAAGATGTTCTATTAAAAGTGCACAAGTAATTTGCTATTCTTGTTGCATTACAAAATACAGCAACACTTTATTACAGAACGTCATAGAAAGTTGTCGAGGAGATGCTCTGCCTGTTTCGGTTCTGCCTGGTATGCTCGAGTCGCCCTAACCCTCGACATATACACTTAAGACATAACATAAACATTGCTATGACAATAGAAGAGAAAATCTGGCACTGAATTCTCTTTAAGACGTGATAGTATAAGTGATGATAGTGCGTGCCAGAGTCGTTGAATTATTTCCACATGTCCTGCACTACCCTTGCAGGGTCAAGTTCGCAGACGACCATCAAATCTCAAACTCCATCCCTGGCTTTGGTCAATGTTGCCTTTTCTAAACAATAACTAGGGAATATAATGCTTTTAACTCTTCGACTGTACACTCCTTTTTAAGGTACGTCTAGTGTACTCTGGGGTCCAACGGATCCCACGTATTTTTTTTCGTCCTATTCCTGCCTTGATGATCAAATTCGAAAAAAAATCGTATATATTTGGAAACTGTGGACTGTATCCAAGATGTTCATACAGTTCTGAAGCCCTAAAAGGTTGAATTATTCAAAGAGGTGAGAATTACGAAATTTCAAAAGACGTTTCTGAGGGAAAAAAGGAAAGAGTATCGATGTCGATGTTTATTTGATGGATTTATTTTTCTGTATTTGGAAAAATTGTTTTAATAACCTATGTGGAAAGAAGGGCGATAAAAGGTAATTCTGTTTGGAGCAGATTAGGAACATCTTTACCCGATGCTCGACGCCAATTGTGTGAGAGTAGACTTAACAGATGAATATCGTTTTCCGGTCTGCATTCCGTGGGCAAAAGTTGCATCGCATTTTATACAGTCGGGTGTCGTGCTGGGACGCTCGAATACTATATTCCTTGAATATTGTGCTTTAATGACTCATTACGACTTGAAGCTGTCAAATATGAAAAAGAAAAAAACAAGCTCCTTCGTATTGCTTAGTATATAAGATATTCTCGTTGGTATCAGACACATTTGAACACTGGAGTTTATTTAATCCCTGGACTACGACTACATTAAATCTGTACCCATCCAGGTTCAGGAAACTACTGAACGCGAGTTTCTCTTTATCCTATAGGGGATACCTGAAACATAATATAAATTGTTACACCAGTCCATTTCTAAGCACAGAACAAATTTTAAAGCAAAAACTCAGCGGCATGGAATCTGGTGGACCCCTGTGTATATTCTGAGTATTAAAGCAGGAACCGTTTCAAGTAATGTTGCTCAAACTCGTAAAGACCGTTAGACAGAGAACAATCAAACACAACATCGTATGGATGACATAGTCTTCTATTAAGCTCACGTTGTCTACATGGGTCGGAAATATTGTATACACTCTGCAGCACCAGTAGTATATCTACAGTGTCGTCGAAAAGTTTCCCGAACAGGCCTACAATTGCATGAAACCTTTTTGCGCCTGTCTTTTGTTGGGCAGCAGTCGATTAAATCATGCTCACGATTTGTCTATAGACAAACGTATATCCCCTCTTTCCCACCTACGTTACATCTTATATTGCTAAAAAAAAACTGGAAATATCGCGGTCTACTGTCGGAGATGTTATCACTCCTTTCTGGAGAACAGGCTCTAATACGGGCAAAACGCAAAGTGGAAAGCCTCGAGTCATTTACAAAGCAGAAAACCGGCCATAAGTAATAATGTCCAAAATGAATAGGAAACTTACTGCATCAAAAATGCAAACTCAGTTCAATATAACTCATGAAAAACAGATATCCTACTGTTAAGGATCGCTTGCACAAAGCCAGCCTTTGGAACAGAGTTTCTACTAAGAAACCAATTTTACTTCAATGGACTCAAGTTTTCGATCATTCAAGTTTAAAAACAAATTTTATGGACTGACGTTTTACTTTAATTTTCATTTCATCGAAAGCACTACCATGTCAAAAAGTTCACGAAGTATAGGATTGCTGTGAATTCCTCTGTTAAAAAAAATGTAATATTGATTTTTTGCTTTATTCCTCGACATACAAAACATATTGAAATCATATTATAATGTCAAGTACACAATGCACTACATATCTGCTTGTTGATATATGATCTGGCACTAGCAAGTAATTTTTTTTCGCAGAATTTCAAATACTTTTTATTACTGCTTATATTTAATTATTATTTAATAATTTATACAACATTAAGTGATTCCTTTTAGAGGCGTATTCGCCGAGTCCTTGTCTTATTTAAGATAAATTTGTCTTCATTATGCCAATCTTTGACTTAAAACCAACGTCAACTTTTAAAATAGAGATTTGCTCAATAAGATAAAAACCTAATGAATCCAGTTAGATTTTCTATACCACGATTCAGTGTGATTTATTTGGTCTTGTCCTGAAGGACAACGCCGTCTCCGCGAGCTAGTTTGATCCATCATTATCGAGTCTCATTAATATTTTAATTAATTATAAATAATATATCTGCTGCCCCAAGACGGTTCACCAGGTCAGAACATTCTTCTCTGACCTGGTAGCTGTAAAAAATGGTCTACAAGTCCATGTAGTGTATGTAGTGTATGTGTAAGTGTAAGCATCGGACTCGACCAACAACACAGTCTTGCAACT
The DNA here is from genome assembly GCA_030142375.1 of Calameuta pallipes. NCBI lineage: Eukaryota > Metazoa > Arthropoda > Insecta > Hymenoptera > Cephidae > Calameuta > Calameuta pallipes. The sequence goes on along the minus strand of JARQSW010000800.1, from coordinate 40,470 downwards.
TGTTCTCAATGTCTCTCCTGAGACCAGCTCACTCTTGTAATTAATTGTCAATAAATTAACCTATCTCTAGTTTATCCCCAATTGTTTTATCTAACCACCTTCACCACATTAATTTAAGGTGCGGGAGTTCACGCTTTCTACAGTGTCGGACAGTACGGGTTCGATATTAGGATTTACAACCCTAATTGACTCGCATCCTAAGCCGAGTTGCACTGTGATGCTGAACACTTATAATATTCTATTGGTCTGCGACACTTCGAAAGTAAAAATAATTTTCAGAAAATATTACACCACATTTTTTAAATCTGCCATGTTACTAACGGACTACCAACATCTCATGGCTATCAATCAATCAAGTCACCAATATTGATGATGCGTGCACATTGCCACCTCGGCGTTATCGATAATGCATCAATTACAAAAATTCACGGTTCTACCTGAGCTACATTCAAACATTTTAAAGGGGTTCAGCTTCTTCCTGAAAATGATGATGAAACTCGTAATAGAAATTTATATTATCGATGGAAGATTTTGGTAATTCGTTGTTTCGTCAGGAGAGTCCGCTAATAGCAATTCCACACCGTGGTTATTATTTTTGACGGTAAGCATCCGAGAAGCGATACGGGAATCGTCCCTTTCGCTTGCGGATCGTCAAAGATAACAGACCATACAGGTAACTCTAGTCTTTTTATAGAAAGCTAATATCTCAATTTTACACTTACCGTGTATTTCGAATTATTATTATTCATACACGCGGAAGGGATTTTTGGCCGCTAATCTCGATTTAAAAGAACATTACAACACAGAAATCTCACCACGTGGCACATAGTGTGGGATATGATCTCAGGATAGTGGACAAATTAGCCGGTGTGATCTGGCGATATTCCGTTTATTGTCTTTTCTTTTCCGTATCCAGGATCCAACTGACCACACTGCCCGCTGACCTCCCCCTCGTACGTACAATCCCACCACAACAGACACACACACAACACACGCTCTCACATTCACACACGCACTCCAACTTATATTCTACAATAGAATAGAATAATTTCGAATTGCTGGACTGGCGGAATACAACGAGACTATCAGAGGACATGTGCAAAGATATCAACGTTCTTCAAATGATATCATCTTCCTCCACATTAGAATGGGTAATGAGTGAGTAAGAATGGGCAATGTGTGACATATTTTCAATTTAATTTTTTATTGTGTGTTAAACTTAAGGCCGCTACATACTGTAATTGAACACCTTTCTGTGATATATCATATATGCGATAGGTTAAACGTTAGTCAAGATATTTGAATTCAAATTGTATTTTTTTTATTATTCATTTCATTTTTGTTTTCTTTCTTCTAAATAGAATATGAATAGTTAAAATTATAAACTTTTGGTTCAAAGTATACTGTCAAAGGTGAAAAATTGTAGGTGGCTTGTTTATGAGGAAAATAAATGTAAATATAATATACACTATTATGAGAATTTGATTATTTCATAGTCACAACGCAATTCTATGATTATTACTATAATCAAAAATTATTACAGAGACTTCAGATTCTATACGTCTGTGTGTGATGATTGTAAAGTCATGGCCTAAAAATAATGGCTTCAGTAGGAAATTTGTTTGTGAGAATTAGACTGTAAAAGATTGGCCACCTACGAAGAAATACTTACCATATAACCGGTTTGATATGGCTAAGTTACAGTGGCGAAATGAGTGGCGGGCGATTCAAATGCTTTGCTGCTAGTACAGTAGCTTCTCTCTAAATACGTGCTCTGTAAGTGTGCTCGTAGTTCTTTCTCTTTAATTGCCCTCGACAGTTCTCGATGTATATTTGAAGCGTGGCGGGTAGATTTTGACCGTCCAATACGCGCGTAAATGCGGCTGCTCAACTGTCGACCGCGCGCTGTGCAGGTATCTCTGCAAAGGCCCGTTTCAAGAGACTCGGTCGAATCTCACGTCAAACATAGGCAACCGGCTGTGCAGGGCACGACCTGCCGAGACTCTTTATCCAAGTCAACTCTTGTACTTGTGTTTGCAATCAAATATATTATGAACTGCTATACTGTGGTAACGAAGCGTGTATTTCTTTATTATTATTATTATGAGCGCAAACACAATATTTTTGTTTTGATTATATAACTCCCGATGATGGAATCAGCCAGGCACCTAAGAGCCAAGGGCATTCTGAGGGAAAACAAAGCCAAGATCAAAACATTGCGAGTCCCTTTAAACTTTACGCAGGAAGACATTTTAAATCGCCCGAAGTATATAGTACTTGCGTGTCACCTAGATGGGGCTACACATCAATGCAAAAAATTTAAATTCGGTAATAACGTACGCTCCGCGAATATAAAAGTCCAGCGGGACGGCGACAAGATTCATTCAGTGATCATACCTCCTACGGTGAAATTCGAAAGAGAAATTAAAGATTCAGAAAGGAGAAAATAAAGGAGTACTGATCTTCCCTGGATAGTCTGGAAGGGTTCATTGGAACCATAGCGCCTCTAAACGATACCCACCAGCTAAAACAGGGATGAGAGGAATAAGAAGGGATGCGGGCATTGGAAAAACCACCCGATCACCTTGCCTCTCAAGTCTCCCACACCATACTACATAAGGATTCACTACAGCTTACTAAAAGGAAAGGTAACAATACTTATATGTATGAGAAAAAGTTGTTTATACATTCACATGATTAATTATTAATTGACTATTGAATCATTATTAGATATAAGCAGCAGTAATAACACAAAATAGTAGTGAAGCCGGTATAGAAAATTTTGAAAATACAATTTGTATGATGAATTATTGCCAGATTTTATGTAGGAATTTTATTTGACGAGTTTTTTTACACTAAAGTATTTTTGTTATGATTTACTCCTACCGACTACTGAAGACTGCTGTAACTAATAAGAGATTCTACATAATTATGTACTGCTTCTGACGCAACTGAAAATGGTGAAGACTAATTCTCTAAATCCTAAATCACCAAAACATTAAAAACATTTTCAAGAATCATTAAATATTTTAAAGATGCAAAGATACAATTTTGCAAAAATAACAAAGCATAAGATTAAATAACATACTTTTTTTAAAGCATTGCCGCATCTCAATTTATTTATGTTGATTTTTGCGATTGCATCTGTAATTTACTTTTTTTTCTTTTTTCTCTTTCTCTCGGTTAGTCATAAAAATATAAGTCTATCATAAATTTACACTATTTGCTTTCTAAACGCGCGCCTATGTGGGTATAGGGGTAAAAGTGGGCATTTAAAGCGGGTGGGTCCCCATCGCTGAAAACTGTCGGGCGTTGGGTATCTAATGGCGGTACGCTCCTGACGGCTAATCGAGGGGAAAGAGCTACGGGCGCACTTACACAGCAAGCACTCATCAGAGAGAGACAGTTGCACAACAAATTTCTAACATTTAGTATAAATATTTTATATAGTTAATTAATCCTATTTTTTAAATATTTGAAATTACGGTTTTAATACCTTTTTGTAACTCCATGTTCATAAAAATTATTCCACTAAATTTGAACTATGCTAGTAGATGAAGAGTCACTGGGTGATATAGCAACTTCGTTGTCTTCTTTCACTTTGTTTCTGTAAAACTGATTGTCATTTCAAGACGAATGCTCGCATAAAGACTTACTGTAAAGACTGCAATTGAATTGAATGTTATGAAATAACATACTTTTATTTATAAACATATTATCATGTCTGTTTAATAACAATTTAAACTAATATTGTCAAAAAACGGTGCTGTTAAAAATAATCACTAAAGATGTCGATAGAAATAAAAACCACCATTGAATACTTTCTACTTACTGCTGTAAGTTACAATAATTCGACTAAATTGTAAATATTTTAATTATTGTACCGAAATTTCTATTTCAATTATCTTCTGACGTACAATTCATAATATTATTTCTAGTAATTGAAATGCTTTAAAATTATACATCGTAATAGGTTTTTCTCTTTTACAAGTCTGTTCTAACCAACCAACCATATATTGTAGTTGATAAGAAGTACCTCACTGAAAGAAAAATGCTCAGTGTTCAAAGGTTATGGAAATGCTTACACTACAGGCCTGAAGTTTGTTTCATTTTTAATTGCGAGATCCTTCTCAACTTCTGGCTTCTTTGCAGGTCTCCTTTGAAACTCTTTCTGCTGCGACGCCGACTTCCTGTTCGTACATTTTGAGATTTTTCCAATTTAGTGCAGGGACATTCATGCATAGTAGGGTTTTATTTAAATGGCTGTGGCACATTTCTGCATGTAGAGTTCCGTTATAGAAATAAATTTCTTGTATGTAGTATGATAATGAAAAGTAACACATAAATAAATGTAAATATAATCAAAGTTTTGAATGAGACATTATTCCGAATATGGAAACATTATAAATACAACTTCACTCTTAACTGCATCAGCGAAATTCGAAATATTTGTGTCTTTTTTTGGGGGACGGTGGGGCGCACTCGTATCCTGCCGGTATAGGAAAGGATTTAAAATAGTAGCTCTAAAGTTCATGTCAAAATGTGATTTCCCTGTATATACAGTATATTTAATATATGTAGAAACACTCTTTACTACGAGGTACTTTTTACAAGGAACTTGTAGAAGCCAAAGTCATAAGCGTTCGTTTTTAATATTTGATAAAGAGAGCGCTTCTTTACCGCTTTTAATATCAAGTTTTATCCCCAAGGTGCTTATGACGATAATGATCCATCGAAATGTTGATTGGAAGTTAAGTTCTTCTGATTCCACTGTTTAGTTTCATTCATTGTTTCTTCTTCGTTTTCACCCGGATTTTAACTGATTGTGAGTCAACCTTTGATTATAAACTTCTTCTGTAACTTTTTTGCGTTTCCACATATACACATATATTACATTTGTTATTCTTATATGACTTGGTTAAAACCGAATCTATCAAGCCGCCATTTGTTTTACTGGACAACAGATGATCAGTGCTATCACAACTACCTGCATAAATAAATGTAACGATGCCAGATCATAGTGCACATTAGTCGCTAATATTATAATCCAGATTTTTTGTGCGTGTATATAGAACGGGTTATTATAACGTTGCTATATCTGGGACAAGCCATATTCTGATTAAAATTAAAAGCGTTATAAATTATATAATAAGTCAATCCATATTTTAAAAACTTGTAGATATAATATGTATATATAATACACGGATTTTAATAATCTTTTAACTCTCTTCTTACTCCTATGTAAATTTACATATATATTGTCACGCTTCAACTTGTAGAATTGGAGATCTAAGAATTCAATCCTTCACAGTTGACGGTGATAGAATTTTAAGCCTTCTTCTGATTAAACTCTAAGCCAGGTTATAAAAAAAATTGATATGGGTTTTCTATTTACACTATTTGAATAGACGTAACTTGCCACAAAGCTGCGTGATCAATTATTTTAAATAGTTTCCATTGGAGCTAGCAAATAGACGTTTTTTGTGTCGACGTATGTTAACGCGAGTAAATCTAAAATGTCATCTGCATGAATGCTGGCTATTCGTGTGGTCGAACGAAAAGTTTGAAAATGGTGAACGATATAGATTTGTATTGAATTGTATCGACCCTCAGCTCGTTTAAATGGAAAACCCACAGTACCATCAGTACATTAAGAAACGTCTCACGCATAAACTGCCTATTGTCCAACACTTTTAAACACGCAAAGCAATCTACATTTCGCTGAGATCGGCTCGGAGCACTTGTTTTAAAAATTATTAAATTATTGATTAACATCACGAATAAGCCAGTGACATAATTGATGGTGTGCAACAGGCCTATGGGTATAAAGTACAGACTGTTGACATTTAGAAGTGATTTGTTAACTCCTATGTGTAGAACGCACAATCTCGGCTAGCCATAAGAAAAAACACAGCTTTATCCTCTTTCAGCATAGCCAAATCTTTCGGAAAGCCGAATAAGATTTTTACAATAATAACATAAAAATCTCGCCTTGACGTTAACGCTTAGTTTTTCTTAAGAGTCTATTGATTTAATTAAATGAATATATATGTATGTAACATACAAAAGAAAACCAGTTGAATCACGAGAAATATATCTTCTGACAAGTAAAGGAGGTCATTGATTTCTATATTACAATACAAAAAAAGTAAAGCAATAGGGAAGCTGCACTCATTGTGCCTTACAGGGCAGATCATTCGATAGTCTAAAGACGTGCCTTCAGAGTATCGAAAATAAAGAATACGGAGTAAATTATTCAACTTGTATTATTTCAAATAACCTATTGTCCTATTGAGTCAAAGAATTCAGAGATGACGATAAAAGAAGAAGCATGGAAAATCCAAGAACGCGTGAAAAGGATCATTAAAGATAACCATCGATATTTATACGCCCAATAATAATCAAAGTAATTATCCCGATATGCGCAAGTTTGTTATTTTATTAGCCGTAAGTAATTAGTCTGAATCTGTTTTCGATCATGGAATACGAGAGTAGGGCTAGTTTTTAGAGGGTCGCTTTTCAAGCCAGAGGGTCTGAAACGTCTCTGTATAAACACGCGGATGATTGATGAGCCATTGATGTTAGGAGTAATCTGCTAGCGATGGAATTCCTATATGCCTGTATCATTGACTTGGACGCTTACGTTTACTCAAGGACAAATACGAATGCCGATAGGCAGTTAAGTCGATTAACCAGAGAGGCTTCTACATTGCTGAATGGAAGAGGAATACGAATATTAACTTTGAGTCTCGTACAACAAGTACTTATCTTTAGGTAGGAAGACTTTTTCTGTTTAAAAAAATTGTTAAGAGACATTTTTATTTCATGTGGTTCGATCATGAGAGCATTTGCAAGATGCGAATCCCAATTTTGTATACATATGTCCTTGGAATGTGCTTAATGGTCGTGCATGCAAAATTATTTGCCATATAGTTTACGATTGATACAGGATAAAAGTAGCCGAAATAACATGATATAGATATATTTTGCATCTTAAAATAACAATACTGTTTTCAAGATATGTCAGCTTCTAGATAATAAAGATGCGTGAAGTTTCTAGGAGAAACTTTTTTCACATCGAACATCATTACGCTGATGTTTAATTAAAGTCTTGGAATTTTTAATCTTTTTTTATTGTAGTATTTAAAATATATGGGATATGAAAATTTATAAAATCACAGATTTCTATTCCTCCATTTATCTTAAGGAGAATTCCTTACGCCGGAAATATTTTTATAATTAAGAATATGCAGGATGTTTTTCGAAATATAAATACCGTTATTATGATGTTAGGGAAACCATTCTTAACCGTTTGTAGCATACATTTTTCCTTGCATACGAATTATTTGAAATTTGGTACTCCGAGGTTTCTGGGGCTACTGATTACGAATCTGAATTTAATATTCTAAAATTTTAATTAGCGGATATTGGAAATAGCTTACTAAATAAATATAAAATATGCAGTGGATTATGTATTGTAATTTTTACTTTATTAATGCAACAAGGAAGAACCATCTGAACAGTTTCACTCTCTACAAGAAACTAATCCTAGTCACAAAGACCAAAAGATCCTTGTCCCTTAAAGATAAATAGCCCTATGCTATTTCTATGAAATCTATGTTTATGTTATCACTCAACGTCGATTTGTTTTTGAAATTCTAATCATTGTGGAATAGTTCTACGTATAGGATAAACTAAATAATCCAACAGCGGATCCAATATGGTGGACTGAAATGATAAAAAGTAAGTTGATTTGTATGAAAATTCGAGTTCAGGGGTTTTTTGAGGTCGTTGATTATGAATTTGAATTTACCTCACTTATGTTTGCTATATGAGATTTGAGAATTTCGAATTTAGATCCGTAATCAACGACCCCAAAAATTCCCGAGTGTCCAGATTAATTCAAGTTAAATCCATTTTGGTTCGCTATATTGGATCCGCCATTTTCAATTTTTAATTCTGAGTTCAGATTCGCAATTAGCGACCTCAAAAATCCCCGACTACAGAATTTCATAATAATCGAGATGAAAGAAGATGAAAAAACATTTTTCGCTGCGAAGAGTTAATTTTAATAATTTAGGACCCGCCATATTGAATCAGCCATTATGAATTTGAAGATTTTTATCCCAGATGCGAATTTAATGAACCTTAAAATCCCCGAATACCAATTTTCGTTACGTTAAGGGGTTAATAGGCTATCCTAAAGTTCAGTGTTAGTCAGTCATTTAATGTCATGAAGAATGATATTTGGACTATAAATAAATAATTATTGAGAACTGCACAAGTAAGGAAAGTGTCAGATATTTATATTTTTAGTTGCACATAACAGAATATCGAGAAAAAACACTTTCTTCTGGGATATATTGCTCATTATCAAAAAATATTTACCCCACAATATTGTACCTAAATGAAGCAATAAATAAATTATCACAAATTAAAAAATGTCATTATGTCACCATTCACTTATGTAACATATGTAACATGTGAGTGTTGCCGTTTTATGTCTGTTGTGAGTGTTGCCGCTAAATGTGCGTATATTTAAGTGCGCCTCACTCCGCATCTACCTATTAAGAACAGTTCAATCCCCACCTAATCGCAAAAATCCCAATCATACCGTTCGATTGAATTATCGCCCCTTTTACCAAGTAACCAGAGAACAGTAAAGGCGTGCGTTCCAAACAATCTAATCTAGGTACAATATTTTCCTTCTTATAGTAATGCGCATAGTTAGCTAGTATTCTATCCTACTTGTTTTCTTGCATTCTCTGCAGATAATACGCTACAGGTGATAGGACCCTAAAAATGCCTATAAAGGATTCCAATATGCGGCTAAGGAATCGACTTCATTCAACAAGGCGATAATTCCGTTAGACCGCATCCGGTGGATCAGAACGAACGAACAACCTCCAATCAACCCATCTCTACAATAGTAAACTAAGAGGTAGCTATTAATATTTAATGTATCGGATGAAACAATCTTTATTAAAAATAGTATTAGTCAATTTTATAAGTGTGACTGCGTGAATGCTGCTATCTCATATTACTGATGGATTTGATTTAATATTTCATTTAATCTTTGTCAAATGGTAATATTCATTAATATGAAATTTAGTACGAATATATACTTCGTCGGATAATATCATAAATTCAATATTTGACTTTTTGTCGTTTCTATTTCTAAAACTTTACATATATAGAAATAGATACATATTACATATTGTAGAATCAAGAGACTCGGTCGAGTCTCGCGCCAAGTAAAGGCAACTGGCTGTACAGCGCACGGCTCGCAGAGACTCTTTACCCGAGACAACTCTTATCTTATACCTGTGTTTGGAATGAAATATCTTATGATTCGCTATATATATGTGAGAAAAAGTTATGCATACATTCACTATAGGAATTGATGGTTCTGAATCGAGTGTCATCAAGTTCCATGCGATTAGTTTACGATGACCTCGTACCCTGACCGGGCGTATTGAGATGGCGAGTGAGATAATTTTGTTTCAGTTCCGTTGTCGTCGTCGTCATTGTCTTCGCACGTCCGTTTACTTTTTCACACGGCGGATGGCGCTGGCTGTTTTGTCTCCTTTAGCTATGTGTATTCTGAATGGTGTTGGTGAAATACACAACACAATCTAATACATTTTGTACGTGAAGCTGTCGTTCACACCGAATTTTCAATTAATATAAGGGTGCTTTCACAATAGTATAGAATTATTAGGTCTTTAGCCCGCCCGAAAAGTGTAACAAAAATTCATGTGGAGCGCGTGTGAATGGATGTAGGTGTATGTTTGCTTGACAGTGTTACGTCCGCGTGAGAAATCAGGTTCCACATCCTCGTGCTCGATAACTAAATATCAAAAGGTCAAACAGTGGGATCTGACTTCTATTACACAGCGACCCTTAGAAGCGGCTATTTCTCATATGGGTTCCAGGTTTAAGGAAAGTAAGATGAATCTTTCAAGAGGATACATATATAAAAAATTATACTTGGGCAATAGCCCTGACCGTTAGCGATTTCACTCAAGTGCACATGTACACCGAAAGCGGACATTCCTGATTTTATGACTTTTCCTTGGAAACCCTACTAGATTCCTTTCTCCTCCCCGAAAAATTATCCTTGGCCAATCCTGACCCAGTAAATCCTTTACCCCCATGCAAAGCTGCTCGCCAGAATTTCCAGGACCAATGATCTAATTTCCTTAACCACCAGATACTCTTTGCCTAAGAATTTCTCTAGATGAATCAATAGTAACAATCCTCAATCCTACCCCCAAAAATCCACCCCCGTTAACTAACATCCATCAAATCCTCCAAGACTCACTTTCATTCTCCGCCGATCCATCAGCCAAACTAGTTGTTCAATTCTTTGTTCGCTTGCATCTAAATAAATTGTGTTCAATTTGATAATTTACTTCGGCGTCGCATTTTTTGGCTATATCAAATATCTAATCATTTTTTCGTTATCATCATCATCATCATCATCATCAGATGTCGAGATAAACAAATTATAATTATTATACTTGGTGAAGGAGCTCTTAAATTTGTTAAACCGTAGTGCATGTTAGAATTTTCTAGATTTTCAATTATTTAGTTGGTATCGGTTTTCATTTATATAGTATATATATGCATATAGAATCAATTTTATTCCATATCCAATCTTATTCATTCTTCCAATGGTAATTAGAGGCATAGCCTAATCCCGACTACAGTGCGCAAACACGACTCAAAACTAAGACAGGCTAGGTAAATTGGCCTTCATTCTGGTTCGGACGTAACAATAGCTCCTCGCATTTCAGGTGCTAGTTTTTAGAGATATAGGATGTTCAGGTTTTCCTCTCCGTAATTTCTTGTATCTAAATATCGGACGTGGAAGTCCAGGGTATCGAGTTGTTCCACTCCGTAGTTTCCTGTATCTCGGTGTCGGGCGTGGAAATCCAGGGTGTTCAGAAAAGAATGCAACGAGCGACGCTTTGGCGTTTCGCTCACACCATAGTATCCTCTATGTTGTTCGAACGGTCTGATGTACGCAAATACTCCAGCACTGACTCCTCTCTTACGTTTAAGACTCGGCTTCAACAAGCTAGACGCCATTAGTGATGCTTATATGCATTCAAGATTACATTATCTTTTAAAATTTGTATATATCTTTATACATTTCTAAAAAGATGGACTAAAAAATTAAATTTATGTGTCTTTACACATTTTTGACAACGAAATATATTTTTTTTCTACAATTTAGATTTGAATGCTTAGAGTTTTTACATCCTGCTGAGCAACAAAAACTTGTGATATCCCCCCAAAAAATACTTACGTGTAAAAAACTACGCGATGTACAGGAGAACGGTGAATTCCTCTAACAAAAAGTATGGAAATCATATTATTAATGCCAAATACATAAGTCACTACATATCTGCGTATTATAAGATCTAACACTGGCCCATCATTGTAATTTATTATATTTTCAAAATTTCCTATAACGTTTTCGCTCCGCTTTTACATTACTTCCCGTATCTAATTATGTTTTAATGGTCATTTAATAATTAATAAAACTCTAAATGATTCCTTATCGATTAGTACTTGGCGGGTTCGTGCCAGGAATTCTTAAGTACTTAATTTGAAGGTACTGATAATATTCTAAGACTATATGTTTGTTATTAGGCTTTTACCGTCATTATCTTTGGCGAGTTATTGTTAATATGCTCTATATAGAAAGTTGACGCTAGTTTTGAGTTTGAAGACTGGCATAATGAACGCAAATTTATATCAAGAAATACACGGACCCGTCAAGTAGTACTCGATAAGGAATCACTTAAAGATTTATTAATTATTAAACGACCATTAAAACATAATTAAATACGGGAAGCAGTAGTGATTTAAAAGAGTAGCGAAAACGTCATAGGAAATTTTGAAAATGTAATTAAAATGATGGGCCAGTGTTAGATCTTATAATAGGCAGATATGTAATGTAATGACTTATGTATTTGGCATTAATAATATCATTTCAATACTTTTTGTTAGAGGAACTCAGAGCACTCCTATACGTGGCGTAGTTTTTTAAGCCAAAATGTTCGTTGTGGTTATAGTTTACTTGTTAACCGAATATTCATAGGAAATATAAGTTAAAAATGTCTTTTAAGAATAAAAATGCTCTTCATTCTAATTCCTTGTGTGTCCAATGTTAAAGTTTAGGATAGGTGTACGCATGTATAGTTAAATAAATTCGAAAATAGATGATCGCCTAGCAAGCGGTCACAATCAATACAGAAGCACTATAGATAACTACAATCATTCTAGGCCAAAAGGTCATAGAGATAATTAAGAGATGAATTAGAGCATGCTGGGGGAGATAACGGCGTTCGATTTAACGTCGAAGAGATTCGCAATCGATTACACAGGAAAAGAACTTACCTCAATGAAAAAGATAGTACAATATAAACGCGACTAAGCTAACGAGAAAGATAAGCGGAGCAGAAATCACGACTACGTACTGCGCGATCGATTTCTACGTTCAGTACCGAAGATGTCCCACGAGGAAAGAGAACGATCCAGGTCCACGTAGCAATTAGTGTGCCTATCTCCCTCTGGAACTCTGTTCCCCGTAAGGCAATTGGCAATTAGATTCTCCCGCCACGTTCCACCTAGCATCGGTGAATAAAAAAAAGGATATTCCGCTACAACGTAAGTAAGCCCCTGCCCAAAGATAAGCAGTTGAACACTTTCTGTCTAGTGCGTATCCTCTAGTTTAATTACTCAGGTTATCGTAATGGTAATCTGCTGTTTTCTCACGACGAGACGGGACCCTTAAGTTCCACAGGCCTTGTACGGTTAATGCCGGATCCGTCAGGTCGATATGTTTTGTTTCACGAATTCTGACGGTAGCCGTTGTTGCCTCCAAGCAAGAACTGGTGATGTTATGGTTGTTATTCGTAGGCCAGTAGGGATAGCTGGACTTATATACTCGAGGCAAGTAGAACAACAGAACGACTTTTTGCTGACTGTTGAGAGACGAAAGTGTCGAAGAGTCAGTTCTACAGTCTGGGATAGACCTCGAACAGTCGGTAAGGCAGTTCTTCTCTGATATTGGTTAGATATAAAGCCATCTCCTGTCTTGTAGACAGTCGGCGGTGACATTGAAGTAGCGTACATAGAAATATAAAACTACAAATATCAGGCATAATGTAATTAACTTTAGATGCTTTTCCCAACCCCTTTGCATTTATTTCGCAATTAAACAATTATTCATTATAATAAATATGTTATATATTCGTTTCTTCTGCAAAACCAACACTAAATATTGATTTTGAAAATGTTTTTCTCATAGTTATCGGCATCCACTATATGTATTCCGCACCGTTTTTTACATCGGGATTTTCACAAGATTTTGCAAAATAGATGTTTAATAAAATTCTTTATGAGCATATAGTTGAATATTGCTACCATTGAACCTAAGTAAGTTACTTTACTTTCAGCCTAAAGTTTATCATCTATCTTATCTCCTGTTATGTCATCAACTCATCAACTTTGGAAACAAAATGTGTTTAATTTTATTATTTACTTACGTGATGCTAAGCCATATTGATTAGTCAGAAACATCGATGTTGAACATCTCGCGATTGGGTAGATCGATTTAACCTTTTAGCAGTGTGGCGAAAGTGAAATTTTCGTGTCAGAAAAGAAATTTTGTAGATTTATCCTATTATTTCAGGATTACGGTTCTTGAAGTCACTCAAGCCGAATCTGATATCTGATTTTCAAATTTCAGAATGGTGGATCCAATGTGGCTGATGCAAATTCGAAAAGTAATATGATTTTGATGAAAATAGGTATTCAGTGGTTTTTAAAGTGGCTGAATTTGAATCTGATGTGAAATCAGACTTTCAAAATTTTCAAAATGACGGTTGCAATATGGCGAATAGAAATTCGAAAAATATTTGGATTTCAACGGAAGTTTATATCTTTTGGTGTTTGAGGTAAGATTTGACACCATCCCTTAAAAATACGATCCGCCAGTTTAAATCTTGAAAATCTCGTATCAGATTTGAATTCAGCGCAATTTACCAAATAACCCCAATTACCAAATAACAGTCAAATCCGTATAATAAAAAACATGTTTCTTTTTTAAAAGTCCACATACTCGTATGTGTCAAAAGTGGCACGACTTTTTTCCGCCCATATGTGTGTCCGTCACATCCTAGAATTTAAAAGTGTAGTAGGCTATGATGTCAAATTTTGAACAAACTAGAACACGATACGCAATTCAAGAGTACTAATCGGTTTTCTTTAAATTTCCTCATGCCCAGATACAACATTAGTGGGTGATATATCACATAAAAGGGAAAGTTGACGTAATACATAACACAAGGATAACGGATGTTTTTCATAATTTAGAATTCCCAACCTTCGAGTAACTTGCTGTCACTACGCAACACTCTATATTATATGTACTTGGCTTTAATCGTTCGACTTGCTTGACCTACCAGCATAAACTCATTAAAAGTTGAAAGGTAATAAATAATTTTCTCTTCCATGATAACAACTGCGCATTGTTAAGAAAGATAAAGAGACGTGATTAAATATTTTAAAGAATAATATGAACATAATGACACATGGCTGAGTTTAGGAGAAATATATAAATCCCAATATTCATATAAAGTCAATCACTAAAGCTCGACCGTATAGAATCGAAGTTTCTCTATTTGTAAAAAATCCCTTAATTAGCAAACTTCGCGAAAGCTCGATTATCGGCATCAATGATCCCAGGGATGTCGCCGCAATCGTTTATTAATGACATTAAGACGATATTCCCTGATCGGTGCACTTTTCCGGATACTTCACTAGTCTCTCCCCATTTTCCATCGAACGAGTTAGGTTGTATTATAGCAATATTGTCATCGCTACCGAATTACAAGCGATCACGGTGGTAAGGGCCGTGTCAGTTAAGGGTAGTCCGTGAGACTGAACCCTCGAACGTAACATAGAACAGTATGTAATAGCAAGCTGTAGCAGCATACCTTAACAAAATGGAAAGTAAAGTCGCGTAGGAGTGCTTACTGGTAACGAAGACGTAAAGGGCTCGCGTATGGCGAAGTTGAGCGATAAATAATCCATTATATAATGCCTGAGGCTATTCAGAAAAAGAGAGTAAGGAAGAAAAGGATGAATATGGTGTTGGCAAAGAGGAAAAAACGATGAGGACGAGTAGAAACGAGATGGTAAAGGAAGCGGAATCGCCGGAGCACCCGGGGAGAGGAGTTAGAGAGTCACCATGCATTACTCTAATTGACGGCAACGTACTGGTAATGTTAACAAGCTCGTTTGTGCTGGTTCGTAACAGTGTAGTTGGCGTTAACGTGGTACAGCAATCGATATTCCCATGAAATATTTCTGCTATTTAACTTTTACATATCCCGTGACTCAAATGAAAGAGCATATGGACTAGAAATTTCGATTTCATGGGAGAAATGTGTATAGAAATCAAATTGCATAAAAAATTATAAAAGTGAAAAGGACCATACGAATTTTTAGTAATGGTAATATATTTTTTCCAATTATATCGACATATATATATACGTCCCCTCTTATAATTTTGTACTTATAGTACAGTAGAGAAGAATTACAAATAGATATAAAATGGACATAAGCCTTTTTGATTTTAGTCAAGCGACATAGTAATGGAAGACGTCTGCTGAATTCTCTATACAGATGCCTTACGATTTCGTTTTATGTTTTGTGATGTTTCCTATCGGTAGTGCAAAACCTTCGTCCGTGCATAACGATATAGAATTTAGGCTATCGAATAATTACAAAGCAACAGTAATGATTTAATTATATTGTTCTCCGAATAATTTGCTCTTGGGAAAATACAGGTGCGTGGTAAATATCGGTATGAGGGAGAACTACCTTTAGAATTGCAAATCATTAAATGGAGAAACAGTGAGCGAGAGAGGGGGATGGAGGGAGGGAGGGAGGAAGAGAGTGATAGTTATCAACCTAACCACTCAATTAAATCGATTTATTACTAACGTGGAATTATTAGACCAGAAGCTCGCCGCATAATCACACATTAATGTGGAAATTTTCTATACATTAATAAATCTTATACGTATAATTTATTAATTTGAATTTATTTAGCCGTATAGTTGTATCATATCGTTAATTAATTTATCTGGATTTTATATTTGGAAATTATTATTATTATTATTATTATTCCTTTAGTCTTTTTTTCAGTTTTGATTTTATTTCATGAAGAAATTTTCTAAAGATCCGATGCTGGGTCAATGCCGAGGCAGATTGGACTGACTTCGGCAACCGGTACTGACATACAATTAGCTAAGCATTGGAATGACATCATGAGTCCAACATTCAATGCCAACGGTTTGCCAATATTATCTGTCGGCACCAAACTACCACTGTTTACTGACACTATCCCAGCGCATAGTGACACTGTTGGCGTTGCGGTGTAGGAACAAATGTTCTATTAATATTACAGTAATATGAGCGATTCATGTCGTTTTTACCCCTTATTATAGGTATGATGTTTGCAGCTAAAAAATTTTGAAAAATGGGTGCGTGTGTAGAACACTTCTGGATGTTACATATGAAGCTGTTGCGCTGCCATGAGTGGGATTCGAACGTACGATTGTTGGGATGTTCGAAATCAGGTGTCTGTGGGTAGAAACCCACAGAGCCACTAGTTCAATCTTATTTTTAGTGATCCAGAATTTCATCATACAAAATTTTGTTCGTTTAAAGAAAACTGTATTGAATTCCATTATATTTGTATTTTTTTCATATATGCAACAAAAAATAATCCAATGATTAACCTTTTTTTTTAATGAAAGATGAACGTATGTAGGTATATATTTGTTATCTTTGATTATTAATAAATTATTGCTTTTTATGCCAAATTAAATGCTTATTGTATTAAAAAATGTACTAATGATATCCAGAATACACTAACTATTAAAGGTTCTGAATTACTTCTGATGCACAAGCAATTGAAGAATCATCTGCATAAATGAATCATAGAATAAAATGCTATACATATAATCATAAGGCTGTCAGAGGTTCCATTAATTCAGTGTTTGCAAGTATGAATTACATGCGTCCAGAGTTTCAAATACGTATGACTTAAGAGTATTTCGAAATCAAGAGATTCGGTGGAATCTTGCGCCAAGTACAGGTACTTTTTAAGACTTTTTAAGTACTTTTTAAGTACTTTTTAAGACTTTTGACTCTTACAAATTATTAATACATTCACTATAGGAATTAAGGGTTTTGGATCGATTACGACCCCAAGATCAATATGATTAGTATGTGAGGTCAGGGTGTATTGAGATGGCGAGCGAGATGATTTTATTTCAGTTCCGTCGTCGTCATCATCGTCTTCGCACGTCCGTTTACTTTACTACATAACAGATGGCGCTGATTAAGATACGCGATTGAGTTTTGCACCTACGTATAGGCAAGCGGCGGTACAGCCAAGGTGACGAAGCCAGTCATATGTACCTATACCTACTTGGCAGGGCAGATTCGTGCGGTACTTGATATAAATTTGCGTTCATTATGCCAGTCTTTAAACTCAAAAACAATGTCAACTTTCTATATAGAGCATATGAGCAATGACTCGTTAAAAATAACCACTATGAAAATGTAATAATAAACATATAGTCTTAGAATACTATTGGTACGTCCAAAGTAAGTACTTTGGAATTCCTGGCACGGATCCGCCAAGCAGTACTGGATAAGGAATCGCCTAAGGTTTTATTTATTAATAAATGACCAGTAAATTATAATATAATTGAATATGAGAAGCAGTAGTAATATAAAATAGTAGCGATTACGTTATAGGAAATTATGAACATACAATTAAAATGATGGGCCAGTGCTAGATCATATAATAAGATGATATGTAGTGACTTATGGATTATGGAATATGATTTGAATACTTTTTATTAGAGGAATTCATGGCACTCCTGTATTTGCCATAGTTTTTTACACGTAAGTGTATTTGAGGGGTCTGTTTTACCACAATTTACCAATAATATTAACCTTTTAGAAGGTAACGATAATTTAAACATTTTTTAATGAAATCAGGATAAATATTTTTTTAATTTTATCACTACCTAAAAATGTATTATAATTTCAAGCATCAACTTTTTCTTTCGTGTAGTAGTTTTAGGCTGAATAAAGTAATTATTTAAATGAAAAATACTTATGCACGACAATTTTTTCATACCAGATATAATATACATTCGTATAGGGTATATGATGCAAAATTTTTACTGTTTAGTTAGACTGAAAACTTGACAGATTAGACCAGATATTTTTATATGGCAATTTAATTTGTAATCACTAATCACAAAAGTTCAGATATTCCACATGATCAAAATATCCTAATTCAGTTTATTGAACAACTCATTGAGATTAACTCTTAACTACACACGTGCGATCTGAAAGACCTTATAAATATAATGTTTACCCCTCCTGTTGAATTTCTCTGCTTAAATTTTCAACAAATTAAAACAAACACTAAATAATTATTACTTATTACTTGGACGTTAAATTTGTTTAAACTAAGAGTATAGCGACGTAAAATTCTACTTTTGAGCTATTCTATTCGTTGTAATAGCCTCACAATCCAGTTCTACAGATTGAGGTCTTGGAGACCTCGTTTTGTAAAGTTTGTTTCTACGGCCAGACCTGTCTAGTTAAGGGTTAATCTCATACAAAATTATGCTTATTTTCGAAGAAGAAATACTGTCCTGTACCTAACCAAGTACTAGACTACCCTCAAGTTAAAGAATAAAGGCTTTTCCTAAATATTTTAATAAGGTGCTGGCTAGTCTTTGGGCATGCCCGGTTTGAATTCACCGTTGATATAGTCGCCACAGTATACGGTTAGACAAGTTCGTAATAGTTATAACAAATAAAACTGTCCATTAAATCATCCAATTTTAAATATAAAAACATACATGTTTTGTCGATGATGTCCTTAATTCCAAGTGCTGCAATTTTTATGGCCACCAGTGTATTTGCCGCTACAGTAGGTCAGCATTAATGGACGGAAACTAGTCCTCAACCTGGAACCAGCAGCCAACCGTTTGTTGGTGGTTGGCAGTGCACCCCAATTTCTATATGGGATATGACAGTATCAATACATAAGACTCGGTTATAATAGCAGTTAGAAATATAAGGAAAATAATGTCTTTCAGGAAAACTAAGATTAATATTAATTTTGGAATGTTGTATTTGTAGCTGCAGGTGATGACTCGTGTTATCGCGCTTCAGAAGTACGCTGTAAAAAATGCCGTCTATAAGACTATCGCACAACGTTCTATTTTGTGTGGACCAGCTTCTTACATAAACGTTATAATATCATGAGAAATATTGGAATGGCGGGGTGCTTTCGCCTAATGGCTTGGAAAATAAATAGGATCATAAGAGGAAGATAGGGAGTCTAGGCAATGTCACGATTCTCACTCTACACCTTTCTCCACCTTTCTCCACCTTTCTCCACCTTTCTCCGCCGCTTTTCTTCTCTTTACGGTTTACGGGCATTTACAATGTCGCTCCCTTTGCTGAACGAGCAGAACGAGTTAAACGAGCCCAAAAGACTTGCAAATGCGATAGTGCTTCCCTCTATACGCATTCAACTATTACTGATAGCAAAGGCTCGCGTAAATCTCGATAAGTTTAATGCTCGCCGGGGAATTACGTGCGACGATCGTACTAATGGACGTGCGATGCAGTTCCACTCTTCCCACACTGTTTTCGACCACTTCGTTACCCCTGCAAATGGCAGTTTCCCCAATTTTAGAGATTTCACATGTGCTTTGGAAACTAGGAATTATTTACCATATGTTATTGTATTTCGATTATTCGTTAAAAGTTATAGTAATTAATCGCTAATATCTCGCTCTTAATTAATTTTTCAAAAGCAGATGAAATACAGTTAACATATGCAAACAATCAAGTGAATCTATTCATGGTTACTACGCATCCGTTAACATTTCGTAACTTTAACTTAGAGATAGAGATCTGCAAGGTTATTCCATTTGCAAAATTGTTATGACTTACCCTGGATAAGCTGCAAATATATAATATATAATTAGTATATTGTAAGTATACATTTCCAAACTTCTGTTACCGTAATCTATTTATTATGGATCATGAAGTTCGAGGTATGATTGGACTGCCGGAAGTTTCAACAAAACCCTCGGTAATTAGACGCAAATATAAATCGTGATTCAAAGTTAACTTCGATAACTCGGTTAAACTCGATTGAGTTTGCAGGCTCGAAGCATATTCCGTTTGATAATCAATTGATGGCCCATTTATTCAATTCTTTTTCACTGTAAAACCTCCTTGGATATTCTGTAAAAGTTAGAACGAACCTATCTGAAACTTTGTGCTACTTTCACCTGGGAAGTTAATATACATATATATATTTTTTGTTACAGCACACTTGTAAGAACAGTCTGTACCCAACTATAATAATATAAAAGAAGTTTAATAAATAAGTAAAAATTTCTGTTTCCACGAAAAAGAATTCTTGATTTTAATTCAGCATTTCAGATTTTAAAGATTACATGCACGGAAACAATGAATCATTAGCAAGTAATGAATAAATTGATAATATGTCAGATGCTCATTTTTCGGATCACAAATTTTTAGATTATGAAGAAAAGTGTCAGGAAATGTGTTCCTATTTGTATCAATATTCTATACAAGTTAATACAGTGCTACCTCGTTATAAGCGAATTTCTCCGTCCCGCTTGGCTGAGCTTTATAGCTTCACCTACTCAAACTGTGTATGTACCAGACGCATGTATGTAACTTTAGCGCGGACCTCTCGTTATAAGCGAACAAGCGATTACGTGAAATGTTTTATGTTTGAATATCGAATTAATCTATTTATGTTCATATAAAAGATAATTCAGCAATGCTTTACAGTCCTACAATTTTTGTTATGTATTATATACATAAACAGCACTAGTAAAACCAGTAGAGGACTAAAATTTCGTGTGTGTAAACCTTTTTTTTTTCAAATCGACGTTTCAAATGTTTTTGACAAATTGACTATTGTAATTATTTTTATAATTTATCTAATGCAGAAATATTGCTAAACAATTATTTGGAATGCCTATAATACGTCAAAAATTCACCGAAATCTGAAATAATTAAAAAATAAATGAGAAAGAATGTATTTCTCGTGATTTCGAAGTTATTCCTGTAAACTCGAAGCGAACCACGTATCCAAGTATTATACATATTTACCCTCAGATACTATTGAACTTCAATGATCGTCGAATGTCCACGGGTCCCTTTCTACTGCGTCTTCCTATAAAATAGTATTTGCTTCTTCTATGCATGATGAAATTGGACATAACTGAGTCTTACCGCGTACTTGACAAGTTTTGTTAGAACTCGAAAACTTGAACCTATTCCTTAGAATTACGAAGCAATAAGGTTCAACCTGGAGTTCAAATTTTTTTTAAATCTACGGGTCTTAATCGGCTTTAGAAGCTCTTGTTAATCTCAGTATTGAACCTCAAAGTTCTGCCTGTAAGTTCTCATGGATTCAAACTGGAGTTACAAGTCTGTCGATAAACTAAGAGATCGAAGAAACGAGTGTCTTAAAGCCAAAAAATAATTTCAGTCAAATTATAACTTTTCTTTCCTCTGCCTGTTTGTTCTATATTTTCTTTTGGGGAGCATTTACCAGCATAGTCTATCGCTTTCAGCTTCGTCCGTGTGACAACTCACTCATACAAGTAGCAAAGGTCCAAAATAGTTTGAGTCACATGATATGTACACCCAAATACTTATTGTTTGCTTTTTTAACAGTAACTACTATTAAAGTTTAATAGTAACTGCACCGCATAATAATGGCCTAGTAGTTATTATTACGCACCATTATCAACTACTATTATACTTCTATAGTAAGTATTCCGAACGATAATCTCCCCAACAGTTACTATCTACTGTTATCTAATAATATGCACTATTAATAACGAATAGTTACTAGTAAATTTTAACAGTAACTATTACGATTTCAATAGTTTCTTTCCGTAAGGGTGGTTAACCCTAATAGTTAAAAAATTCGGTTTTTCAAATAGAAATTGTACGATAGACGATACTTTTTGCTTCGAACATCATCTGAAAGTATATATTGTCCAAATGATTAGTTTCCTTTAATACATAAAGTTAATAAAGAAGTAAATTCTAATACAACAATTTCATCGTAACAGAATGTTTTCTCGCCATATTATATATTGTCGAACTTATTCCAATAAATTGCTCACTTTATAAAGTAAATAAAACTTAAAAATCTTCGTTGTATTCTTGCAGATGCCGTCACGCAACGAGATTATATTTCTTTGTCTAAAGAAAACATAAATTTGTATGCTTACAGAAGTAGATGTTTACGCATTAAAGTAATATTTACTTTTATCATCTGCATCTACATTTTATTTTTCAGGTTTGTACATTTTTGTAATTCTTACATTGTTTACTAGCAAAACTTATTGTGGTGTAAACACCATGCGCAGAACATTATATAACAACACAACAGTACAAACAAGATGCATAATGTTTTTTTAAATAATATTTATTTAATGGTCACATCAACAGCTGGGGTCATTAGCGGCCATACTACATAACCATATGAAGTAAATAAAATAAATTATGTATGCACAGTATTGTTGCTATGTATCGAAGACCTTTTAAATTTGTATTGCTCTCGGAGCGGGGTAAATTGTTTTCCATTTGAGAGCACTTTAGGTGCATTGAACCATGTGAAATCAATGGTACAAGACTGTTGTGTGGGGCACGAGCAAAAAATACTGTTAGTGCAAAAATCACTTTACCGAATGAGTTTACAATTCATAGACGTAAAGCACCAAACGGGAACTTGATAATATTTAAGATCAATTATTCAGCATTGATAACAATTAACTGCCAAATAATAACGTTCGATGTTACAAACCGTTAGGGCACTAATAAGAAACTCACAATCAGTGCTGCATTTAATCGTGAACAACATTTCATAAAGTCAATTTTATTTTGACAATGTACATAACGTATTGAAGCAAACAAAATAAGGTATCTATTACATATCATATCTTGGATCTCATCGTCTAGAAAGAAAATGATTACAATAATTATGTTTCCAAATTATTGTTATCTAACCTAACATAACCTAATCCGTTCTGACCCTACCCAGCCAAATGTATCCTCACGTAATTGAAATTGAAACGTGTAAAACTGGGGTACTTTCTTCATCTGAGAAGGATTTCTTTGTGTGGAGAATTTTTATATAAAACTGGGGTTCTTCCGAGCGAATGAACTCCCACCGCAATGTGTCCTTCGCTCTCATCAGTAATCCCGTCGTTGACTGCGCTATGGCAATCTCATAACGTTCGTCTCAGATTTCTGTGAATTTTTAGAAATTTAATATTTCCTTTTTAGAACACGCGTAAAATGAAAGACGCTTTCGCAACGAAAATGAATACATACATCTACTTGATAATAATCGAACAACAATCGGAGTCGCTCCTCAAGGTTGTTTTTTACTTTAAAATTTACTCTAGTTTGTATTATGAGCCCATAATATTTTTTTACTATACATTGTAACGTGACTTTGCAAAGTTGACGTTACAGAGTAACGTTGGTTGCAGTAACGAGTGCAGTTGGTCTCTTAGGAATGGCCGGACAATAAATAAGTAGGACTTATAAAATCGAACAGTGGATTCGGTGACACAGTCGTTATGGTATTGGCTTGGCAGTCCGAAGGTATCGGGTTCGATTCCCGATTATAACTCCTAATTTTTTTCTTTTATAACGGGGAGAACCGGGCGCCCGTTATAACATATACTGTAAACTATTCATTAATATGTAGTGAATTCGCACTCATTTTCCTCTCGAATAGCATTATTTAAAAATTTTCTATAAACTATTATTATACTTATTATAAAATTTGCAAACGCAATTTGTTTTTACTTTGAATGAGAATTGGTAGATTGCTATAATTATTTATCATTTTGCATAAATCAAGGTAGACATTATTTAGGAGCGTCTTGTTCTGAAAATAAATACTAATCGTATAATCTTTTTGTCTGCAAAAGCAGCTAGGATAGCTGCGCAGAACGTGTGCCGATCTTGGACATGTTTTGCTCAGCTTTGGATGAGCAGAGAAGCTATATAACTGCTTCAAGTCGTTATGAAGTAATTATTTGAAAAGAGAGGTTCGACTCCCAGATGGGAACTAACCCGAGTCAAAAATAAGTCTTTTTCGTTCTTCTCGTTAGTATGAGAACAGGATTTATAAATTTTGTTTCATCTCGAAATATGTAACAAATAGGCCTAGATCCGGACCAAAAGAACGAGATCAAACTTGTTGAGACTTATTTATCGAACCATCAGATCTAGATCAATGTGAGGAGAACAAAATTAGATCCATTAGAGTAAAAGCAGTAGTTATTTTTGACTCGAGAGGTCTGATCGTTCGATAAATAAGTCCTGATGACTTTGATCTTGTTTTTTCGTTCTGGATTTAGTCCTATTTGTTGCGTATTTCGACCTAAAAAAGAAACCTTATTAATCCTGTTTCTGTACTACCAAGAAGAACGAAAAAGTATAAAAACAGGACTTATTTGTTGACTCTGCATATGCTGACAAGAACGAAATTAGATTTTGAAAAATCAATACAACACTTGAGATTTTAGGCTTTCGCGGCCAATAATATCATTTATCATTAATACTCATGGTTTCCGGATGGAAGTCGCGTTTGTGTTCAGCTTCATGCCGACGTTTCGCAAATGTTATAGTCTGCATCATCAGGGCTAGGAGGCTCCGATACTGAAACTCCTTGTTGTTGGGAAGTCTTAATATATCTATGATTGCTCATGCGGATCAGTGGCTCAGCCGATCTAAATTGTTTAGTTGATCAGCTGACCAATTAAAAAACCGGGAGGACGGTGTGCCAGATGGGGTTTACTTGGTATTCCCGATCCCTATTAAGGTTATTTGGATGTTTCAATATTTTTAGACCTTCGCGGTGTTTTCGAGGGAAGTAACCTGTAGAACTGGCTAGCATTTCTGTTTTTTCATATTCCACTGAATGTCCAGTGTCCATCCAGTGTTCAGCTAAGGCAGATTGAGAAAAATTACCGTATTTGGTACACCGTTGATGTTCTTTGACCCGTGTACTGATCTATCTCCCGGTTTCGCCTCTGTACAGGGTGTCCCATAGGAAGTTGTGAAAACTAAACTACTACTTGTAAATTAATACAGAAATCGAAAAGATGAAAATGACTTTGAATAGAAGAAAGTAGTCATTTTTATTTTACATCTATTTACCACATGGAAGATATTATTAGTTGAAGAAAATACTATAAAAAATGAACATTAATTATATATGTTCTCAAAGTGTGAGCTATTTGAATTGCCACAATAGTCTAAACGCTTTCTGAAACTATTAAAAATATGTTCAAAAGTATCATTTGAAATGCCACTGACAGCCTTTCGTATTTCTTTTATTAATTCAGCTATTGTTTTTGCGTCGTTTTCATAACAGTGATCTTTAATGTAACGTGAATAATAGCACTCAATGAGAGAAACTTTTTCTTCGGTAGTTAGCTCACTCATTTTAACGAACGTTGTCTGCTTCCTACCACAGCTAGAATAAAACTGACGGGCCTCAGGTATACGTTTGTAAAACGTTGGGCCCCTTAGAATGTCAGAAAGGTTGGGGGCATTCGTTTAGTTTTCACACCTTCCTATAGGACACCCCGTACACTTTTCCACGGGAGCAGGGAATTTTTTTTCCTCGCTTCTAGCTCTTGTCCGTGTGATATACTCACAGTTAAAAAAAATTAAGTTATATTCCCCCTTAAGTTCTGATCTTGCGTTGCTACATTTGTGAAAGCAGATCGAGGTCCGAATTAGTCGCCGTATAGCATTCGACCACCAGACCCTCATCCGGGCGAAAAGAACAAAATCGGATCTATCAGTATCGAAGCAGTACTTATTTTTCAACGCGAGTTCACAAGGCTCTTAAGTAGAGAAAGCGAATTTCAAAGAATATGAACCAAGCGAAGTGATGGAGCAAAAGAAAAAAGGAAGTGCAATCTTCGTTTTAACATCGACTCTCCATTCTTCATTTCATCTAATCTAACTTCATCGCGCCATTTTCTCAACTTCAGTATAGCAGTTCGCTATTCTTCTGCTTCCTGATGGCATTAATAACTTGCTACCACGCCGCTCAGCCAAGTAGGAAATGGATCTTTATTAAAAAGTAATTAAGCGAAGGAGGAGCTCTCAAAACGTTCCTGGCTTCTTGGAATGAGGGGGTGAAAACTTTCATGGAATAAAACTGCACAAGGAGGGATGGCCATCACAGGATTGGTCCACGTGTTGAGTAACTCATTGTTAATCGTAATTGATTTGAGGTACGAAAGGAAAAAATAATTTTAGCCAGGCTAAGCAATTTCTTAGATATCCGAAAGATGTAGAAAAATGTAGTTGTTATACCTACTTGTCAAATGATATACATATGATTAGTCAACTTCAGGATACCTAAAATCATAGATTTGCTTCTAGTTTCTGTGGGTCTTATAGATAAATAGTCATGATTTATTTATAAATGCCACTATGTGCGGCTTGTCTCTCTTGAATGGGTTTTTAAACTTAATTCCTAATTATCTACTTTGTTGATTATGCTGTAGCATACATTACATTAATACATCAGAGTGTATGAAAGGACAGGAGAAATACGAGCTAATTTGAAAATGCTTAAAGATGCCAGCTTTAGGTATCAAAATCCAAGTTCTTCAGGATTAGTGGGATAATTTTTATGAATTTTATTTTATTTTAGCTTAACAGCTAATTACGCGTATTTTAAAGTATGGTATGTGGGGGCATTAAGGTAATTCGTGTTTTACTCATTCACACAATAACTTGATTTTTACCATAAATTTTCAGTCGATCAGTTTAGCGGTTCATTTAGAATTTTGATTATAAATATTCGTATCCGCGCAAACATTCACACATAATGTATTCATACATCCTAACTTAGGGACGGTAATTACACAAGACATTTCGACATGTTCTATAGGGACGACTGAGGCAAAGTAGGACACCCACAAATTTGGAGAAAACCCAGACAAAGTGAGACACTGGAGCAAAGGACGATACCTTTAAACTTAACTTAATTCTAAACAAATATGATTAAATCTAAACCCTTAAATATAAAGACGTATACAACGTATAAAATATATTTTAAAAAACCGGTTAAAACATCGGTATTTTTATAATTCCTTAAGTGATTCACTGTGGCCTGATGTTTCCTACGTCTAAAATCTGTGTTGGAAGTAAAATTGTATCAAAGGACAGCTTATCTAAGGATTTGACCACCTCCGAAAATTAGTGGAACTGCATTAATTAGTCATTATTTTTTAAATCAAGATTGTGTAATATTAGGCATACAAATTAATTTTCGGCCTTTTTTGCACAATTCTGATGTTTGTTTATAATGAAAAATTATCAATTACCTAACTTTCGAAACAATCCCCATTATCTTCTGCATATTTTCGCCATCTCTCAGGCAACTGTCGAATGACGCTTTGGAAAAAGTCTTCCTGAAAATTGAAATTTTCATGTTTAAACGTTTGGAACTATTTTTTATACATTGTAACAAAAATGTTACAATGAACCCGCCTTCTGGCTCGAGTTTCCCACAGGCCTTGAGCATTGCGCTTTCTTATTTACTATTATTAATTGCGTGTAAGATTGTTTATTGCGAATATTTAGTGTTCTAGGATTATTGTATCTAGTTTATATTTCTTTTCGAGACCCCTTCCCTTTCTTTCTGTTTTGCGGTAGCTAATTTGAGCAGACCCTGGGCCCATTTTCGAGACCCAGTACGTCACAACATACTATAAGATTTTTCACCTGAGGTGGAACAAATCATTTCCTTAACCCCTACAGCATTTTTTCAGTTGGAATACGAATAGCATACAGTGTTTAATATGTGGCTTTTTGAATGATATCTCTATCACTACTGTGCTTCTATGTTATGGATGTAGGATATTTAAGGATGGCGATTTAAAGATTATCCTACGGCAAGAAAAGAATTAAAATTTGAATAGGTGCCGACATTTATTAAATTTTCAGGCCGAGAATTAATTTGTACACCTAATAGAGAGGTTATAAGATATTATGTACTGTTAGTTCCAAACTCAAAGCTATATTTAATTTTTATTATGACTCTTTCCTATTCGTTCACGAAATTTGACTCGTCTCGTTAGTATTACGATTTTGAGGACCACGCATTGTACCCACCTGCTCCATTCGCTGCGTGTCTCATATATCTCCTCTCTAGAAAGCTTGTAACTTTCAAATCATCTTCCCTACCTACTGTTCCTTGGATACTGCCTGCCTACTTGCCTGCTGCCTGCTTGCTTGCTTATTCACTTGCTTACCAATGGCTCATGGGAATGTAAGCAGATGTGTCTGATGCGGTATGTTGACTGACTCCTTCTCATGTTACTCCCAATAGTGGCGTCTAAAGTTGCCGAAGGGTAGGTGAATCTACACCCCTTCAGACGACCCTGTTTGGATGGTATATCTACTACCCGTGTGGAGACACAACTTACCACCGCTAGCGATGCATTTTACGAAAGGCACCCCGAAGCATTAAAAAGTTCTACTTTGAGAGGGTGTAATGCAGGCGAAAAGGGTCCGTCAATCTTTGCCTCTAGACTCAACCGTGATCTGACACTTACCCTCCCGTTGCATAGGGGTTGCATAAGGACTTGAAATGTACCGAAAAGTAGGTATGGTATGTACTTTATACGTTTAACAATTCAACCCCTCTCTCCTGATTTCGAAGTCTTGAATATTTTTCAGTACTCACACGCAACACCTCACCACTTTTCAATTAACTTTAAAACATTTTCTTTAGAAGCTTATGCATGATTTAAAGTTGTAGAGAAAATGGAGAACACATCAACACCTTTCAGAGTAGTTCTCAGGTGTCAAAAGGATTTTGATTTGACTTCACAATTTTTTATATATTTCATGAAAGTATGGCGGTCATAGTGAAAAAAATTGAATGATGATGAAGAATAATAGATTGGTGGGAATTGTTACTCATAAAGTGCCTGAGATTGTATTAATGATCGATCGTGCTTCAGAGACAATTATTAATGGAGAACTTGATGAATATACTATTCTTTAAACTTTCTCCGATCTTGAAATTATAGTACCTACCCTAAACTGTCTTTTCATGAATTTCTTTAGCTACATTGATTTCCTATCATTAGCATTATTATCACTTATGCATTTTTTAATGCCTCATTGCGTTCTACCATTTTACTGCTATTCGATTCTAGTAAACAATAGATATCATAATCACCTTATTCAGATATACATATCATATATAAATATATCGTAATTTCATAGTGTATTAATTGATCGGTAGGAATTATTCACGAGAGCGTAGCTTTAAATGATAATGGAATCGTAAGGAGCTTATTCGCAGGCGAGTTAACGTTACCAAGATAATCGCGTTATCGTATCACGATTTCCGTGAATTTGAAGTATGTAATGAATCGTTCTATCTCGTTTCAGCGAATTGCTGAAACATTATTTTTCCGTATAGTCATTGTTTCGTAAATGTTCGAAAATCGCGTAATATCGCATGAAATTTTTACGCGAGAACTAAAGAGGATATTGTGCGGCAGAAAATTGACGTGGTGTGGAAATGACGATAGGGCGTATCGAACCATCGGCCGGAAATGAAATCGCCACGTCTTTAATAAACCGGCGGAAGTCTCGTTGATCGATAGGAAATCGATAATAAAGCGATACAGGTTATTTCCTTAAAGGGTGCTTATCGTCCAATTTCACCGTATTAGATCCTCCCCCAGGATATTGAATGGAACGAAGAGTACAGGGCACTGCATTTGCCCTCCCTTAAGAGTGAGTTCACATTGACTAGTGACTTCTGTGTCAATAGGTCCATGTTAAATATACGGAAAACCTCACAACCCTTATCGACATCCTGTTTACGGAAGAAAACCATTACGGCAGACAAATCTTATTTTCCAGAGTATTAGATTAATTTGGAATAACCCCTAGAAAAAAAGCTTCGCGTAACGTTTGTTAATCATGACGTGAAATAAAAATTGAAGGAGTTTCTTGTGAAGAGTTCAACACACTAGAAATAAACATATAGGTACCTACTTGCAGCAAAAATATATCCAAAAGATTTGTTGCGATGCAAGATCGCATTTCTTTTATTGATTTATTGCTTTTGCAATGAAAATGAAATATTGTAATAAACAATTTTTCGCAAAGTAGAGTATCGTATTCGACCTGCATTCGTTGAAAGATTTGTTAAATGGCACACGAGGTCATTAAAGTTCAAACTAAACTTGACTTGATCTCGAATTCGGTCAAAGCTCGATTATGTAAATACGGCTTAAGGATGTTTGTAATGGATGGGGATAAGAAATGGAGGGATGTTCCAATCGAGAAGTGGTAGAAGATTCGGAAGGAGGCGGGCAGCTGAAATGCCTCGACGAGCTTAATAATTTCCTAATTTTCAACTATGCTATTGAATTTCGCTTAAGGCAGCATCGCTGGAGAATTATCCCGCTCTATGAGCTACTTCGTGCTTCCAATCTACTTAGCGCGTTGAAATTCTCGATCGAGATCAACAACTTCAAAAATTACAATCCCCCACGTGTCCTAATCCCTAATGAATTGAGGAAATTAGGACATACGCAACAATGGAGCAATTTTTAAACATAGCCGAATGGGAAATACAAAAGTGTCTTAGACGCGTCCATATAAAACCGAATGGCTTCAATGAACATTACCGACAATCAAATTGTATTCGTATTATTTACCCACCCTTTTTCACATTGATTTGATTGCTGTCCGATAGATCCGTCATCGCGCGAAAGTGTGCATGTGTGCGCGTGCGTAAATACGAGTAAAATTCTGGATGAATGGATGGATCGATCGAGAATGAAAATTAATAGGAAAAATTTAGTTTCGATTAATTCAATAAGATTTGCAACGTCACTGTTGAATTCGAAATTACGTATGCGCGGTTTTTTTACTAAGTAAGTGAGCGCGTGAAAATTTATTATTCTATTCTACATTTATTTTAATTTATTAATGTGATTTTCTATGCTCTGCCTTATATAATTCCTCGTCATCTCTTAGTATCCGGGACAGCAATACGCATTAGTACGTATGTATGCCTACAATAGAAGAAAGTACGAATGGAATTATAAGGGATACGAAATAATTTTCCTGGAATTTCATAGACGGCCTAGGGCTAAATTCAATTCAGCCATCGTCATTAGGGACGAGGAACGAGAGTATTCTCTACTTATCATTCGTAAGAGGATAAAGCCGCGCTCAATCAGTCTATGGCTGACGTTAGGGGATGATGAAGAATACCAAGGGTATAGCTATGACGCTAACAGAAGGAAGATTATACGAATCGTAGCTTATTGTTTAACCTTAGCAGACTCCTAATGATGCGCTTTAATGAGTTTGGATTTATCCTTGGAGGCTATAATAATTTCTAACCGTAAAATATATTATTTACATTTCGACTGTTTATGCATTTCATTTTTGCTTTTCAGTTTTCTCTGACATGCCCTTTTTCATAAGCGTACAAAACTTTCCATTATTTTTTAATTTAACAAAACCTTACTAAAGATTTCTTAGATGCTTCCCCAATAACGAAAAGGCTCCGACCGGGCTGAGGGTAGGAATCTCTAATAATGGAAACCTGGCTAGGACCTAGAGTGATGCACACCAGTACGTCCAACCACTAAACTACATCACGATTGGCTCTTTACCTACCATGGAAGCTTATTGGGGCCTGAACTAGATGCTCGCAATTACACCAAGAGTTAATAACCAAAGTTCAGTTCAGACGATTCCTTCTTCTAGTGATAGTTTTCTGATTTGGCCTCATCAACGTCCAGGACAGAAATTTCGAGTTTGTTTGCTATGAATATAATGTACCGTAAAAGAATCCGATCATGTCTACCAAATTAATAAATGTTTTGGCAAAGTTCAAGTACAACATTTGAGCTCGTGTTTGTGAAACGCAAGTCCAACGATAGAAGGCAAAAATCAGGCATACACTTTTTTGATACAATATAAAACATCTTAATATAACATTTGGTATAATTATTGAAAATCAAGATTTTTTTTAAACTTTAACAGACACTTTTGCATGTATTCCATAAAATTATGTTTGTAGCTAAGCGCTACAGACTAAGCGTCTGTCAGACATTGATTAAGGCTTATAAACAATATAAGAATTATATTTTCAGAGGAAATAATTGAAGCAATATTCACAAGTTAAACCGATGATCGAGTGGGTAGAGTGACACTTTCCTCATTTAGGACATATTGGCAATCGCAGGTTCAAACGCTGCTTATGGCCGTGCAGGCAGTAAACGGACACAGCTACTTTTTAAGTGTTACTTTAATCGTACAATTTTACCAATTATCTATATAATGTTTTTAATTAACAAATATCAAAATGGGTAGTAAGGAACGGACCTGGAAAACCATGACCTAGATAGTTTGGCATTAACTAGTGGCTAGTCAGGGGATGCGTTAAGTATATAAATGGTAGTTTTTCTATCTAGCGTCTAGATAGAAGTAGGGGAAATTGGCTTGTATCCGGTCAGGGTCCATATACAATTTATACTTGGGTTTACGTGAATCGTAGGCTCTGTTAGATACTACTGTAATTTTTTTGTGTACGACTAATAAATTATAAGATTACTAATAGCTTAGATACTTCAACTGTATTACGTAGTCCGGAAACACTGCATTGTTAGATCATCTTAACACGTGAGGTCACGATGTTGTCCTTAGTTTTGTGAGCATTGATCTTTACCCAAGCAATAATATAAGACCGTAGAACAGGACGTCTACATAACGATTCATTCTCAACCTAGCGACTTGAAAGTTAAAGTGTATCGAATTTCGCTTTAAAGAAGCCAATTGAGAAAGCCTACTAAAAATTTATATATTCATGACGCGAGAATTTGTAAAGGAACATAAAAAGTTCAACCGCTTTAAAGTTTCTAACGTTAAAACCACTATGTAGGTTTGACAATTGTTATAAATTTATGATTATTTCAAGGTCATCTTATGAAAGCTATACCTATAGAGACGACCCGTTACAAAATCAGCACCTTCACCCACCGTCGGCGTCAAGGTGGTGGCTCTAGCCTTCGTCTCGAAGGGGTGCGTAGTTTTGGGTTTCGAGACGAGAGTACGTTTGGAAATAGTGGACCGACGACAGAAGCACGAGGCCCTTTTGGGATGAAATCCTGTGTAGAAAGGGTCCCAAACGTCAGGACTCAATATCGGTATCTCGGGGACTATAGCTGGCTACGGTCTACGTTCTCATAGGGAAATCGTTGAAGAAAGGATTGTTTTGAATAGACATGCATCGGACAGTGGTAGGGAGCGATTCCCAGGAACCAGGGGTTGCATTGCACAGCTTTCAAGAAAAATTGTGGATTACTATTTTCGAGACTTTTCATAGAGAACCGCAGCTTTTCTATCTATGAAATTGAGTGCAATGCAAGTGTGGATAAGTGCGTGTAACACAAGGATATACCTTTGAGGAGCCAGGAAATGTCATTGTGGGAGAAAACTGGAGAGACACGGATGCATAATTGGATTATGGGATATCCAAATTTTCCATAAGTACTACGCAGATTATATTATTCAGAGAAAATCTTTCGAGCGTAGATACCGGACTGGAAGTGATGCGGACACTCAGACATCTACGAAGGCTACCGAAGTCAGAGTGCGCACTCTCTGAGAGGAACAGATTTTGCTTTAAAGAAATTTGTTAGAATCGCGAATCTCGGCGCGAGGGGGTCTGCGATTTCAGTCAAGGATAATCGTGGTCCACCATTTCTGGAGCACACTGTACTCGAAAAAGTCTGTATTATGAAATACTTTGTTTATTTTGTGGAAATGAATGAAACGGTACATTATTCATTGTGTAATCATTTCGCACGCTGATCCGACAACTCCAAAGTTCTCTCTCCTCGCCAACGCGTTCCCACCTACCAATTTCAGCTTGCCGAGGTTGAGCAATCGGGAAATATTACAAATTTGGCCGTGCTGTGGATCATTGGTGTGGGGAAAGCGCACCTGACGCCCAATATTTAAGATTTTTAACCATTTCAGCACGTTTGGAACGAGCAAGGATAATTATTTTGGACTACCTCAGAAATCGGTTGTACGTTACAATGTATGTTAAAATTCAATGCATAAAGCATTATATGTGTAAGAAGGAATTTTTTGTCACTTTAACTGTAATTAAAGATATGTATGAAAAAATTGACAATGAGTAATGGAATGGAATGGATATGAAATAATCATGACTGCACAGCCTTAAACTGTAGAAAATTTGTTTCTAGACTTTGATAGAGCTCTGAACAATTTTTTCGTATAACTGGCACCTTTATAAGCTGATTTCTTAGAATCCTGACACATGATTTCTCCTTCGTGCCACTGTAGTTTAATATAGCCCTAGTCATAAAGAGCCTCTAGAAAAATGACTAGCTTTTAATATTCACTGAAGTATATGAAAAATGCCATATGCATTTATTACAATGAAATAACTGTATGAATAAAAATGTAAAGCTTCTTTCGCTTTTGACTTCATCTTACTATACGGAAATGTGTACGGAAACAAGCAAAGAAGATCAGTCCTCACATGTATCCATTAACGTGACTTTGTAAACTGCAGTTGTTATCATAAAAATAGAATATCATAAAAACAAAAGTTATTTAAAAGATTTTTTTAGTTACTGTGTTATTGATCCAACTAAAATACATATTTCTATAGATACTATTTTTAATTTAATTAAAAAAAAAATATTATTGTGGATGTCGCAATTATATAGTCCTTTGTTTACTCGTGCTATTTAATTAAAATTTTGGAAAGGGATATTTTTATTGGTGAAATGAATTCTTCGCTAATTGGAGAAGCTAGAGAATAGCTCTGGCCATATTGAAAAATCCATAAAAAATGCCATACATAGCTGAATCTGCAGATATTTTTTTGGATACGAACAAATAAAAAGTGTTTCTGTAGTAAATTCGAGATTCAGTATATACATCTTATTGTAATAATTTAAAAAAAGATTGTGATATGTATATTTGCAAATTTATGTATTATATTTGTGTCAATTATAATTACTTTATCGAAAGAAATATATTTTAATTAAAATGCCATGTACAACTTGCTATTTTTATTCCATACAATCTAAGCTCCAATGATCAATCACTCATAGTTTATTAAGCTTAGTGTGATTATAAAAATCAAGTATTTATGAACCATTGCAATTAATCGGAGTTCAGCGACATGTTTTTTATTCAGAAATGCAGCTCTTATAGATTTCTTGTTGGAGACACACTAACAAAAAAACCGTTCCTGATGTCTCTCTCGACTTTTGTCCGTTTTCGGATATTTCATGCTTCATAGAAATCTAAGTGACATGTATTTTTCTTATTGGCAGAAAAGCAATTGTAAGGGTTGAAATCAAGCACCAAACTTGAGCACCTCCAACGGTGCTTTTACAGTTTCGCATATTTTTAGTTGAGATATCTAAATGAAACCAGTTGGAAAATAATGTTCATGGCGAATAATGAAAAATGTTTCTTGTTCGATTCTGATGAGGTGAAATTATATATCGTATTTTAATGGAACCAATGGTATTTGAAAAAGCTAAAAAAGTAGGAAATACATGTCTGCGCTATTCGAAAAAAACTCGTTTAGGAGGGGAACTACCCTTATACATGTGCAATCAAATTTCCATCAAACTAGCATTATATTGCTTAAATACCACTTGCCACTTAGTTAACTGTTTATAAGCTTTGAAGCCCTTATAAAAGCTAAACTTCAATCACTCAATTATCTTATTTTAATCTTATAATTCTAGGCTCAATTTTAGTTTTTAACTGAATGTAAGCTTCTCTCCTTACTGGATTGTTCCCAGTAAGACCACATAGTAATAATCACGTATCAGTATTACTATTTTCTGTTCAGACACTTAATATTTATGTATATTGAATAATTTGTAAATATTACGACCTTTCAGGGCGGGGGGGGGGGGGCAAACCGTTGATCGGGTCAAAAAAAATACAATTTTTGTTTTGTCTAAATCAATAGTATGATATGTTAAGAATATATTCCCAATGTTAGAAATTGAAATTTGAAGTATAGCGACCAATATTGATCATTCTTAGTGCGCTTTTTTCAATCAGCTATTCATGTCGAAAACTTTAAACACGTTTTCCTCGGAATCATTTTTTTTTTATTACCGTGAAAAACGGCGTAGACAATAACTTCAAAACTATTCAACTTAGAATATTGGGCTTTTGCAGACTTGTAGTTTATTAGTTTCTCGTCTATATGAATTTAAACAATTGTTAAAAAAATATAAATAATTTTTTATTTAATACAGAAAAAATTTTCCAAAAATTCATGTTTCGTGTTTCAAAAGCCATAACTTTTTTAATTTCG
The DNA here is from genome assembly GCA_030142375.1 of Calameuta pallipes. Classification (NCBI taxonomy): domain Eukaryota; kingdom Metazoa; phylum Arthropoda; class Insecta; order Hymenoptera; family Cephidae; genus Calameuta; species Calameuta pallipes. The sequence goes on along the minus strand of JARQSW010000800.1, from coordinate 3,866 downwards.
CTTTTTTTTGTTTCAGAGGTTCATATAGAACGCATGGGTCTATACATAAAAAATATTCTTCATCCATTGGTTTCTGACGACTACTGTAAAGACGAGAGTCTACGCCTATTGGGATTTTCAAGAGCGCGGCGACCGAGAAATATTGCCATAATTTAGCCTATGGTGATCAATTTATTGATCATATTACAATAAAACAATAATTTTTTATAACTTAAAATATAGGTACTTAAATAGATTCCAAAAAGCTCAAAATGTTTTTTTATATTTTATGATGAAAAAAAATAATTCACAAAAAATCCTAATTTTTTGCCCAATAAACAGTAATACGGTAGAGTTTGGCTGAAACCAAATCAATAGCCATATATAATTTGTTAAATTTCATTTAAAAAATAGACAAGCATATAAAAAATGTCAATTTAATATTAACAAAAAACTATTATTCTGATAAATAAATCATAATGTTTACAGAACGGCCAAATCTGCACCGCCATTTTTTCCCTAACGTTTAGAGAGAGACAGCTGCTGCATGCGTGTCGTTTAACCGCAATTTCTCAATAAGTATGCAATAAAAGATGTTCATTTTTTTCCAGTAATTTCCTTAGATATCAAACTATCTGCAAATATATTCTAACGCATAGGTTAACTTGCTAACTTTTGCGTAAATTAAGGACATCTGACTAAACAAAACAATTTTACCTCCACCACCTGAATTTTGATCAACTTTAATAATTAATATCTCTAATAAATCAATTTTGTTTTGAGCTAGCAGACGCAGTTGATTGAGCTCTTTCGATTAGGCATTAAAAAAATGTAGGGTCAACTTTATAGCATAACGCTACCCTGATAGAACATTTTAACTCACATATCAGATCACATATTGAAAATATTCCAATTACCTACTAAGAAATATAATACTCACATATATCAGATATTACATAGCTTTTACATCCCTGAGTAAGAAATTGTAATAATGCTAATACGTTTATTTCCGTCTGCTGATTTGTCACCGGGTATCACGTGATAATGTACGACACTCAACTTTAACCTGAAAGATGAATCCGAATCATACTTATCTTTCTTTCTCAATGGCCTACACGTTGAAAAATATATTTTAAACATTTCGATGTAATCGTTTCCCTCTAGCTTTCCAACATCGAGTGCGATTTCCTTTAAAAACAAAAGGGTTGTATCATAAATCAGTTTTATTTACATGCAATCAATACAATAGACGAGTGAAAAGTGGGCTTGAAATAACAGTGGTGCAACCGCTGTTAAGCGGTACTTACAAAGCTTTAATCACGGTTAAGTGCTCAAAGTCTGACCGCGACTATGTCAATAAAGGCTTTGACAAACCGAGCTTATAATGGTCGCTATTTAGTGTGCGAAGTATGCCTGGAATGTGATTTCGATATTTTATCCGTAGTTAAATCATAAAAATTCGCTAAATTACAAGAATTAACGAAAATGAAAATACTCGTATATTTGAATTTGCTATACGCAAATACTGCCCAGCAAACACAGTATTACATGTAACACACGTGTACGCACAAGTATTACACACGTTAATTGCAATGTGGTTCTTCTTCGTATAACGTCAACTAGTACATTGACGTTGGATAAATGGAGTGGAACATTACAACTAACGTGTGCGTTACATTTAATGTTGTGTTTGCCGGGCACATACTTTGAAAACATACAGCTGGAATATAATAATTTTTGCATGAATTTGCTACATCATTAATGCTCCTGATACGCTACTTTATATGGTATTATATTGCACGTTTCTCATTTAATTAAGCAAAATCAGAATTTAGTACTAATTTAGTACATGTTGAATGTGGTTTTCTAAAATATCGAACTAGTATCTTCTCTGTGATTATTACAAATTCATCATGGTTGAAAAAAAAAGGAACTCCTTTTTAAGGATCAAAGTAAATTTAAAAAAATAAATAGGCTCAAATAAAAAATTATTTCGTTATAACGAGGAAAGCATAACGAAATAATTCCTTATTCAGAAATTTGCAATAAAATTAATTATATAACAGCAGAAACTTTTCCAGCCAGTCATGGCCTTCCGAGAGTACCTTTTCAATTAAGTACTGACTATGGTATAGCGAAGTGTAGTGAAGTGAAAAATTCTGAATATCAATGTAGCCGCAGACTGTATCTCAAATGATAAAAAGTAAATCATAAGCTACAGAGCTCCGATGAAAGTAATTTATCGGCTAACTAATAAGAATTACCTAATAATAGGTATTCACTGGGTGGACAATAGATTGCATAAGGCTAAACTCACTCATGCAGACATATCATTTTACTATTATTCAACAGGATAGATGATATATTCAATAATATAAACCACAATAAACTTATTGATATCTTACAATAAAGAAATAAGTAGAGAATATCTCGACTTCTCAATGTTCGCAATAATAATTTGCGCTCAATACGACCACTAATATGCGCTAAGGCCTTTTCGTATTCCCACCCAACTTAGAGTATAAGTAGGGCATAATCCGTACTTAAGATTTGAGGTAACCTGCAGAAATCCTTAATACGATGCGTGCGATGTAAACCAGCCAAGGCGTCATAAGTAACCACTTTAAAAAATGTTCCTTTTTTTAATAACTCATTCCTTATTTAGAGTTTTAATAAACGGCAATAACAAATTAATATCGAACAGGGGAAAAAGGCACATAAATATATTTTATTGTATCAATATCAAAAAGGGCCATTTTGGTTTGATGTGAAAGGCACGATAGTTTATCAAGAGACTCAATTTAATGTTATTCGGAATTGCCATTGCTCGAAGCTCAAAGATTTCGCAAATGGTAGATTTTAAAGTGAACTTATAGCGATGAACTCCTTGTAATTCGATCATTTTTGATGGATTGAAAGTGAAATGAACGGTATTGATTTAGGAAATCAAAAGTTATAGGGGTTTTGATTTGTGTGGAAAGATGTATTTTCCGTACTGGTTCGACATGATTTTTAGAATCGTCCTTTTCTGTAAATTGTCGCTGGATGACACTGATGGCAACTTCTTTGTCATTTTCACAAACGATTGTGCAACTTTGGAATTTTTAAACAACTTTATTCTCAATCACGTTTCATTCCAGGTTGTGAAGTTTTTAGTCATTTATGCATTATCATTGTAATATTAATAATTTGCATTTTTTACGAATCCATTAATTCTTCTATAAAAAAAACCTTGTGGTCTCCTCTCTTGTACCCCGATACAACTTTTATTTAAAACCAGAAGAAAAAAGGAATATAAACATGGTCGTTGTTTCGTATCGACCGATCTGGTGATTGTTTTGAATTAATCCATGAGAGTTGTAAATTCTCGTGCACGTTGATACGACGGAATAAAAAGTATTTCTTGTAATCAAACTTAATCGACTGCAACTGATTTCGCGTTACGTGAATTATTAGATTCAGGACTTGATGTTAATAGAGTTTAACAAAAAATAATAACTGTATTTCCAAATTTTTTCGTTTTCAATAAAATGCTATAGACATTTTCGTGAAATAAAATATAAAATAAGCTCTGATTGTGGCAAAGGTATCAAAAGAAGCAATATGGAAATGGAGAAGTGGTCTTTTCGTGTTTTATTATCAATAATAGATTTTCAGCATTTACTTTGCGTATATGTTGTAACAAAAATGTTACATTAATCCCCTCCCCGCCTCTTGGCTCGAGGTCACCACCGGCCTCGAGCGTTGCTATTGCGTACATTGTTGTTTATTATTGTTTATTGCGTTTATTTAGTGTTTTAGGTTTTTGAGTTAGCTTTAAGATTCCCTCCCTCCACCCTTCCCTCCCCGTTCCCTTCCCCTTAGGGCACTGGCTCGGAGACAACGAG